>JANDJT010000190.1:3354013-3377386 GCA_024331685.1 Stegophilus panzeri | reverse complement strand
TTCAAGGGACTGAAGACGACTCTTGCTTCAAGGGACTGAAGACGACTCTTGCTTCAAGGGACTGAAGACGACTCTTGGTTCAAGGGACTGAAGTCGACTCTTGCTTCAAGGGACTGAAGACGACTCTTGCTTCAAGGGACTGAAGACGACTCTTGCTTCAAGGGACTGAAGTCGACTCTTGGTTCAAGGGACTGAAGTCGACTCTTGGTTCAAGGGACTGAAGTCGACTCTTGGTTCAAGGGACTGAAGACGACTCTTGGTTCAAGGGACTGAAGACGACTCTTGCTTCAAGGGACTGAAGATGGGATGCCATACCTTTATCTCCTGCTTGCCATCCTGTCGGCACATTGCGGTGGGAATTCTTCTTTTAGTGGTCATGGAAAGCACTATGTGACAGCCAAAACGAAACCACAGTGACAAAGACTATGATGCTTATATTGAATATCCTTTCAACACACTTACTACTGTCTGACTTCCACCCAGAACAGGACGGGTTCCCTTTAAGCCTGGTTCCTCTCAAGGTTTCTTCCTGACGTCACCTCAGGGAGTTGTTCCCTCACCACTGGCTTGTTCATTAGGGATCTAAATATACATCCGGATTTCTGTGAAGCCGCTTTGTAACATCTACTGTTAAAAGCGCTATACGAATAAAACCAATTTAAACCAGTTTTAGTATGCAATCATATGAGGTTTCATTTTACCAGAAAAAAAATAAAATAAAAAAATCCACTTATGCTGTACAGGATAAAATTGCACGCACACACTCCCGAATCAAAAACGATGACGCTGACGCCAAGCAATCGGTGAAAACAAACATGGGGAGTAAAATGGCTTCCCCCTCTGGCTGACCTCTCATAAGCCTGTGCAAATTCTGCACTGGTGGCTTCTGACGAAAACTTCTTCAGGTTTCCAAAAGCCAGCGTGATTCTGAAAACTCCAACATAAATCTCAAATGCACCGTGTTCAGGGTAACTGCAATTAATCTCCCCGAACGATGTGTGTGTCTAAGAGAAAGACGGAGACAGAGTGTGAGACACGGTGTTTACCTGGCAGCACTTTGAGGCCCTGAATGATCTCCCGCCTCCTGGGCTGCATGGAAATTCTGTCCGAGCACATGAGCAGGGCGAACATGATGAGGGCCACAAACTGGCTGCTGTACGCCTGCAAAACACACACAGCGACCGAGTAAGTAAATATATTCACACACAACATGGTTCCTAGAAGCCTGATGAACAAAAACAACACTCTATGAATACATCTTTCCATAAATGGCTGTTTTTCCCCTCTAACACAACTGTCGCCAAATCTCATTCACTCTCTTTCTCACTCACACAGACACACACTTACTTCTGGCTGAAAAGGCTTCTGATGAAAAACAGATCATCTGAATACTAAAGATTTGTATGATGGAGTGGAAGTTACTCTGCTACCATGGTAACAGTTAACAAGAAACCACAAAGTGCAAAGTAGTGAAGACTTTCCTCTGCCAGAAAACCTACTGACACTGAAGACTCCTTCCATAAACGTTATACAAACATCTACTCACCTATCAATTTCTAGTTCAATCCTACATGAAAGTATTCTACGCACGTGTTTCATATAAAGCGCCAACAACTGCCCATAGACTTCCATAATAACAAGCTTTTATGTGGTTGTTATTTTCCTAACCTCATGTTGATTCGTATTTGTGGTGATCACACATATGCAACAGATATGGTAGGTAGAGATTAGGTGGAAAAATTCTCTTAGGTTGAAACGTTTTCCCACAAGTCACTGCTGCACTCTTTCTAGCCCACATAACATATGGCTTGGCCATCATCTTCCTCCTACTCATCCTCTCTTTATCTTCAGTCCTCAGAGTCCTTCCTTTGTTCTCTCATGCAGAGACGAACATATTTTACGACACCACCTGGAAGCCCCGCCCCCTTCCCCAATCTCGCACACTCTTGAGACTCAGCCCTTACTTACTATGAAGATAAATGGAGAATGTTTTGAGTTCATTCACGGGGAATAACATCTCATAAGATTATGTTATGATATATATTGTGTATCATGATACTAATTTTTTTTTTTTTTGCCAAATCGAATTCCATACTCTCTCTACTAAACCCTCTTTTCTTCTGGGTGTTTTTACATTGCAAGGAACCAGGGAGGAACTCGTTATACACCAGAGCCCACGGAGAACAAGCTACATCCGATTCACATTATAATAGCTTTCACAGGCTCAATCTGGCAACCTGATTAGCTGCAAGCTCTGGGTGGGAGGATGAAGGAAGAATGGATTTATACTCTCACTGAAAGCGAGATGAGAAAGTCAGAGTCCCGTTTCTGTATGCAATCCTCAGACCTACAGCTGGGGGAGGCACTTTAACGAGAGATGACTATTACAGATTCGTCGCTCTCTCACCACTTGTGAGAAAGTTGCTGCTGTTTTGTTCCTGAAAATCAGGCTTGTACGTAATTATGGCAGATTCCTTAACGAAACTTTTTTTTTTTTTTTTTTTTCATTACCATGTTCTAATCTGAATAAGGAACGCTTTCTCACTTTTCACCAATGTTTATTAGTCATTACACCTGGTAGTTATAAAGTAACCGCTAGAATAATAAGGATTTCCATATCCATGTTCTGCAGCCGAACATTTAAGGAAATGTCGATACGATCTCGAGAGAATGTTTCTGATGGCATTGCTATTAAAAAAGTTGATTTAAAAAAATAAATTAAAAAAAAAAACACGTCAAAAAAAAAAAGAAAAGAAAAAAAAAAAAAGAAAGGAGAACCTCTGTTTTAGGAATTCTTTCACTCCACAAGCTTGATAAAGTCTTCATTTAATGTTACACTTATTAAATGTATTTAACTCTACCGTTCCAAAATGTAAATTGCATTTCATAACAAAAGCTCAAACTCGGTTATAGTCCGTGAGAGCAGATCAAACCGAACCGCTCTCGAACACGCACTTGTTATTACACATGAGCTCTTATAAAACAGTTCCCATGTGGACAACACTGTAATAGGCTGCTGATTTCACATTCTTGCAGCTGCTCGCCTGCTCGAGGTCCTGAATAAATTGGGCTTTATACTAGCACTGAGAACACCTTGCTCACGCCAAAACACCTGTTCGTGCGCCCGTTCCCGCGTTAACGAGGCCATCCGATAAATTCCTCAACGGCAGCGTTGGAGCAGCGAGTCCAAATGATCGTTACGATACGTTTTATATCTGCTTCTTTATTAGTTGAAATAAAACGCATACTTGTTTTGGAGGTTCAGAACTGGATTTGGTTCAGAAATTAGCATCATGCTAGTTGGAGCGTGCTTAGAGTGTATATAAAGAGTGTGTGGTGGTGTGTTCGTCAATAGAAGGACCCACCTTGGTGCTGGCCACTCCGATTTCGGGCCCGGCGTTGATGTGGACGCCGCAGTCAGTCTCACGAGAGACGGAGCTGCCCACGGTGTTGGTGATGCCCACGGTGAGGGCGCCGCGCTCCTTACAGTACCGCAGTGCCATCAGGCTGTCCGCCGTCTCGCCTGAACAAAAAACGCCATAGGACCAAGGCTGATATTATCCGGTTACTATACACGGACACGGTCGTGTGTATTGTGCTGCTACGAGTCTATCAGGTACGGCAGTGTTGCTGGGATTTCTCAAATCTGACAAATGAAATGTTAAAGGACTATTAACACACACTGTATTTGGTCTTTAGACAATCTTTACATTGCTATAAACTGTAATGTCTTGTAATGACTGTAATGCCTTTTCATAATGTGTAATGTAGAATAGCTTATGAATGCACTGTAACGGAAATATTACACTACATCTATCAGCTCTAAATGTGTTAAGAGTCTGAATCACATGACCGCTGTGAGCTTTTTCACAGTTCGACAGATAAAATAAAAATCTTCCCCAGTTTTTAAATCTAGCCAGCCCTAGCGGGTCAAAATTTCTTTTTCACAATGGTGGACGAAAAAAAATAAACATTTAATCTTGTATGCGGACGAGGACGTTGACAGAAAGTTAATATATGTGCGACGCTTTTGATCGCACGCGTTCCTAACCTGACTGGCTAATGAAGAAGCACACATCGTCTCGGAAGACGGGGGTGTTGCGATCCAGGAAGTCGCTGGCCAGTTCCACCATGACGGGCAGCTCAGTTAACTCCTCCAACACCTGACGGGTCTGAGAGGGGGGAGAAAAAAAAAAAAAAAAAAAAGAGAATTATAAGTCACAACTGGGTTAAAACTCAGAAATTTTACTAGCCTGGTTTTCCTTTCAAACATACTTATGAAAACATACTCTGTTATTAAAGTTATTAAATAAAATTAGTCATTTATTATAATTTTGTATGACTAGAATGAATGTGTGTGTGTGTACACGCACTGCCACTCCTGCATGATAGCTGGTTCCACATGCAATAAGGATGAGCCTCCGACATCTCTGGATCTCCTTAATGTGATCTTTCAATCCTCCTAACGTCACTACACACACATCACAGAGGTGTAAAATCTTCTCGGTCGGATAAACTGTATTTTCCCTAACTGAGGTTTCTAAGAAAGAAGCTCCGTCCTTCACGTTGACTCACACCGGCTCACCTGTGTTGTCATCGAAGTTCACTCTGCCCCTCATGGTGTTGACGACAGACTCCGGCTGCTCGAAGATCTCCTTCTGCATGAAAGAGCTGAAATTACCTGCGCACAGGTGTAAACACAAAGGCACAGGTAAGCCAGAAACAAAACACGCCCTCGACTGTTCCGATTCATGCTGTAGTTAGAAAACCGAGGCACTATCGCAGGGCTGTATTCCCAAAATTCCCAAAAGTTATCTCGATGTTTACCCGGTGAAAGTTATGTGTATTCAGAGTTGGGTCAAGGTGGTTATTTTCTAGGCTCCTTAAAAATAAAAATAAACACAAATGATATATGATAGGACTTTAGTATAAAAGCGCCCATATACTGCTGCACGAATAGCCCTAGATGTAATCATCACAATCACTGCAAATTTGGTTTAATTTAAAAACATGGCTTCCACGCTCATTATTCGATAGCTTATAAAATAGCACTTGATCCAGCACATCTTGAAAAACTTAAGAAAGCCAGGAGAGACTAAACCAAGGTCATGAAATCGTAACGTGTGTCTCGGATGCCATACTTTTATTTTTTCGCCATTTTTTCAAATGAATGAAAGAACGGAAATCTTCTATATTTACGCCCGACTTTTAATTGTTTCGGAATTTTGAAATTTGCCCTTCGATATAAGTCGCATCTTTGATTAAGAGGCTTACGATTTAATATTGGACTCAAACGCCAGCGCTCTGCTTCAGGAAAACTCCGCCCCTTGTCTGCAGATCCCTCACAACTGCCTGAATACCTCTTAAAGTCCGTAGTTGCGCATGTATTCTGAATTACGGATGTGCGCAATTTCGGTATTAAAGCCTCACTACACACGCATAACTCAACACTGAATACGGTACACAGAGTGCACTTGTATAAGCATATAAACTGGACTCATAGCTTGGCAGTGAACTCACACCTGATATCTGTGCCAGAATACGATCTCAGTCCTCAATTATTCGCGCCCCCCCCCCGTGCAAGAACCTAGGAACTCCCAAACAGAACAACAACAAGGGGCAATGCGTGTAGAACTGATCTGGTTCGGTTGTGTTTTGGTTTTAAAGCCATTTGGATGAGATAATTTAAGAGGATTCTCCAGCATGAGATTTCTCACAGCTGCTGGAATTATCTGGCCTGCTCAAAGCAGCATTGTGACACTGAGGTGTAATAAAGAAAGAGGTTCGTTTTCTGCTCTTTAAAGAACGATCGACGAAGGCGAGCGGAAAGCGTTTCGGGGTGAGAAATGCCGTGAGCACGGTCACAGAGCCTGTTGCATCAGAAATGTAGGTCATGAACACTTCTGATAATAGAGAGAGAAAGACAAGGTGGGAAAGGTGTAGTGCTGCCCCCTGGTGGTAAAGAATATACTGCATCGCCTCAAAGATATCTTACCTCCACCACCCTGAAACACATGAAATATGTTTGAAAATATTTGTTCATTTGTTTGTTCTGCTGTGATGTTGGTAATTATTCTGTGAAACGTTGTTGGTGCAAATATTGGACTCAAAGTCCCAGAATGCGGTTGCGCCGAGTTACGGCAGGGACTCAGTTTGAGAAGTTAGCGAGCTATGAGATGATAAGTGTGACTAGATGACTAAAGCTCCGCTGCATCACTCTCTCTAAATCGCACTGCACCACAATCAGAAGGTAATCAATCGAACAGCATTGTGGGTAATGCAGGAAACCAAACTAAAAACAGACCAACATGTCAACTCGTTTCATTACAAACTAAATCTTCTTCACAGCTGAAGATCACAAATGAATTATACATACTGATATTTACGTCATTCAGGATGGATTTCACTTTAAGCGCGATCACTCCTAGGAACAAACAGGTCATGCAACATTTCAAGAATGAAAAGGCAAAAGTGAAAGCATAGTTTCAGCCTTTTGTTGGTACTCAACAATAGGTAAATGCCTCAGCTGGTTTCCCCCTCCTGAATCTGACTCTTTTGCATACCTGTTCATACAGGTGGGTGTTGCCTACAGCTTTAAATTCCTGTCAGAGGAGGAGATATAAGAGCTGCTGTTATATAAAATTAAATCGACACCTTCTGACCAATCAGACTCGAGACTTCAACAGCTCTGTGGTATAGGAACCAGTAATAAGAAGCTAACTTAAATCTCACTCACAATGATATTTCTTTAAAAATAAAAATAAAACCCTGTTTGAATAAAGTTTAGTACTCTGGGTCCTAGTGCCTGCATCGTTCCATCTCACCCTTCATGATCTGCTGCAGCTCCATCTGCAGGGTTTGGATGGCACGAGCAGGACGATCTCCTGCTCTCCGTTTGATCCGGTGGATCGACAGACGGCCGTCCGACACGGCGGCGATGTCGTCGTCTTCCAGGAAGATGACTCGGTTCGTGTGCTCGATCACAGCGCTGTCACAAATCCAAAAAAGAGGGGAAAACTGTAAACACTTATGTTTGTATAAAGACATTTCGCAAAATGAGGAGGAAAACAGGACGAGACTCGAACACACACGTTACATCATTATTTCTTCAAAACATCTGTTTCTAAAGTGATCGTCCCAAATATTTTGCTTAATATGACATCCACAGTTATAACGCAATTAATTCAGCCGGTTTTGGAACAAAATATTTTTCTTGCACTTTTATCGTTTTAGGTCAACGTCCTCTCCTTCGTATAAACTTAATGAATAAATATTTGAATCAAAACAACATTTAAATTTCTGTTATGGATAATGTCTCATTTTCTGATTTAGCTCAAAATTAGTTTAGCATTTTATGCCCCCCCCCCCAGTTTTAAATAATTTATTTTCACAGACATGAAATAAATGAATATTGGATTTTTTTTAACTGAAACTAATGTTTTGCGGTCACTTTGTTAGCATACCGAAATATATTCCATATTGTGCATCGCAGAAAAGTAGCACCGATATTCACATGATATTTGTTGGCACATCACCCACCCCTACTGTGTAGTCCAACCTTTACATCGGTATACACTGCCCGTCAAACGGGTGTTTTAGAACACCCCCAAATTTTTATTGAAATTTACACAGTTCAAGTCCAGCGAATAATCTGAAATGGTACAAAAAATTTTTTTTTACATATCAGAGTTATACAAAAAGGCCTTTTTCAAGGAACAAGTAATGGGTTAACAACTTACAGATGTTCTGCAGCAATGGAAGTAAATTAAGCCTTGAAAGTTGATGCTAAACAATTCCTACAGGTGTCCAAACTTTTGTTGATTACTTACATACTCTCTCCCACTCAAGCACTATTTGGACAGTATTGTACTGCAGGAAGTAGTATATTGCGGTCATAATGGCAAGAAAAAGGTGATGAACAAAGGAAGACAGACAGGCCAATATAGCCCTTAAAAGTGTAGGTCTTTCCTTTAGAGAAATTCCAAAGAGCCAAGGTGTCAGTCAGGACAGTTTCCTACACCATCTAAAGGCACTTGGAAACTGGAGGAAACTCTGACAGGAAGAGGTCTGGCAGACCCAAAGCCACGACAGAGTCAGAAGACAAGTTTCCGAGAGTCAACAGCTTGTGTGATAGGTGGCTCACAGGACAACAGCTTCAAGCACAGGTTAACGCTGGTCGAAGTAAGCAAGTCTCAGGTTCAACTGTGAAGAGAAGACTTCGAGCTGCAGGTTTGACATGTCGAGTGGTAGTGAGAAAAGCCATTGCGAAGATGGCAAATGGGAAAAAGGGGGCTTGCCTGGGTCATGAAGCACCGCCAGTGGAACTAGAGTTTTTCTTTTTTTTTAAAACACCGTCGAGTAGGCGAAAGGATGGTTCCTCAGTGTGTGGCACCAATTGTCAAACACGGAGGAGGAAGCGTGATGGTCTGAGGCTTATTTGCTGGATCCAGAGTGGGTGACTTGCACAGAGTGAGTGGCACCCTGAACCAAAACCACTACAACAGCATTTTGCAGCGCCATGCAATACCCTCTGGTATACGCCAACTGGCTCAGGGGTTCATCCTACAGCAAGATAATGACCCAAAACATACCTCCAGGGTATGTCAGAACTACCTTAGTAGAAAAGAACAACACGATAGGCTTCAAATCATGGCACGGCCAGCACAGTCTCTAGACTTAAAACCCCCATCGATGATCTGGTTTTGGGATGAACTGGACAGAAGCGCGAAAAGCAAAGCAACCTACAAGTGCAACACATTTTGTGGGAACTTCTGCAACAGTGTTGGGAAGAACTTTCCGAACAATACTTGATTTCCATTGTAGAAAGAATGTCACGAGTGTGTTCGGCTCTTATATCTGCGAAAGGTGGCTACTTTGACGAGTCAAAATATTTGATTAAATTTTGTTAAAAAAAAAAAAAAAAAACGATTCCATTTCAGAGTACGTCGAGACATCGAACTGCGTAGTTTCCAATACAAACTGGAAAAATGGAGGTGCTCTAAAACTTCTGAGCGGTCATTTATACAGCTTCGAACAAGCTTCAACTCAAACAGAAAAAAAAAAAAAAAACCACAATACTTTTAATATTACTTTCCTTTTTTACTTAATTATACATTTGCAAGTTTTGAGTTTTTAATGCACAAAACAGGAGCAAAAAGAGCCAAAGAGGAAATTAGATTTCCTCTGAAAGTCTGAACACCACAAAGTGGCTTCGGTACTGATATTACTTCTGCTTTTGGTGCTTTAAATGTGTAGACAATATTCTAAGAAGTGTGTGCATCCTTCTAAATACAAATATGCGACAGATTTCCGTGTTAATCCGAGATGAACTGAACGACACTGAACCGTAAGAGGAGACAGCGGTGAGTGTGACAGACCTGGCATCAGAGGCGAAGTAATACTCCACAGCTTTCTCATCCACGGGAAACAGGCAGGTGTCCTGGTCCATCCTGGGTAGAGAACCACCACAGCTCTTCTTGTCCAGACCACCTAGTGAATACACAATAATTCAATACAAATACACATTTAATACAAGATGTGACCTGGCAATCCAAACTGACTAATCAAAATATATGTATGTGTACTGTATACGCAAGGATAAATCACTAGAGGGGTGTGCTGTTACAGGAAAATCATCCAAGACAGGGTGGCGTGATGTGGCTCGACGCAAAGCGGAGTTCCTCTTACCACCCTGACGTTCATTATTTTCCAATAACGGTGTGTCCCGAAGCGTTTTATTCCTCTTACAGCACAGCAAACTCCCAACTATTACGATTTCCAGTCATTAAAGAGCGACAGTTGATACTTTTTATCCATTTATAGTTACACTGAAAACAAGTATTTCCCTCGCTAACCCTTCTTTTTTTTTCTCTCTTGGGAGTTAATAAGACCAAAAAAAAAAAAAAAAAAAAAAACCAGAGTGCTACAACCTTTTCCAATGACAGATACCTTACTAACTGTTACAAATCACTGACACTGGAGACTCCTTTCATAAATAAATAAATAATAAAAATTCACCACATTAACTATTATATATATTTTCCCGTGTTAAATAACATGACGTTTAATTTAAATCTGTTCATTTATACGCTTTGATTACGTGGCACGTCCACCACCATGCAAGTCCTTGTGAATGAGCTGTTACTATAGAAACGATAACCTTCATATAGAACGAGTGCATTTGTATAAACATGTGATCTGAATTAGTACACTACTAGACAGAGCTGCGGTTAGAGAAAATGAATCAACACCTTCTGACCAATCAGAATCGAGAACTCAATGGCGCTGGGTACGGGATCGAGTCGCTGAGGTGAATCCAAGACAAATATTTATTTCAAGGTTATTTGTAGACCTATGAACTCTTGCATGTGACACTCACCTGAGCGGTAGAGGATGGAAATGTGGTCGGTCGAGAGCTTGTGGTCGCTCTTTACACCCATCAGCAGTGGACTTCCTCTCCTGTAGAGACACACGGAGCTATTTGTTACATCATCCCGAGGCTTGATTCTCTTCCGAGTGTGAACAAAACCACTTCAAAATGACCCAAAAGTGCAACGTATTCACTGTGACGTTATATTTATCAGACAGACTGATCTAAATGATCATAAGCACTTCACTTTGGAAACGTACCTTGTTCCCACAGCCTCTCCCGGGAAGTGCACGCTCTTAAACACCAGGGCGAAGGCTCCCTCCTGATCACAAACACACACAACAGAACAATATTGTTTAAAATGAGCTCGAATGCACGAAGATGAACGCGCTCGTACCTCGTTACGATAAAAGGTGCGAGGTTAAAAGCTCACCAACTGCAGGGTGACCTGCTCGACGAGCGTGGCGAAGCTGACCTCGTCGTTCTCGCGGTTGTCGTACATGTACTTCACCAGCTTAGCGATGCTCTCAGTGTCAGTGTCTGACTCAAACTCATAACCTTTACTCTCCTGGGGGGGTTCAGAGAGATGATTAAAAAAGAAAATACTCCATAATCAGACAAAATGTTTATATATATATAAAAAAAAAATAAAAAATTTAAAAAAACCCTCCATAATGCGACTGTAAGAGGTGAAAGTGGAGCATTTTGTGCGAATGTACAGCTGAACGCAAACGTCTGAACACCCTTAATATGAAGCCAGGAAACCAACAGCACATCGAATGTACGTTTCAGATGTGCTTTAATCGAACGAGCAGTTTTTACAGTCATAAAGAAACAGTCAAAAAATTAGGCACGCTTAGGCACCCAGCTGTGCTTCACTCTTGGATTTATTTTAGTGCTGGTAATGGTGTCCTTTCATACTTTAAACCTCTCTAAAAGGTCAGTATTTTCATTTTCCTGACTCCCATACATTTGACTGCTCACAGCTCGAGAGTCTAGGCCTGCTCAAACTGCCGTAAATTCAACTTAAAATAAACATACTGACCGCGTTAAGAAAGAGGTACATTTGAATTAATTAATTAACGAACTAAATGCTAACCTTTCAGCTCGCTAAGAAACGCCACTTGCCGACTTTGATACTGTGACACGCCGATAAACGAATTCCTTAGTAAATCCCAAAACCCAACAAACCAAGGGTGTGCAAACGTTTGCGTTCAGCTGTACGAGGATTTTATGTGAAGTCTTAACTTACCAGGAACTTCCTGAGGTCTTTGTAGTTGGTAATGATTCCATTATGAATGACAATGAACTCTGTTGGGAAGAGAGTTTCAGCGTTCACACTTGGTGTTTATTCCACGATGTTG
Source organism: Stegophilus panzeri (assembly GCA_024331685.1). Taxonomy (NCBI): domain Eukaryota; kingdom Metazoa; phylum Chordata; class Actinopteri; order Siluriformes; family Trichomycteridae; genus Stegophilus; species Stegophilus panzeri. The sequence continues at coordinate 3,365,653 of JANDJT010000190.1, read as the reverse complement.
GCGAGTGAATACAAGGAGTTTAGCGACACGTCCGATCAGAGTCGTTTTTAAAACGTTGATACGTTTATTTAAATGGTATTCGACGTTACAAGCTGGTCCCGCTTTAACCCTAATCCGCATAGCGTACGGCGGGCTAAATGCTGCCTGGTCGCACAAACACTACTCTTAAATTCAGGCAAGCCGCGGCTTCTTTGCGTTTAGCTGGACTAAATGTTAAACATTAAACCGATACTGGTAATAACAATACCTGCTAGTTGGCCTGTACTAGCTAGGACTCAGTAGTAGCGTTGTTATGGTTACAGTGTACGGTGCACCTTTGTTTGTAGAACGTTTAGGAAGGCGTTTGGTTAGCGTCTAGAAATTTGTCGGGACCCACCGTTGTGTTTGTCAGATCTCTGTGGGTGGCTGTTGAGAGGACTGGGAACGCCGTGTGTGGCCCAGCGCGTGTGCGCGATACCGAGGTGGACGTCAAACTCCACATCGAGATCAATGTCCTGCTGCTCTGTAAGCGTCACACACAAAGTTAATCTCAGCTAAGAAAATTTATAATAATAATAATTTTAAAAAAATCATACATCTATGCATGTTCACTCTGATATGAAAAGCATCATCTTACTGTGGATCTCCTCGTCCAGGACCTTGACTTTGCCTCTCTGTTTGATCAGCTGGATGCTCTTGGCATTGTTCTCCCAGTCCTTGCTGTTTCCTCCATCGATGCCCACACCTGCAAAAGAACAAACAAGCAGATAACACACACACACGCCTCAGTGTTTGAGCAACAATGCCACTCGATGAGCGTTTACAAAAGGTGTGTTTGTTTACCTGCCGAGTCATAGCCGCGGTACTCGAGCCGCTGCAGACCTTTGAGCAGGATCTCGAGGATCTCACGGCGAGTGCGAGGGACGTGATAGTTGAGGTACGCAAATATTCCTACGGAGAGAGGGAGAACGTAGAACTGATCGATATATCTGAACATAAGGGATAGTCCGGAGCCTATCCTTGGGGACTTGGGGGAGGAGGCAGGGGACACCCTGGTGTGTCATACACTTTACCAGAACCAATCAGCAGCTCCGAAGCATTTAAACTAAATCTAAATATATTTTATCAGTAACAGATTGCACTGAAGGTCTTCCTGCGTCGAGACACAAGCAGACCTCGTACAGATCAGACTAACATCAGTATCTGGTTCGGTGGCGTAGACAATATAATCAGAGACTAAACATCACCCCCACACACACACACACACACACACACACACAAGTCTCTCCGTATCAGCTGCATGCTCGGGTGTGGGGAAACTTTACGCCTAATAGGAAGAGTGCTGATAAGACATCAGCTTTGTCTCACAGAGAAAGAGACAAAGGTAAACAAAAAAGCAAGGAGAACTGGTTTCACTCCAACTGTGCAACTAAAAAAAATGTATATTTTCTGTAAAGCAGCAACATTCAAAACAGTCTTAAGGCTTAAGACGCCGCCGCATTTACTTCTTCTAAAACATTCGGACTAACTGATGGAATCTGAACGAGGATATCGGGGGATAATGCGAGAGAAAGGGAAAGAACGTATCGGAGGCAGTGCTTACACACAGCGTGTCGTGGCTACGTATCCAATCATCCCGCAATTAAAAACGTACACAATTATAACCCCCGTTCCAAAAAAGCTGGGACGCTGGGTAAAATGTCAATAAAAGCAGAACGTGACGAATTTGCGAATCTCGTAAACCCCGTATGTTACTCACGATAGAACGCAGAAAACATATCACATGTGTAAACTGAGGAAATGTACCAGTTTAAGAAAAAGCATAAGGTCATTTTTAATTGAATGGCCGCAACACGTCTCAAAAAAGTTGGGACGGGGGCAACAAAAGGCTGGAAAAGTAAGAGCTACTAAAAAGAAACAGCTGGAAGTTAATTGGCAATCGGAAACAGCTGTTTTTGTTTTTTTACAATTTTACATTTTAAAAGCGCTTTTAGAGTCTCGCTGCTGAACGTCGCTGCTGGAGATGTTTTCATTTAAAACTCACACGTCCAACACCAACGTGATTGGAACGCCACAGCGGCTGTGATAAGGTCTTAAAGGACATCTATCTTATCGTTACAGACTGCACAGTCGTGTCTACACTCGTATTTGTTGTATTTCAAGCCTTTTCCCGTGCTCTGGCTCTGAACTAGTCGGTTCACTCACCGATTAAAAAAACGACCACCACTGATTTTCATGTCTCTAAGATGATTAATAAATGAGGAATGATTTAAGATGACAGAAACACTTGCAATGGCTTTGTTCAGTGTATAACGTCAGGTCTACAGCTAATAATAAAAACCTGATGATTTGGTGCTAGTTCGTTCGATTGCTCTCTTCCGTACGAAAGGAAGGATGAGTATATCTGACATAAATTTTATTTATTTATTTATTTAATGATCTCAAAGTACGTCGAGTAGACGAGTCAGGAACTCGGGTGTCTTGGAAAAGCGGTTTTCGTGTCCGGGTTGAAAGTTTAGAATTTGTAGTTGCTCGGCAGACAAGACAAACAAGAAGAGAAGAAGAAGAAAAAAATTGGATTGTGTTTTGCAAAACAAGTTTTCATTTGGTATGGAGCTATATTTAGACTACGTCCACATTAATCCGGATAGAACTGAAAACTGCACTTTCGTTTTAAGACGCTCTCCGTCTACACGGGCGTCTTCCAATAAGTGCTTCTTCTGAAAACGCTTACATAACTATACTGCGCATGCATAAAAACGTAAGACGCTCTGGCCCGCGTCGTTATTGTCATTATTGTCAATAAATATTATTTATTTAAAAATTCAATCTGAAGGTTGTACAAAGTGACATTAATCGGTCCCTCCAGGACAGATTTTGCGATTGCAGAAATTAAAAAGCAAAAATTATTCTGAGAAACTCAGAATTTTTCAAAATGGCGGCAGCTTGTCCGCAGATGTGGACCGAGACACGTCATCGCGACATGCATTCAGATGAGGCTTCCTCTTCGATTCGCGTGCGTTGAACATACGTACAGCTAAAAGGACTCATTTACCAACTAACGTCAACGCGAAAGACGCGAAACACTTTTTGTCCAAGTAGTTTTCCACGTGTAACGTAGACGTAGCCTTAAACCTGAAGCACTGTGTGACGCGACCCGCCGCCTGCTGCACTACACACATCGACCGAGACGGTCCTGCTCGCAGTGGAGCGGTTTTTAGGCAAACTCTCCTGCTTACTACACCCAAGTAAACATGTCAAGAGAATATAAAGATGATCATTAGACTCCAATAACAGCTTTATGTGCAATGCGAGGACAGAACACGGCAGTTTATAGCTGAAACTTCGGCCGAGCTTTCCGTCGAGGACACGAACGCGACGAGCTACGTTAGAAACTTCGTTAGACGAGGATAATAATCATAAACTCGTCCTTTTCCTTTAGTCTGTATTAATGCACTGTTTTAGCCTTGTCCGTTTCTGCGCAACCGAAACGAATAAACAAATGTTTTCTTTCACTCGCAACCTGAAGAAGAAAAAAAAAAAAAAAAAAAAAAAACCAGAGAAGAAATGCAGACAAACTGGCTGGTCAGCGTAAACGTGGCTCGGCGTATGGAAATAGCCGAACAGAAGCAGCATTCAGTCGAGCTGAGCGCGACACACTGACGCGTGTGTAAGACGCGAGTCACACAAGGCTCCGCTTTGTATCGGATCAGCGGTCAATAAAACACCGAGAGACTGAGGGACTAAAACAGAAGTGCTGAAAGGGTTGAAAATACAAATCCATAAAAATAAAAAAAAAATAGATAAAAAATAATAATAAAGTACGTTCATGGTCCATCATACGGTCTTCGTTTGTTGTTCTGTCGTCTTTTTAGTATTCCCCCAAAGGGCTTTGAATTCACTGCGACGCCACTGTATGAGGCTTAACATTATACAGGAGCACTGGATGAGAAAATTACTTGTATTAATTATTAAATCGCTCCATTCTTTGAAGAAATAGGAAAAGGAAACGATACACTACATGACCCAACTTACGCAGCACATCGTGGAACAATAATACTCCTACTACTAATAACACTAATAAACTTTATTTTATATAGTGCCTTTAAAGCTATTTCTCAAGGCACTTTACACAATAAAAAAAATACAAAGAAGAAAACATACAGAAACACACAAAGCATGCCCCCCCCCAAAAAAAAAAAAAACAACCCAAGATAAGAATATGGCCTAACAACTTTTATACAGACATAAATAACAGCTAAAAATATACTGGTTATCAAGTCATATATACACGAGGTGACGTATTGTGTAGGGATCAACTTGGTGTAGTCGAATACATCCAGGAAAGTACGCGCTGCTGCATTTTCACACATCTGTATAAAAACTGATTGGTCTAGTTTTATAAATGATGCCAGTTTTACCGCATTTGCAACGAACACACCTTCAAAGTCTCCTGCCGTGAGTGATAAAGATGCAGTTAGAGAAATTACATGTTTATAAACCCTTTCATGCATACACACAGTATACACACGTACGTACAGTCAATTTAAAGCTTTTTTTTTTTTTTAATGTATATTTTAGGGAAATATAAGATGTAAACCACCTCCAAAATCACTCGAGATCATTACGGTCAATTAACCCAAACTCCCGAAGCTGTGGAGACTCTCAATCTGCGTCGCTCTCAATCTTTACTAGCTTTCTACAAAAACAAAAATAAAGAATAACAAAAAAAAAAACTACAAAAAGACTCCACTGATAGCTTTGGACTCTTTTTTTTTTTTTTTTAACTGTAAACTCTTTAATGTTTGTTTGGGGGGCGGGGGACGGACTTGTGTTGTGCAAGCGTCCTAAACTGTATAACTTTTTTAAATTCAGAAGTGATATTTTCTATATATTTCTATAATTATTTCTATAACTCCAACATTACATTTAGACTGGAATGTTAGTGTTGGACACTGGAAGACTTATTATTATTATTATTATCGTTGTTGCTATTATTATAACTACTATTGTTGCTATTATTATTGTTGTTGCTATTATTTCAGGCATACTGTTTAAGACTCTTTTTTTTTTTTACTCAGGGACAATCCATTTCCTTTTTTAAACAAGTGTTAAACAAGTGAAATTGGATAAAATAATCTGTATTATAAATAATTTATGCATAAAAAGGTCACAAGAAATTTCCAGATTAACATGTCACGTGTCATCATTAGATTTGAGGGCAAAAATTCCTCCAATAAAGCACAATTCCACTAGGGTAATGGTTTTGGATAGGACATGAGATGGTGAAGATGTTTTAGCATGTTTAAAAGCCTCCTCGTTTAAATACGTGTTTTGTTTTTGTTTTGTTTTTCTCTGCAGTTTAAAGCAGAGATCAGATCACTCACATCCGGACGAGTAATGAATGAACGGATTAGATAGATGAGCGCGCACGGCTGCGTCCCAAACCGCTCCGTAGTCCCTAGCTACGCGCACTACATAGTGGCCGATAGTACTGCTTCGACGCATTCTGTAGTGCGCTACGAAGTCAGAAGCGAGTGGTTTGGGATCAAACCCGAGAAGAAAACTAGATTTAAGATTTAAAGGTAAGCGTGAGGATGTAAACTGAAAACAGAAACGTGGGTTTTAAATATATAATTATCTAGATAATAATTACACTTATTACTTTTATGAAATAGCCAAAAATCGTTAAACAAAACATTGATATTAAAGCGGAAAACCGCGGAGGTTCAAGAAACAATTCAACAGTAATTATATGTCTCTTCTACTAAGTGTATCGGCGTATCATTATTTATAACTCGCCATAATTACACTAAATGACAGAAAGATTTTTAAAATAATAACAATAATTCTCTGTGTGCTCGCGTGCATTTATCGTTAGTTAACGTAAAACGAAATGCTAACATGCTAACGCGCTTCCATCCAAGCTGTTATTATTATTATTTTTTACAGTTACTAATATAATAAATACTTCCATACGAGCCAACTCCTGAAGAAATACCTATGTACTACATGATATGACTCTATACGAATAAAATATTTTGTTTAATCCCACACTCACCACACATGTCTTCGGCACGGTATCAAACTACTGTTTCCTACTGCGACTGAATCGGTGTCAGGCAAAAGTCCCGCCCAACGCCGACTCCTATTGGGCGATATCGAGGCGTTTACGTCGTAGCCGCGTCTGATTGGTCTAATAGGCTGTCACTCGCGCTACCCTGCCAACGGAGGCAGTTTAGACGTGGCAGCACGATGCGTCCATGATGTGGGCCGACACCTGATCTGCCCTCAGTCATACTCACTGTCATGATGAAATATAACAAGTTCCGTGTACACACCTAAAGATCACATAATATAACGAGTTTGTAGTTAGTGTATGCAAATATAGCGAGGATAGGTTTGATTAGACGCTTACGCACACACACACGCACACACACCCACACACACACATCACACTCTTGAACATTTGAACATACAGACAATTTCTAACTGTAACCCGAAGGTTAATCAGACAAGTAGACCTTTGTTGTCTGTGTATGTATTCAACCCCTGGTCCATACTCCAAAAACCCCCGCATTTGCCCCCAGTTACAGCTTCAAGTCTTCTTGGATATCTCTCAATCAGCTTTGCACATCTGTATTCTCATATTCTTGCCCATTCCTCTCGGCAACATTGTCCAAGCTAGGTCAGATGGGACGGAAACTTTGTCAGTGAACAGTCGTTTTCAAATCTTGCCTCAGATGATGTCTGAGCTTGGACACTCTGCCTTTCCAAGACTTTCACCACTCTACTGTCTCCATGACACTATGCTTAGAGTCGCTGTCCTTGTAAAAGGCGACCAAAGTCTTTTGCATACTGGAACAGGTTTTCTTCTAAGACTGTCCTGTATTTGTTTCCATTCACCCTGCACTCAAGCCCGACCAGTTTCCCAGGTCCCTGGCGATGGAACATCCCCCCCCCCACAACAACGTGATGCTACCACCACCATGCTTCACTGTGGGTATAGCGTTGGATTTATGCCGTTTCAGGGGGTGTGGCTTTGAAATATAACACATTTGTTTGGAGTTTTAATTAAAAGAGCTAGCCTGAGCTAACATCTCAGATTTATATACACCAAACATCCATAAGATTAATACCACTTGCATAATACTGTGTAGGTCCCACTTGTGCCATCAGAACAGCTGACCTGTCGAGGTATGGACTCCACAAGACCTCTGAAGGTGTGCTGTGTTATCTGGTACCAAATTATTAGCAGCAGATTCTTTAAATCCTGTAAGATGCGAGGTGGGGCCCCATGGATCTGACTTGTTTGTCCAGGACATCCCACAGACGCTAGATCGGATTGAGATCCGACTAATTCGATGGCCAAATCAACACCTTGAACTCTCCGTCATGTTCCTCATACCGTTCCTGAACAATTTTTGCAGTGTGGCAGGGCGCATTATCCTGCTGTAAGAGGCCACTGCCATTAGGGAATACCTCTAGCCAAAAATCATTATTTGCCAATGACACAAATGGTCATTTTTGTGTATTTAAATAAATAAATGTATTTTAACAACACACCACACCTATAGGCTGTGCTTGATGTGCGTTTGTTGAAAAAAGAAAAAAAAAAACAAGTACATTTTAAAACATTTTTATTGTTTTAATTTAGATACTGAAGCCAAAATTACATTCATACACACTTAAAACTTTTGGGGGAGGGGGAGTCCATTGTCCATAGCTGCAGCAGGAAAGACTGAGAAGAAAACTGAAAGTGCTATAAATATCATAAGTGCATGATGCGGTCAGGATCTAAGTGCTATTCACTCAACTTGAATTTACATTATAATGCAATAAACAAAATCAGTTTTAATACAGTTTAATAATAAAATAAAAATCCATATTGAAGGGTGTGTCGTACTTTAATTGGAGACAAAACCAAAGGGTATGAGGGAGATAAACTTTACTGTAACCATTTCAGACTTTTCCATCATAATGTTTCATCACAGTTCCTAGATTTCCCTAAAAGCGTCTAGGAAAGCACACCTTTGCTGTCACTTTGCACCACTGTATTAGTGAGCGCCTTCCCGTTGTCATCATCCTCAGCCTCTTTGTCCTCGGTCGGACGGTTTTACGAGATGTCCGAGGCAGGAGTGTAGTCCAGACCCTGCTTACTAGCACTCATTGCTGAGTGTGTTGTTCCACTCCCTCATCCTTGTCCTTCACCTGAGTGAAAGCAGAAAGATCAGGACGAAATCACACATTGTGCACAACTAATAACGCATTGAAGGTGTACGCTAGAACCATTTCCTCACTATGTGCCTATAATCCGTTATACTACAAATCTACTGTTTTTCTGCGTATATTATTATAATGTTATGATGAACAATTAAAGGTGCGATTTATATTTTTGGGCAGCATTCACACTCCTGATATTGTGAAGACAATGAGCTTGAGCTAAGACCTACCTACTCAGGCTGAGTTCTGAATTTCTGAATAACAGCCTCAAAAAATTTATATAAGTGTTAGATACTTGGTTAAGGCTCCTTAGTGTGTATCAGTGCATGAATACATGGGTTGCTCGTGTTAACGAATATATTAAATACATAACGAATAAAACACTTAGGGGTGTGCTGTTATAAGAAACTAATCAAAGACAGGGTGGTGTGATTGAAGTTGATTGTTTTCAAACAACAGCACATCGTGAAAAGTTTTATTTCTCAGTACAGCAGTTTGCCAACGATTACCGTTTTTGGAATTAATTAAAGAATCTATAAACGCTCTTTCCCTCATCAGTATCTTTTTTTTCCCCTCTCTCTTTAAGGTAATAAATCAAAAAAAATAATTTAAAAAATGGAGCTTGTAATGTTACAGAGGAACGGGAAAACCTTTCGTCCTGACATACTTTCCTGTTTCGGAAAATGTTACAGCTTTACCTCTGACTGTTACAAAATGCTGGCACTGGAGACTCCTTCCATAAATGCTAAATAAACGTCTCCTCGCAGAAAACCTCACCGTATGGAAAGAAAAAAAAAAATCTGTTTATGTAGAACGTCCGTCGTACAAGTCCCTGTGCGAGCTGTTACTATAGAAATGCTAAAGAAAATACAAAGTTAATCAAGCCCTTCGGACCAATCAGAATCGCGAATACAACAGCGCTGTGGTATAAAGTCAGTCCATGTACAGCGTTCAGGATATTTCATATAGTGGCACGTTTTAGACGAAACGTCGTCGAACAGGACGGATAATAAATGTCTTAATCACGTAGTAATTGTTTTATATTTCTGTTTTTGGTCACCTGTTCCACCCCCTCCACCTCAGGGACGTAAAACTGCAGCATGTTCTGGATGCCGTTCTTCAACGTGACGATGGAACTAGGGCAGCTGGTGCACGAGCCCTGGAGCTGCAGCTTCACGATGCCGTCCTCGAAACCCCGATAGAGCACGTCGCCCCCGTCCTCCTGCACCGTGGGCCTGAGAGAGGACGGAAACCGCACCCTTATAGGAACTGCTCCATAAAACAGGGGACATATAAATGATTAGATATAAATGGCGTGACGGGAGGAAACAGAGACCGTGACGGCACCTGATCCGTGTGTCAAGCAGCTCTTTGATGATGGCGACGACCTCATCGTCATCGTCCGAGGGCGCTAGAGCAAAGTTGATAGAAGTGTCAGAAGAAAAAAACGAAACGGAAAGTGCACAAACCGATATGTGGTCCGATTTAGCCTTAGAAAATAACTACAGCATGAAAATCATCATCACGGGCCACTATACTGACAGTACCGGTGTCTGCACGTGGAGCAGCGTCTTCATTAACGACAGGAAGGCCTGACACGAAGAAGTCCATAATGGTGGCAAAGACGTCTGGTTTAATCACCTTCCACTCCGTGTGTGAATCAGTCTGACAACAAGAAAGCTCTACGGTTATTCATGTGTATTCTTTTTTTTTTTTTAACACTCATGGATGATCTCATAAAAACAAACAAACAAACAAACAAATAAATAAATAAAATGGCCCCTGTACCTTTGTGATGGTTATGAAGTCGGGGCCTAAAAAGACGCTCTTGACTCCATCAATTCTGAAGAGCTGTCTGTAAAAGTGACACAACGCAGTGTTAGAATCCAAGAGTAGGACCATTAAACAGGACGACATGCAAACAGATACGACTGAGGGTTTGTATTAAAATCAAGAGTCAGCAAATATTTATCACAATGAGGAACAAAATAGGTCTGATACATCAATTTAAATACTGTACATAAATGCATTAACACCGATCAGCCAAAACATTAAAACCACCTGCCTAATATTGAGCAGGTCCCCCTTGTGCTGCTGAAACAGCTCTGATCCGTCGAGGTATGGACTCCACAAGACCTCTGAAGGTGTGCTGTGGTATCTGGCACCAAGACGTTAACAGCGGATCCTTTAAATCCTGTAAGATGTGAGGTGAGGCCTCCATGGATTGGACTTGTGTGTCCAGGACATCCCACAGATGCTGATCGGATTGAGATCTGGGGAATTTGGAGGCCGAGTCAACACCTTGAACTCTTTATCGAGTTCCTCAAACCGTTCCTGAGCAAATTTGTGCAGTGTGGCAGGACGCATTATCCTGCTGAAAGATGCCACTGCTATTAGGGAATACCGTTACCATGAAGAGGTGTACTTGATCTGCAACAATGTTTAGGTAGGTGGTACGTGTCACAGTAACTTCCACATGAATGCCAGGACCCAAGGTTTCCCAGCAGAACATTTCCCAGAGCATCACACTTCCTCCGCCGGCTCGCCTTCTTCCCATAGTGCATCCTGGTGCCATATCTTCCCCCGACACACACACACCCGGCCATCGACATGATGTAAAAGAAAATGTGATTCATCAGACCAGGCCACCTTCTGCCATTGCTCCATGGTCCAGTTCTGATGCTCACATGCCCATTGTAGGTGCTTGACAGGGTGGTGGACAGGGATCAGCATGGGTGCTCTGATCAGTCTATGGCTATACAGCCCCAATCACAGCAAGCTGTGATGCACAGTGTGTTATGACACCTTTCTATTATAGCCAGCATTAACTTCACCAATTTGTGCTACAGTAGGTTTTCTGTGGGATCGGACCAGACAGGCTAGCCTTCCCTCCCCACATGCATAAATGAGCCTTGGGTGCCCATGAATCTGTCGCTGGTTCACCGGTTGTCCTTCCTTGGACCACTTTTGGTAGGTACTAACCAATTCATACCAGGAACACCCCACAAGACCTGCCGTTTTGGCGATGCTTTGACCCTGTCATCTAGTCATCACAATTTGTTTCTTGTCAAACTCGCTTAGATCCTTACACTTGCCCATTTTTCTGCTTCCAATACAACAACTTGACTGCTGACAAGCTTTATGGAGATGCTGATTTCCTTTTCCAACAGTTTTGAGTTAATTAGATGATTAGAGCTCTTCTCAGGTCGACATTTCTGTATTATAAATTTTTTATTCAAATTTTTTGAGATACTGGATTTTTGATTTCCTGCAAGCCATAATCATCAAGATTAAAACAAAGAAAGGCTTGAAATATTTAACTTTGTTAAAAAAGTTCCACTTTTTGAATTAAATAATGGAAAAAAATGAACTTTTCCATGATATTCAAATTTTTTGAGATGCACCTATATGTGTGTGTGTGTGTGTGTGTGTATGTAT
>JANDJT010000190.1:3333373-3353913 GCA_024331685.1 Stegophilus panzeri | reverse complement strand
GAACCCCAAGTTGCTCCCGATGGCAAGCTAGCGCCTTGCATGGCAGCTCTGCTACCATTGGTGTGTGTGTGTGAATGGGTGAAGGAGGCACAGTGTAAAGTGCTTTGGATAAAAGCGCTATATAAGTACGCCATTTTACAATTAAACTGTACTGTAAGGTACAATTAAACTGTACTGTAAGGTACAATTAAACATTGTTACACATATGGCATGTACAAGTTCCACACTGAACTTGAAAAGAATTTCTATGATACCAAGGGAAATTATTTTAAGACAAGTCACTTGGAGAGTCTAACAGTTTCTTTCAAAGTCTCAGTTTACCTTGTAATGATCAGACCTATATGCAGAGTGTTGGTGATCAGTTGGTCATACCATATGTGAAACCAGAGCCATGCTTCAAGTACATAAGTCTATTTGTAGCGTATTTATAAAACCAATGGAAGCTGGCCAATGTATAGTACAGTGAGATTTAATAAAGCATAATGTACAATAAAAGGCACACTATAAAAGTTGCACAACCCAAAACACAGTAAAAGATAACACACAGCAAAAAAGAAATTATATTTCAAAGGCCAATACACTATGAATATCTGAGTGCCATAATTATTACACTTCAATAAAATTTTTGCAAAATAAATGCATTATTACTTGTGTAATTTTTTTTTTTTTAAATAAAGGCATTTTAATAGTTGCAAGTAGATGAGCCATAATTTGTAATCTTGCCAAAAAGGCAGACAGATGTAGCCTGGCAGAAGATGGCAGTGTGCATCATTGATCTAGTCCCAGTAGCTGTTTGAAAATGTCAGCTTTTCATTTGCCATATTAAAGGAGAGGCATCAGCCATTGATTTGCTGTCCTTTGATCTCATTTGCGATCTGTCCTTTCATGCAGCCTTCCCCCACTCCTAAGGATGCTCCAGACTTGATAGGGAGCTATGAGAAGCTGCTTTATGTCTTTGAGTGATGGCCAAAAAAACAAGGGGGAAATATACAAGCTAGTGGGGAGCCATGGTAGCTTGTCAGCTCAAGGTTAAATCTTCATCATATGTAATTACAGCTCCAACTCCGAGGCACCAGTAATATTGTTGAGGTCTATCACAGGGTAATCTTGTTTATGAATCAGCAGTGTTTAATTCAAGTTGCATGAGCTCTTGCCAGAGCTGCTGTCAAAAATATCTAAACTGGCAATTCTTGCAGTGAGGCAGTAGGTAAAGATAGCTATATTAATTTATCTAAATTAATTGGAAATTTAAACTCTCATTTGAAAAGATGTTTTCAAGTTACATTTAACTTTGGTTTAGGGAATTGTACTGCTGTGAGCACAACATCTAAGGCTGAAGTTGTGCTTAAGGAATCATTATTTATTATATTATGCCAGTGGGGAACACATTGGTATAATAATTTTTTTTTTTTTTTTTTTTAAATATTCTACTAAAGATGTACAGTTTCACCGGGCCTATTAAAGTCTTTGACAGAAAACAATGGAGATGTAATTCTATGAATTTTCTAAAACAACAAATGGTTAATTTATGACAAAATACCTCAATTAAACAATGCTTTTCTAGAAAATATGTCACACATTTGTTAACAGTGTAAAATCTAACTTCTCAGGCTTACCTGCATTAAAATGTAAAAACAATAGAGCAGATGGTTCAATCAGGCCTGCTTTTTTTCACTGGACTCTGTTATGTCACTCAAATTTAAACAGCCTAAAATCTGTGAATAGAGGCTTTATGGAAGGATTTTAATAGCTTTTAAACTACCTTTTATATACACAACGATCAGCCATAACATTCAAACATAATGAGGCGACTGTGGCTCAGATGGTAGAGCGGGTAGTCCACTAATTGTAGTGTTGGCGATTTGATTCCTGGCCCATATGACTCCACATGCCGAAGTGTCCTTGGGCAAGACACTGAACCCCAAGTTGCTCCCGATGGCAAGTTAGCGCCTTGCATGGCAGCTCTGCTAGCATTTTAGGGTGAATTTTTGGGTGAATGAGACACAGTGTAAAGTGCTTTGGATAAAAGCGCTATATAAGTGCGCCATTTATTTATTTATCAAACTACCTACCTAATAGTGTGTACCAAGGCGTTCCTTTAATTCCTATTAGTTGTGAGGTGGGGCCTCCATGGAGTGGGGCCTCCATCGGTCTTGTTCATCCAACACATACTACAGATGCTAGATCAGACTGAGATCTGGGGAATTTGGAGGCTAAGTCAACACCTTGAACTCTTTGTCATGTTCCTTATACCATCCCTGAACAATTTTTGCAGTGTGGCATGGTGCATTATCCTGCTGAAAGAGGCCACTGCCGTTAGGGAATACCATTGCCATGAAGGGGTGTACAGTACTTGGTCTGCAACAATGTTTAGGTAGGTGGTATGTGTCAAAGTAACATCCATATGAAGGCCAGGACCGAACAGAACAGTGAATATTCCCAGCAGAACATTACCCAGAGCATCACACTGCCTCCACCGGCATGCCTTCTTCCCATAGTGCATCCTAGTGCCATCTCTTAACCCAGGTAGGTGACACACACGCACCCAGCCATCTACATTATGTAAAAGAAAATGTGATTCATCAGACCAGGCCACCTTCTGCCATTGCTCCATGGTCCAGTTCTGATGCTCACGTGCCCATTTTAGGTGCTTTCGGCAGTGGACCGGGGTCAGAGCTGTTTTGCCGGCAAAAGGGGGACCTACACCATATTAGGCAGGTGGATTTTAATGTTATGGCTAATTGTTATACACACACACACACACACACACATATATATATATATATATGACACTGGAGACTCCTTCCATACATGTTAAATAAACATCTCCTTACAGGAAACATCCCCACGTTAATGATGACAGAATAAGCTACAATATGTTTTAATAATAAATGTAAGTGATTACCTGGCCAGTGGAGAGCAGAAAGCATCTCTGGGAGCGACAAAGTCCATAGTGCCCGAGTCTAACACCGTCCGCCCAGGGAGAAACTTCAGACTGTTTGGGTTTGGAGTGTCTTGAGTCTGAATAAACATGTTTCTCACTAGACGGAAAGAAAAAAAAACAAAAAAACAGATTCTTACTCCATAAGCGTAAAGTTAGTGTTTCCCGTTGTGCTCGAAATACTCACCAAACATGGCTGTAGGACATCGTGGCAATGTCCTCGTGTTGAAGGACAGTTTAGCTCCATGGTGATATCGACACGCAGGTGTTTTTCTAGGAATCGAGAAAGAAATCAGACCTCATTTAACTACCGTGCAGGTTAAGTCTCTCAAGCAACAGATTCAGGATATAAACTCATGCAGTGACGTGTACCAAGTGATGCATTATACGACCTGTAATTTAAATGATGAATAAATTTGCTTATACTACATCGCTCTTCAGTTCTCAATTCTGATTGGTCAGAAGGCCTTGATTAATTTTCCATAACAGCAGCTCTGACAGTAGTGCCGGCTGACACATTTATATTAACGCGCTTGTTCGAATGTGTTACCGTTTCTATAGTAACAGCTCATTCACCTATAAGGGAAGCGGCACATAATCAAAGTCTAATAATAAACAAATAAAAGCATGTTGTCGTTTAACAAAGAAAAAAAGATCTGGTGTTTCCTGTAAGGAAACTTTTGTTTAACAAGAACTTGTCTTAAGGATGTTTCACAATGTTAAATGTAACTATAAACGGATAAAAGTTGATTAATAAATTCCAAACTGTAATTGCTGGCAAACTGTCGTGGTAGAAGAGGAATAAAACTTTCCAGGAACAGTAGCTCTACATCATCACAACACCCTGTCGGTGATTATATTCCGATAACAGCACGCCCCCAAGTGTTTTATTCCTCAAACCTACCATATCTCCAGCTCTCTCCATCACTCACCTCCTAATCATTACAAGAGAGTAGAGGAACTTACTCGAAAAGCAACCATTTGCATTTAGATGAGTAGACTGCAGCAGTGTTGTTGTTTAAATATAAAATTTTACACAATAATAATAATAATAATAACAATAAATTGTACATAAGTATACCGAATTGCCTAATCTCCTTTAAGCAGTCACTGCGCCACTCAGACCTTGTCAGTGACAGTGAGACGTTGCACAATATTTACGCAAATTAATCAGTATTTTGTGAGTCAAATCATTCAAACTAAAAATATCACATCAGAAACTGTAATATTCTAAAATTACCACGTACGTTCCTGTAACAAGTGAAGAGAAATTCCGTAAAACTCCTGCACATCTGTACGCCGCCATGTTTGTGAGGGTGAAATTGCGTCACTTCCGTTACCAGGCTGCATGGTAAAACCGGAACTTCCGGTTTAACCGACACCGGTGCGCTAAATTTAATAATATAATACATCACATCATATAATATATTCCCAGAAATAAAGTCTTCTTAAAGGTTTCTAAATTATTGACTAAGAAACTTTTAAATATATATATATATATAAAATATTCTTTGGCCTTTAATAATAGCTAATAGTCTTTGGCCCTAAGGAAAAGAGTACATTTTGTCAGCCTAAAAAATCCAGTTCATTTTCCTTTATTCATGGTTATTATAATGATAATAATAATAATAATAATAATAATAATAATAATAAAGCCAAAATGACATGTAATCATTCAGCCAAAAATGTTAACTTTCGAAGGTTTTTTTTTTTTTTTTTTGGTCTACAATGCTAATGTAGCTTTCAGATTAAATAAAATTATAGCATTACTGTATGTCAATTTCCCTATTAGCATTAGCAGCTGTCTTGAAAGACACTTTTTCACTTCCTCCTCAACACACAGTTTGTAGCACTACATGCTAGCATCAAAAATAATATCTGAAGGTGAACTGTACTGATTGTGTACTCTATTTCCATTTCCCCCCTCACATTTCAATCTGGTACAGACCCTTAAATCCATAAATGTATTAGTCAATCAAGGCATGTTTTGTGTCTGAAGTTTGTATTGTTAGCTTTATAGCTGCAGTGCAAAACTAACCAGTAATGGAAGCTACCACGAGTTTAGCATTGTGTAAAGCTCATATCATCACCTCCTCGTGCTCAGTGATGACCCTGACCCAGATAAAGTGGTTACTGAAGATGGATGAATGAATGAAAGTATGATTTATTTTAATATGGTTCAAACCCTTTACACTATATGGCCAAAAGTATGTGGACACCCGACCATCACACCCATATATGCTTTTTGAACATCCATTCCAGATTTAGTCTCCACCTTGCTGTTATAATAACCTCCACTTATCTGGGAAGGTTCCACCAGATTTTGGCACATGGCTGTGAGGATTTGTGCTCATTCAGCCTTACGAGTTTATGGGTTTATTTTAGGTTTATTTCAAATTGGTCGAAGGAGTGTCAGTACATCCAGTACATCCAGTGTCAGTACTTTGTTACAGCCCGAGTTAAAGCTTTGTTTCCTGGTCATTCTTTAAAAAAATAAACTGTTATTATTAGCAAATTGCGGTGGTATGGGAGGAATAAAACACTTACAGCACAATAATTAACTTATGATGGTTTATTTTATTTATTTATTTATTTATTCTATAACAGCATTCCCAGTCATATTTCATTCCATACATAAAACACAAGATGCATCACACACACTCTTTGAATTACTGTGGGAAAAAAATATATATTAATACACAACTCATTTTTTTTTTTCTTTGTACAGAACACACTTTGATGAATGACGTCCAAATCGACAAGTGCTTTGGAAAACCCAAGTATTTAAAACGAGTGCCTTCATGATGACTGAAACACCACACACTGCATTTCAGACTGTAGAGGTGCTGAACATGCACAAACCCCAAATACATACACACAAGCTCTCCAAAAGGTTCAAACATGGATACATTTCATGTCACCAAATACCTTGATTATTATAAACATACACCGCTCTCTTTACACACATACACACAGCCTCCTACACAATGTTACTGTCCCAATAGGGAGTGTCAGGATTTTACCAAAAGGTAATGTCATTGCATTTAAGGTACACACACACACACACACACACACACACACACACACACACACACACACATACACACATACACAAAAAAAAACTCCAGAGAAACAAAGAAAATAAACTAGACAGACAGACAGAAAGACTGATATTTGGAACAACCAAAGGTTCATATCCAATTCAAGAACCCTGGAGAAATACAGCACTGTATGTATATTCGTATGTGTTCAAATGATAAACTCACATTATAGTCGAGCTTAATGTCCAAATGCAAACACAGCAACGTGGACCATCAACTGGAGTGTCATTATTCATCAGATTTCAGTGATCGTCGTTATACAAATCAATAATAGCTTAACTACTGTAATTAAGACAAGATGACACAGTGTCAGTTTTAATCACAATCTACATGTCAGTTTCTGTGCAACAAAATCCAGCATATGAAGGAGCCCCAAAGAAAGCGTCACTGAAAAGGCAAAACCACCCTGAAATTGTATTGCAATCTGGTGTTGGCGGGTTTCCTGGGGGCTCTCCGGTTTCCTCTTCCCAAAAACAGGGACTGGCGACTCCAAATTGCTCCTAAGTATGAATGAGTTACGATAGACTGGCGTCCCATCCAGGACGTATGCTTGCCTCGTACCCAGCGTTCCCAGGTTCAGGCTCCGGATCCACTACATCCCTGACCAGGATAAAGCGCTTACTGAAGATGAATAAATGTTACGTGTTCATGATCGTGCTTAAGCAAAGTTAATGTTGAGGCTCAGGAAACTGAAAATCAACAAAAATGCCAACCCATATGGATAAATGTAATGTCAAGAAGCAAAAACTAAACATTAGGACCCTTGATGATGAGATTAGTGCGATTGTGTCAACCATCTGAATGTGGTGTGAAAGCGTAGCTCAATAACACTCAAGCGAGAACTTCTCCATTGGTGGGGATTTTTCCATCACCAGTGTAAGCAGGTGAGATTAAGGGAGTGCACCATGTAGGGAATACGTTTATATTTCAGCAAGGATGCTTCCTTCCAGGCTCAAGTGTACATTCATCTCAAAATCGGATTCTCACTCAGCATAGGAATAAACTGAGGTAGGCATAGAAAATAGACATTTGGGTTTGCATTGTAGCTTAAACCAGGTAAGGACCACACCTCGGCAAGTATGTGCTTCATTCTTGCATACGGTTTCTTGTTTTCACAGAAGGATTCTATCTTTTCACAAGTAGACACCACAAAGATACTTTCTCAGCATCTTTCCATCGAAGAATCACCTCAAATTAAAGGATGCAGAGGTGAAGAGATTAGTACGTAGTCCACGTTAGTGCTTCTCCTGAGGTCCTTTACGATGAAAAGGCGCAGAGAGAAACGGATCATCGGAGTTTACCTCAGGTCCCTCGTAATGTCTGGAGTATTTCGCTAAAGCCTGAGGTCGAAAGGGCAAAGGAGCCACTTGATCGAGGACGCTCTGCTCATGGCTGCCGTGATTAAAAGGCACCACGTTGGAGCGCTGCATCCCAGCCTGTGGGACTGGATGGGTGTAAACCGTCCCCCATGTTTCCTTTCTCTTTCCAAATGGCGCCTGGAGGAAGACATCTGCTTGTTGAGATGAAGCCAACGGACGAGGAAACGGAGCATTCGCAAACACATCCACGTCGCTGTCGGCTTCCTGCACCACCTGAAAAGGTGCTTTTGAGAAGACATCAGCATTAGGCTCAGAAGGTTGGACTAAGTGGTTCTGAGATGGCTGATGGGTAACCAGAGAGGACTGTGGGACATCACTGGGGTCAAGGTTTGAGGATGTCTGGAGGTTTCCTGAAGTGTCCAGCTCTTGTTCTTCGTCCTCGTCGAAGTCCTGCAACAAAGGTCTCGAGCCGCTGCAGTCGAGGCTTGACGCTTCGCTCGGCCTGGCGTCGCCCGTCCTTTCGTCTTCATCGCTGGAGTGCATCCAGTCTTCAGTTTGGTTTTCTGCTTTGTCGCCTTCTACAAGCGCGTCATAGCCGTTAGTCTTCCCCTTATCTTCTGGAGAACAGAGACAAGAAAAAAATGACATCAGTGAGTATTGGAGTGCTCAGAGTCTGCGGTAGATTCAGCAAGATGACCTCATGAGGTCAAATTAGGATGGCAGAGATGCTAACACTTATACGTCATGTGAATACTGTATACAATGTGAGATGCCACTTTGCTGATTCCACCTTATAGATTTGACCTTATATATACACACTTTCGATGTAGTCGATCAGATCAGGCAGGACATGTTTGGTGTTCAAAATTTGCTTCTTTAGTTTTGCACAAAAGCTACAAGACTAAGGTAGGTAACAAGCAATGGAAGTCTGTGTCACACAAATTCTTCTCGGTTAATAGCCGACATCCAATTCTTCAGTAAGACACATTTTGACGTACTAGAATCTATGAGCATGAATAAAACTTGACTGCAAAACTTATGAGGGTAGCCATCTTGAAAAACCAAAATCACTCACTGGCTGGCATCATTCCACCCCTTAGGCCCCGCCTCCAAAAATTTGAGATTTTTTTTGCAAACGATAATATAGCTTCACTCTGAATCTAAAACGGTTTTAAACAAGAACCATCCCAGCTAAATGAATTTAAGTTAAGAATTAATAATATGTAGCTTAACTACATCATTTAAAGCAAGTATATGAAAATGTGGTGTGCTTACGTAAATGATTTTGGATGACAGACTTCCATTACATGTTCACAACATTTGTAGTACAAAACTAAAAGAGCACAAAATGTTTCGGGCTGGTCGGGTGCGTGTGTTTCGGAGTAAGGAGAAAGGTGTGTGCATCTTATTTTCTGCCAAAACAATCCTTTTAATCGTGACAATGTTTTTAACTTTTTGTGAGAGATGTTTAAAGTAAAAGGCAGAAAACACAAACAGACTAGGAGAACAAACAAATGAGCTACTGTCAAAAGAAAAAAAAAAAAAAAAAGAAGAAGAATACACACATACTGTACATTCACAAGCAATAATTCACAGCAACACTATGGACGAACACCAAATATCTACAACATTACTATATTCCAACCCACAAACAACAGCTACCATAGAAAGACTACAGCCTTGTTTCCACATATTGTAAAAATAAGCTGTGTATTAAATCTTTTTAAAAAATAAATAAATAAATAAAATGTCTTGGTGTCGCAACGGATACAAATTGTACGTAAAAAAAACCAGAAGTTTTTATGTGGTTCAGTGAAGTGGGAGAGATATAGCATTAAATGGAAAGCTAAGACTCATGGAAACAAGGAAGGCAAAGTCAGACATAAGATACAGATACGGATACGGAGACGGAGCAAACTCTTACCTTTAGGCTGTGGACAGAAGGGTGGCGTATGTAGGAAAGGTTAATATAGCAGTAGACTACGACTCTAGAAACCTAAATCTCCAAGACGGGACTGATTTTAGAACAAATTCTCAGCCTACATGTCATCCACGCCTTTACGCTTTCCCCCTCCCTGCTCCTCATTTACGAGGGATGGAAATAACGAAAACTTATTGCGTAATAATTTCATGGAAATGCGTATGAAGTAAAAATCGATCTATCAAAAGGTAAGTGATTTGACACATACAAAGAAGATCTGATTAGAACAGAGCAGATTTGATCAAAACATGAACCACAGTGTTCGAGATATTTTGTCGTCGCTCATTATTTAATCACTCGCAACATGAAAGTCGTGAGTGAGCATACATAAAGGGGGAAAAAAAAAAAATATTTGAGTACAATAAAAATATATTTTAGTACAATTGGTCACTGCTTAGAATATTGATTAATTGTTTATTTTATTTTATTTTTTGGCGGGGTGGGGGGGGGGTGGGGTGATCTATCTATCTATTATATAAACATCCATTCAAGTTTTCCTTTTTTCCCCCTCCTACCCTGTTGTTGCTTAAGTCTAGTTCTAACAAGATTATCTGAATCCAGACATAACAAATATGAGGCAGGGGTAACAGACATTACATGTGCTATACAATAAACTAAACTAAAGTTTAAAAAAAAAAAAAAAAAAAAAAAAAAAAAAAAAAAAAAAAAAGGTTTGTGTAAATAATAAATAAATAAATAAATAAATAAAGGTTCCTTAAATGACGAAATAAATAAATACATATACATATATTATTTTAATAAATATAATAAATAAAACTGCACAATAAAATTACAAATAATGAACACATTACACTGCTAATTGACCAAATAAATATTTTAAATGAATATATTTCAGTGTTACCTTGGGTTAGGGTTAGGGCCTAACCCTAGGGTTTGTGCCAGTAGTTCTGAGGTATTATAGATAAATAATGAATGACGGAATGCAGTGATAAATGTGGCTCATGGTTAATAAAACATGCGTCGTATTAATCAGATCATCTTTAGTTTTATCAGTTTATTATTTGTTACTTTTATTCCTCAGACCTATTGTGGGGGAAAAAAAAAAGTCTTGGGGACGTAGTGGTCGTGTGCAGCGCATGGTAGAATAAAGCATACTGGAACATAACCAGAGTGCAAATTGCCAAATCGGTCTTATATACAGACAGGTGACAAATTAAAGGAAAAATACGTGGGGTGTATTTCTTTCTTTATTTTTTGCTGGCATGGTTTGGCTAACCGTCACTGCAAATCAACTCTACGGTTCTTCTGACTGATCAACTTTATCCTATGATGAAACATTTCTATCCTGATGGGCGTGATCTCCTTCAGGATGACCTTGCCCCCCTGTCCACAGGGCACGAGGGCTCAGGATGAAAATGATGTAGATTATACACTATAGCCTTCACACTCACCACATCTCAATCCAACTGAACCCTCCACCACCATCATCATCATCATCATCATCAAAACACCAACTGAGGGAATTTTATTTATTTATTTATTTATTTATTTTTAGAAGAACGGTGTTCAGCACTCCAATACAGATTTTGAGACTTTAGAATTTAGAATCTATGCCAAGCTGATCCTGTGGCTCGAGTTGGCCCAGCGCTTTACTATCTTAGTATTTGTCACCCGTCTGTATGTTCATCTGTGAATTTGGGTTGAGCCTAACGATTTTATGAGTGTTTCTATAGAACCTATAGGAATAGGAGAGGGGAAAAAGCAAAATGTGAGCTTCAGGAAGACTGAAAAGAGAGGAAAAAGAAAATAAATTAAGGTTAGTAAAAGGGGAGCTCAGGACAAGCTGGGGAATAAAAAGTCATATCTTATTAAAACAATATTTTCTGTAATGAAATGATAAACATAATCCTTAGGCACTCTCAATCCTTTGAGATCTCTCTCTATGGGGTTGGATTATGACAAAAGATTTAATTTAAGATTTTTATTTTTTATTTATTTATTATTTTTTTAAAAGAAGAACAGTGAGATGACCGTCATCATATCTGCCGCTACCTCTGATCTTTTTTTCCTGTTCCACTGCACAACTCTAAGGACAAATTCAACCAGACACTTTGGACATCTGTTCACATTGACATGTTTATTCACCATCCCAATCGTTTAGAATTCATTTTATCATCATCACATAAAAATAGAAGGAACACGCTGATAGATAATACATCTTCCAATCTTCCAGACTGATAAAATACCAGTGGTCAAGTATTGGTCATGTTTTCCGCCGTGTTACGCTGACCGGAAGTATAAGCTATACACTGCAACACAAAACGTTGGACTATCAGCGACGCTACATTTTTTGGCATTTA
The DNA here is from genome assembly GCA_024331685.1 of Stegophilus panzeri. Classification (NCBI taxonomy): domain Eukaryota; kingdom Metazoa; phylum Chordata; class Actinopteri; order Siluriformes; family Trichomycteridae; genus Stegophilus; species Stegophilus panzeri. Next base: position 3,342,250 of record JANDJT010000190.1, on the reverse strand, counting down.
GCCACGGTGTAGCGTGCGTGTGTGTGTGTTTGCGTGTGCGTGTGTGAGGGAGTGTGTTTATTCGTGGGTGGGGTCTGTGAAAAGGATTGCATAGGTCAGCCTTGTTACAACCTGCATACAAAGGGACGGTACGACGGAGACGAGGACGGCAAGCAGTTTGACGAGAATGAATACATATACTACAGAAACGTACAGAATTACACGACCACTACAGCTGCATTGCTTCGCGATAAGAACGGAAACGAAACACTGTTCTTTCATCTGAAACATCGAACTTGAACTTAAAGGATACGTTACTAGCACTAACGTCTCGATGGAAGCGAGTCCATGTTACAGCAGCGCTTTGGTGAGGATCTGAGCTCAGCATGCACATGGCGGTCTGTGAACAGTAGCACACTGGTTTCCATACGCAATCATAATTCTCTATATAATATCATTATCTAAACGGATCGATGTGTCCTTGGAAAACCGTGCTCTCTGAAACTGCTTATGAGCTTGGCACCTTCATCTGTGAAATATTTATTATACAGATACAGACATGTACAACAGATGACTCGTACCCCGTTCCTGCAGCATGAGCCAGAAGATGCATACAGAAAAAGTTCATGCTCAATGGAAACAGCGACAGCGACCTCAGGAAATCAATTCCATCATAAGCCCGGTTAAAGAGAAGGAGAAAGGATGTCTTTACAAACCCAATCTCTTTCTCTCCCTCTCACAGGACGAAACAAACAAACGTAGCTTTAAAATGAAGTCATGAATAAAAACGACTGCAAGAGTTAAAGGGGCAGTGTGTCTTTTTTTTTTTTTTTTTTGAGGTGAATTGACAAACTTTTTTATTTATTTAACACATTTGGCTGACGCTTTAATCCAACGTTACATACAATTGAGGATACAACTGAAAAGTTGAAGTGCTGAGATTTGAACTCATAACCTTCTGTGTAGTTATGGTGTAGTGGCCTAAAGTTTTAACCACTGAGCCACCACTTACACCAATTGGTCGCAGAGATGCACAAAACTCAAAAATCACTTCTGCCTGTATAGAAGGTAAGTATTACTTATAAATTATGCCAAATATACTGTTGTGGCAGGGGTGGAGCTAATTTACGGGTCAGAAAAATGTAAACAAACGCCTGAAGAAAATGAAAGTAGCCACAACCACTGCGCTGCAAGTCTGCAAATCACATTCTGTCTCACGTGTCTTATATATATATATATATATATTATATTATATTATATATAACGGCAACAATAGCTCTAAATCATGTTTAGATTTTACAAACTGCACCTTTAAGACTTGTTCTCTTCACCTAGTTATCCGTTTGTCTCTCCAGCAGACAAATTAAAAGTCTTTTTGTTTTGTACAAAATGATTAGTAGCGCGCTGATCCCCAGCAAAGCATAGAAATGCCATTCGCATGATTCACTCTTGCAATATAGCAAAATATGAAGAAGGAGAGTAAGAAAAGACCAGATTTAAGATCTCTGCACTTCAGATTCACATAAAAATACACTTCATAAACTGTAATAAATGTGATAAGAATAATGCAAGTTGAGCGTAGATGTTCACTTCATACATTCATGTAGAACACTATTAACAGCTACAATGAACAAGAACACTGGGTTCTGTGACTTTTTTTTTTTTTTTTTTTAAATGATTCATATTCTAACTACATGTTTCAAATGTTGGATATGCACATACAGCTTTTTTTTTTTTTGTTTTAAAACTTCTATCTAACGGGGAAAAAAAAAATAAAGCACATAAAGCAAAACATGGGAAGTTTGGTTGAGAAAGCAACACAAGCTTAAGGAATGAGCAAATGATTAAAGGATGGAAAACAAATTAGAGGCAGAGCACAGAGGCAATAAATGATAATGTGAGCACACGACACCTCCTGAGAACAGCGATAAAGCTGAATAGCGATAACTCTCTGGTCATATTAAAGGTCGAAGCGTATACACAGCAGCGTGAATATGTCGAGTGACGCGATATCATATGCTAATACTGCTGATATGTCCGTAATTGATATTGCACATGCAGAGCTTGGCATAACCTTGATCAGACCTGCACTGACCGGGACTAGGAGTTTAAAGCACGGCAGGCGTATATGGAGTGTATGCCATCATTATCATTTATGTGATGTCAGCAAGCAGCCGTGGTGGTGGTGCTCAGCCGAGGGACTTCTTCTATACTGCACTTCCTGTGCTCCTTGTGCCTCGGTAAGGCTGGAATGTGCTACAAGTCGAAATCATGCAATAAGATACAAGACGACTCGAAATCGCTCGGGTCAATGCTTAGAAACACCAGCGTTCAGAGCTATCTCCTTTTGAAGTCCTCCAGGTGAGGTTTGGTTTGGAGGCGTTTTGATCCCAGCTTTGTGCTGAGAAACAGATTTGGAGCGTTAAACTCCTCAAATGTCATTTTCGGTAGTTTTGAATGAACCTTTCCCCCAGGAAAGCTTTTTCAGGGTGCGTCAACTGGTGGAGTACGTTCTGGACTCAAGATTTAACCAAGCACTCAAAAAAATAATACAGTAAGAGAGCTGCTCAATGTACTTAGAAACAAAATAGCCGTAGTTCGGCGACTGTTTTTTTTCTAAACATGAACCAGCGAGGCTTCTGTAGCAGATCGTCTGTTGCGGCTCGTCGGGAGTCGTTCTGGTCATGTAAATGATTTAGCTGAAGGTGTCTTGTCAGCTCAGAGGTCAGCTACAGGGCTAGAGACAAAATGTGGATGACCAAAAGAGAATGTTAAAAAAACGAACGGACGGAGAAATGTGTTTATTCTCTGTTACCGCCGTGTCTCATCTGTCCAAGCCCCATTACGAAACAAAACCTAACCACTTTGAATAGTCATAAAATAATCATTAATGGTTAACCATTAAAAGGTTACTGTTATCGCCATTCGGTCATAATAGTGGTTTATCCAGATCTTTGTATGCAAAGAATTGTATGTAGCTGGTCCTTTTAAATTTTAGCTGAACACACACACACACACACATATATAGTCTATTGAATTTGTGGCCTCATGGAATATCTAGACATGCAGTAATAAAGTAAAGCACTGTACAAGGAGCAGAGTGAGGGCTGATTTACACTTTGGTGAAGAGGCACGTAAAAATATCAGCATTAACCCACAGTCAAACGCAGACGCCTCCAAAATCTGAACAACGTGTATTGTGAATCGACGGTGTTGCTGATTGGTTGGGAAGGAGAGTATCTCCTGTTAGGACAAGACCCAAAGCAGAATCAGTGCAAAAGCGAAAGAGGCATGGCATTATATGCATTTATACACCTTGACTTGCTCAATCTTCAGCGCAATTCCTGGACAACATGAGATGACGACGATCTGGAGGCGAGCATGGAATAAATGGAAAAATTCTACTTCATCGCGTACAGTACTTTTCTTCGAATACGTATATGCCTTCGCTCTACTAAAAGTGACGCATGGGACTTTGTTTATTGTTCCGTACTGTGTAGCTTGGTACATGAAACACTGCCCCCTAGTGTAAACGTTAACATTTCATTCAAGTATCCTCGCAGACACCTATGTAAATGTCTGCACATGTTTGCTGAAGTATAAATCAGCCCTTATGTGGCAGCTTTTCGCTGTATACTTTACATTGTGTTTAGAACACTATGTTTTGCTCAGTATTTCTGGATTACTGCATGTTTTTGTAGCTACAGAGAGCTAGTTGGTGTATCTTCGGACATGAATAAGGAGCCCTAGTCGAGCCCAGTCTCTTGGGGGGGGGGAATAAAATAAAATTAATGATCATGTGATGATCTGTAGAACGCATGTTCCTGTCCCGGATGCCAGTGTGAGCAATATATCCACAACAAAATAACCAATTAGAGCTAAATCTCTGGAAGGATTTACGGTTTGTTATTTGGTACTGGATGGCAAAGTAAATTAGTAAAACATTATATCATTATCAGTTATAAATCCTACTGTGGAACAGATTTAGTGCTGCCCTGCTCTACAGACCAGATGCACATACAGCATGATGGATTTTTATGGAAATGACGGCGCAACAGAAGAAAAACCGAAAACAACAATAACGTGAATGACGGACAGACATGGGAGGAGGAGGACAGTCTTTTGGGATCCAGTATAGTATTATTTTGTTTCATTCATAACCTAAACTACAGCTTTGTTTATGAATTGCACATTTTCCCTGCATGTTTTTTTTTCTCCTGTCCCTCTATCGCTCGCTCCCTCCTCCCCCCCCTCTCTCTCTCTCTGTGTGTGTCTTCTACAAGTCGATGAGCTGGTCCACCAGCAGCAGGGAGCAGGCCAGATTGGGCAGACTGGTCTCTGAGCTGCCACTGTTGCTACCACCTAGAACATGTCAGAAAGAAAGAGACGAAGACAGAGAGAAAGAGAGAGAAAGAGAGGGGGGGGTGAGAAGGGGAAAGTAGATGGAAGACAGAAGAGGAAAAGAAAAAGGTGTGCGTGTGTGTGCAAAAATATGATAAAAGCAAATAGCAAGCATGTAAAACAGCATAAAGGAAACGAAAGATTCAATAAAAAGCAAAAAAAAAATGAATAAAAAGCAAAAAAAAATGAATAAAGAGCAAAAATAGGGTGTGATGTACATTGCAACAAAGGATTATGGAGGAAAAAGGGAGAAAAATAAAAGAGAAAAGTAAGTGGAGGTTCCTTGTGAGTAACGACAGCATTTCAGAAATGAAAATCGGACGACTTCATGTTTTGCTCCAGAGTCAGCGAAATAGTTTGGAATATATTATTCGAAATATTTCGAAGCAGGGCAGTAAAATTAAGCGTATTTTAATAGTGATCACTATGAAAACGTGTCAACGGAAGAGTTCTGCCTTCCTCAGGTACAAATAATCCAACTGCAACCTTGTTAAGCCCCGCTGAAGTTAACTAAATGCCTAGCAAGAGATATCAATGCATAGTCATCATTAGGATGAACGCTCGGTCCAAAGTACGCTCTGAAACTGAGAGAGATGAGCTGATGATCTCGGCTTCACGGGGAAAATCCGGGCAAAAAGAGAACTAGACAATGTAGGCTTGGAGCTTCAACTGATGTAGCATATTCATCTATTTATCTATCTGCAGTTTCATTATGGTTATGTTTGGCATTTAGGATATACACTTATTTCCATTCAAAGATTTATACACTTGGACAAATACAGGCTTATAAAATATACAAGAAAATGATGAACTAAAACTATAATTTCATTCAAATTGGCAGATGATGATAATCATTGATATTTACTACAATGATAGTCAACAGCTTTATTTCTTTGAGATTAACGTTTAGTATGGCAAAATTATCTAAGCATGACATGAACAAGGAATAAGTCCTCAAGCCTCAGTGATTGGGTTCACCTCATCAACCATCAACCTCCCTGTAAAATCGAACCTGCGGCACGGTTTATTTCATTTATAGATAATGAGTAACCCTTTGGGGTTTTTTTTTTTTCCTGGGATGATTGTTAGAACACGGTCAGGAGGCATGTGATCAGGAGTCCTGTTCCTGTTCCTTACCTTGGCTGGGGGTTTTGGAGATGAGCACTGGAATGGGGTCAAACTGGCTGTCAGGGTTTTGATCTGGAGCTGGAGAGGATACAGGGTGAGCCGAGCGGGTTAGAGAGGCAGAGCAGCCCAGCAAAAATAGAGCGAGAGAGAGCAAGCGAGAGAGAGAGAGAGAGAGAGAGAGCGAGAGAGTGAGATAGAGCACGAGATAGAGAGAGCGAGAGAGCGAAAGAGAGAGAGAGAGGGAGGGTGTGAGAGAGAAACAAAGAAAGAACATATAAATGAAAGAGACAGGTACAGGAATAGAAACAAGAAAAGCAAGATCAGCTTGAATGTAAAGGTTGCAAAGGTCTGTTTTTTTTTTTTAAAACATACAGAACACAATCCAGTTTGTTAGACTCTCCAAGTACGTTCATTAGTACTGTATTGATGCCTTTTTACAATAAAAATGATCATGAGATTGCTGTATTGCTCCCTGATGCAAAATTGTGAGCAGTCGTGTTATCAAGCACCACTGATTAAAATCTTCAGTAATCGCTTTATACAGGAGTCAAAGCGATTGAGGATTGAAAGCTGGAGATGTCAACATTGCTAACAAGAAAATCCTAGCCATCAAAGAGAAAAAAAAAAAAAAAAAAAAAAATGGATTCTACCCCAAAAACCAGAGTGCATGTCAGCTTGGCAGCACTGGGATTTGAACTCTCAACCTTCCGATCAGAAGTCCAACATCTTAACCACTGACCTACCGCTGACGTGCATCAAGTAATAGTAAGAAAACTGCAACAGAGGGAGAGAAGGCATACACTGTCTTCTCCTCAATCACAGTGTCACTAGCCAATCTGTGAGCTCATGCATGTGGAAGAGTGTAGATAGTACTTTCCCTCAAGTAGGTTACGCCTCTCATCAAAAATAATGCGGTCGGTTGGCTTCACGCGTCTCAGAGAACGCACGTTAGCCTACACTATCCCTGGCCGCATGATAAGAGAGACAAGGAAGGTGGGTGGGAATTGGCCAACACCAAACTGGGGAGAAAAAGCAGAATGCTTTAGGGTTCTAGATAGGCCATAGGCCATAGGCCATGTCCCACTCGGTCCCTCTGAGCTCAATCAAATGTGTAAATCAGTGCCTCTGCAACCCATTACAACCCCATCATGAGTGTTCGTCTTACCCGGCTGAAGCTGTGCACTGGACAGTGGAGCCGGAATGAACTGCTCCAAAGACTGAGCAGGGGTGGAGGACATTGGGGAAGGCAGCACCTGAACTCCCGATGAGGAATGAGAGAGCAGGGGACCACCGAGTAGAGATTCCCCTCCACCCAGGGCGTCTGGATGACAGAATGGAGGAAGAGGGAGGAGGACAGGAATGGTAGAGGATGTACAGATAACGGATTAAGAATAGCCAAAGCAGGGAAGATAAAGCAAGATTGGATAAAGCAACCACATGAGCAGGTTGAGAGAAAGGAGATAGGTGTGAGATGTTAGCGTGACATTTGGGAAAGCCCATTCATCTAGTTCTATATAGTTCTCGATTGACCTTTGAAGCATTCAAAGCACTCAAAGATCGCTTTCAGAGTGAAACGTCATAAGTCCAGTCTGATACTCAATTTCTCCAACAATTTCAGTTCCAAGGCAGCTCGTGTTGCAAAGCTGCTTAAGCTAAATGTGAAAATCTGCTGTGTTACAGTGTTTGCGCATTGTGTATCAAGCCTCGATCAAGTTTCTGAGTGCTACCTGCTTTCACTGCTATGCTTGATCACGAATGATCACTATGAAACATTTGAAACAGACTGATAGAGAATTATGAAGGTGAAAGAAAAGGAAATGAAAAACAAACAAACAAAACAAAAAAAAAAAAATCAGCTGAACCGGCACTGCGCAGTGAGAACGGTTAAAACCTCAAAATAGAACAGAGTCATCGAATGCATCGTTTGTGAAGAAGACTCCTGTGGTTGACCTCGTGGACAACTTTGAGACACTGTGGAGTCATCGTCTGACCAACGCGCAAGCGCTAATTAATGAGTGATGACAGGAAACATCACATTAGTAAGAGCCAGCCTACTCTCTCGCACAAAAGATTACGGGAAGGATTAATATCGGTGTGATCAAGCACAGAAAAGCCGTCTCTGGTCCACCGTTTTGAATGCAAATTAAGTCGGTAAAGACATCACAAATTTGGAGCGACCTGATTTGATCAAGCTTATAAAACTTCATAGTTCCTATTTATTGACCTTGTGGATGATCTTGATAAATAGTGTAATCATCGCTTACATGTAGGAAGCGTTAAACAGCAACAATTTGTTTTAGGGGTTGTCTATTCAATAAAAAGAAAACTGACAGCGTGAGGGGAGTTTACACTTACCTGGCAACACAGGATCGGAGTGTAGAGACTCTAGACCAGGAATAAGGGTATCCATCACGGCTGTGTACAAAGAGAATGGAAATATGATTAGTGAAAAGATAATGAGACATGATCTTTTCATTTTCAGTCTTTTTTTTTTTTTTTTAGGCACATGTCTATGAAATGAAACGAGCTGTCTGAATCGGTCATGCAGTAACAGACAGATGGACTGATGGATACGTTGGAGGTGACGCTTGAGGCTGACGCAGGGAAAGAGAGGCAAACAGATGGATGAGCATCCTCTGCTTCTTCAAGGCGAAGATTGTGAAAAAATAATTGAGTCTGCAGGGTATGTTGGAGGACGGATGAGGTAAGAAATGGAGCAGAGTGGCAAAAGCAGAAGTGGTTTACCATGACTGGAGTCTGCAGGACTAAAGGGGTCGTTCAGAGGGAGGTCAGGGAGACGCAGGGAGGAAGAGGAGGAGGAGGAAGGTTCGGGAGACTTCAAACCCTCTATCAACTTCTCTACTCGGCAGAGAGGAGAAGACGGTAAAAGTTATAAGGAGAAGGGGAAAAAAGGAAACGAGACAAGCAACAAAGAGGAAAAGGTGTATAAGAAGAATAGCGAAGAGAAGAGAGCGAGAGAGACGAGAGGAGCTGTGAGAAGAAACGAGGTGAGAAGAGAAAAAAAGTGAAGAGAGATGAGAAAAGATGTAATGAGAATAGAAAATAGAACAGAAGAGAAAAACAAGAAGAAGATAGATACTGAGAAGAGGAGAGAAGAAAAGAGAAAAAACGGAAGAGAAGAGAAATAAAAGAAAGAGAAGAGATGAGAAGAGACAAGAAGATAGAAGACTTGAGAAGAGACGGCGTGACAAGAGAAGAGACAAAAAGAAGAGAAAAGACGTGAGAAGAGAAGACATGAGAAGAAGAGAGATGTGAGAAGACGTGAGAAGAAAAGAGATAAGAAGAAGAGAGCAGATGTGAGAAGAGAAGACATGAGAAGAAGAGAGATGTGAGAAGACGTGAGAAGAG
>JANDJT010000190.1:3311569-3333273 GCA_024331685.1 Stegophilus panzeri | reverse complement strand
GTGAGAAGAGAAGACATGAGAAGAAGAGAGATGTGAGAAGACGTGAGAAGAGAAGAGATAAGAAGAAGAGAGCAGATATGAGAAGTGAAAACACAGTATACAAAATAATTCATATCTTCACAGGAATCTATTCCAGTTTAGAAACACAGGTTGTTGCGTCTATTGAAGATTTATTAAAACATCACTGCAGGCATTTCAGCAGAACTACGTAAACACAACATGCATGTTTCAGAGTCCTCATCATAAACAGCGACTCATCACAGAGAGAAACTCGCACATGTTTAGTGAAGAATGAGCAACACAGACACAACATGGCCGCTGCCTCGTTAGCCCTCTGAGCTAAATTTCCATAACACAAGCTGTTAGGACAAGCGACAACCTACAACGCTCGATTGATGTTTTCACTGATGTGTAACTGCAAGTGGAAGAAAACAGACAGGACTAGGATCTCATCGTCCTAAACACTACACGAACGTGCATCAGACAAACAACCACACTATTAAGAGCAGGAGTAAGGATCTGTACTGTACGTACAGGCCTTTTTTCCCCTCAGAAGTAGTGCGGCCATGAGAGGAACCAAGTTCTAGTGCTAGTGCGGTTAGCACAGTATCCAGGTGCATGCGTGTCAGTACAGACTCACGGCTCAGTTTGCAAAGACGTCACCCCGGTGTGGTGACTGTAATAACCTCAAGGTTAAAGTTCACCAGTTCCTCAAACCTTAGCTTTAACAGTGTATGGACATGGAGATGCAGAATTACAGAAGCACTGTACTACAGGTTCAAATTTATAAAAAATAATTTTAAATGCTAATTTGTTATTTCAGCATAATCTCTCATTATTTTGACTATATTACCTCTTAAACGTTAACATCTAATGATCTAACAGTAAGACTAGTATATTGAATATTAGCTGATAATTCCTATTCCTATCCCAAACCCCCACCGATGTTCTCCCTAATTTAGTCATGGCCAGTTCCCATCTATGAGGCAATTCTCCCCTATCAAGCGACAGCTACCAGCCAGGGAGGGAAAAGGCTCTCTCATGCTTCCTCCGAGGCACGTGAAGCCAACCGATCGCATCTTTTTGAACTGCTGCTCATGCAAGGTCAGGGGAGTAAGAAGTATGGTTAAAAGCATTGCCTCCTAACACTTATATCCGTGGAAGCGCAGAACGGTCATATTGGTCATTTTGACCGTTCGAATTTGCCACACAGATTTATACAATAACGCAAAATTGGTGGGCCGACCCCACCTACAACTGTTCTGTTAAGCTGTACCTCCATGGCCCGTCTATACTTACAGCACTCACAGGACTTTAAGGTCAGGGTTCAAGGATCAGGAAGGGGTGGAAAGGATCATGGCGCTCAGGACACAGAGCAGCAGACACGCTGCTTTGTCCTTTTCGCTAGGAATTGGGAGGGGGAACAAAAAAAAATAAAAATAATCAAAAGTTCATCCCATTTACACCTAATTTGTTTCATGCACCTTGAGAATCAGGATTATATTCAGATAGGGATTATCAACATAAAAATTTGGGAGTGAATACACTTAAAATTGAAAACATTTAAATCTGATCACTCAAACCCACCCAGAGACGACCGCCTCTCCCTCATACCTAGAAAGTCACAGCAGTATTAAAAAGTCTAAACATACTCCCATAAAGATCAACTGCTGACTTTCATCTGGTTACCAAGCTGACTTTTTAAACCGAATGGGTGTGTGCGAGTGACGCAACAGGCTGCCATGACATTCGCATTACCCGAATGCACACAGAAAGCTATTCTATGGCGTCCGAATCCAGCTACAAAGGGTTTACCTGGGCCTTAATTACACAAAGCAACATCTCCTGCCACTGTGTGTGTGTGTGTGTGTGTGTGTGTGCGATCAGATCCAGAGAGCTAAACCCTGCTTACATAAGAACAACAAGGATTAAACTATCCTCTGCCTCCCATGTCACGATTACACAGAACAACCCTTTCAGCCTACACCACACCTTTCTCCTGAGGAACAAAAGTACATACGACACTGCAGCCATGCAGCTCACTCCACCATTTGCAGGAACCGAGCATTTGCTCTACTGTCAAAACAACCAGCATTTAAAAATGGCATGAAGACAACAAAGTGTTCCTTACTGCATATATCACTGCATAGACAACGTCCCATCATACTTTCAGATTAAGACACTTTTTTATGAGAAGCCTGGGAGAAGTCCAGTAAACAGTAGCGTGCAGATCCCGGCAGTGATCTTTGCTGTATCTGGGCAACCTGGACGTGCTATAAATCCACACGTGAGAATGAATGAGGCATAGACTTACCGCGTTTCTATTTCTGGATGCCAAGCACAAGACTCTCAAGACTCCACACAGAGCAGAGTGTAACCTTACTTAATAGAGAGCTAAAAGGACTACACCCGATTTACACTGTACTCAGGACAAATAGGCAGCAACAAAAGAATCAGGATGGCACATGACAGGGGCATGAAACTTCCCTTGGGATCACAAAGAAAAAGAAGGAGAATAAGGTAATGGACCTGGGTATATACCTGTGCACTGGGGAAAGCCTTTGTTTGGAACTGCAGGTTGTAAACCTGAAATCAGGTTCTCTGTCGAGGACTTCTCTGGTGGTTTCACTGTAAACACAAACACACACACACACACAAACAAAACTTGATCTAAGTGAAGTATTCATTTCCATGCATCTTCCCTATTAAAACTACACTGATCGTACCATCCAGTTTAGCAAAGTCCTTGTTAAGCAGCTCTTCAGCTGTCAATTTGGAGAAGTTGTCATCACCAAACGGGTTCCAAGAAGACTGTGCCCCAGCTTCTGCCTTAGGGGCAGCAGACTGGGTACTGACCTCGCCTGCTGGGTACACACTCTGCTGAGAGGAGCGTGGGGAGCCTGAGGGGGTGGTGCTGGCTGATCTGGAGCAGAAACACACAGTGAGCATGCTCAGCTCAGTTTAAAAACCGAGGACTTTCAGGAAATGTTTTGCTAAATGACTGATCAATAGATGTATAGATGGATGCATGGATGGATAGATGGATGGATGGATGGAAGCTCACTTGGACTTGTTGAGACCGGCTTCAGCAGCAGCTGCCTGCAGTAGTTGAGTGGACTTGCTAACAGGAACTCCAAATATGGTGCTGTGTGTGACGTCACTCAGAATGCGCCTGTGACCTCCTCGAGGGGCCACCTTAGGAGATGAGGGCGGAGTCAGAGAGCCCACTCTATGGCCCGAGCGCCCACCTGCAAACGGCTAAGCAGAGAGAACACTTCCCTTTAGTAAATCTATCTCGACAGCATGAACCAAATCATATGAGATGCAATCCAAATAAGAAAGGCCCACTCAATCTGGAAATGAAAGACGTTGGTTAGTGACAGCACATCAGTTCAGGAAGTCACAAACAATTTGTTTATGCTCAGAAGGTCAAGGAAGAGAGATGAATCAGAAAAAAAAAAGAACCAGCTACTCTACTAAAGAACCACTGCTACCACTGATGATTGACTGATCATGACAGAAACAGAAAGAACCCAGGAGTCAAAAAATGGTTAAAGTTCACCTTTTTGTCAACTTGCGACTATTTAATCTTTAAAATATTTGTACATAAAGGGGAACTGCAGCCATGAAATGTTAGAAGGAACTGTTCCACTTGAGTTGTGTACCTAAATATGCCTTTGAGGGGTCCATTATTAGCATAAATGTGTTGCCATCAGAACTAGCTAATAAAAATGACAATGATGCTATTCTTAATTCTTAAGGGTGACAGGCACACAAGAAGTGGAATGTTCCAGGGAAATTTTCAGGAAGATTGAACCCAGCAAAAGATCACTTCCAGCAGTTCTTGAATTACCATCTCCTCAGAATTCATGTCAGGAGCTGGTGCCCCCTGTAGGACTGGAACTGAAGGAGGAGCTTTAAAAGACAGAGGGCTAGAAGCAAGAAGATTAGCTATTGGTGGCTGCTGCTGCTGGATTGGTGGAGGAGGAGCCAAAGCTTTCATTTTTGTGGGTCCATGTGAGGTCTGAGAATACTGCGCAGGAGGGGCAGGGGCCACGGCTTTGGTTCTGGCCTGCACTGGGGCTGGTGGAGGAGTGTGTTGCGGATTCAGGTGGGGTGAAGGAGGAGGAGGGGCCTTGGCTTTAGTTCTTGCCTGGGCAGATGTGGCAGGTGGTGCAGGTGAGTTGGTGCTCTGACGATGGGGTGGGTAGAGATTCTGCACTTGGGGTGACGGCTAAAACCAGTAGATCAGGTCAAAACACAAGGTTAAGTGGCTCAAATGATAAATGCATGAACTGTGTCACCGAAAGCAAACTTTCATTTATTATTTATGGAATAAAAACGTAATGGGGAATGCTGTTATAGGAAAATAACCAACAAGAGGATGGTGTAAGTTACAGTTACCACCCCAAAGCTGTTTATTTTCCTATAACAGCATGACCTGAAGTGCTTTATTCCTCTTACTCCATATCAACAAACGTTACCATGTCAACGACATACATTTTTCCTTGTTAAATGACGTGTTTTTTTTTTAATCTGTTTATTTATTATTAGCCTTAAATTATATTAAGTCTCCAGGAATGAATTGTTACTATACAAACGATAATATATTAGACAGTGCACATTAATATTAAACCTGTGATTTGCCTTGTAGCTGACACTACTGCTATTATATAAAATTATATAATCAACACCTTCTGGCCAATCAGAATCAAGAATTCAATAACGCTGCATTATAACACATTATGTCGCACTTTTACAGCAAAGTCAGTGCAAATAACATGACTTGTATACCCTGTACCTGCTGCTGAGGAGGGTAGAAACCTGCTGCTTGTGGCTGCACAAAAAGCTGCCCCTGCTGGGGCGTGGCTTGAGGAGGAGTGGGTGTGGCCTGCATGGATGCCGGCGTGGCTTGTTGCTGAGCAACAGGAACAGGCTGCTGAGGCTTCTGTGGCTGAGAGGCAATGTTCACACCTGTACAGCAATGCACGCAAAGAAGAAAAAAATGTATACAAAAGCTGAATTTAAAAAAAGAACAAGAAGAGAAGCTAGTGTTAAAGCAAGACACACTATATGGCCAAATGTTTGTGGACACCTTGAACAATTACACCCATATGTCCTTTATGAAAATGCCATTCCAGATATAGTCTCCAATTTGCTGTTATAATAACCTCCACTCTTCTGGGAAGACTTTCCACCAGATTTTAGTGTGTGGTGTTGGGGATTTGTGTTCATTCATCCACAAGAGCGTTAGTGAGGTCAGGCACTGATGTTAGGCGAGGAGATCTGGGGTGCAGTCGGCATTCCAGTTCATCCTAAAAGTGTTCAGTGGAGTCGAGGTCATAGCTCTGTACAGGACACTCGAGTTCTTCCACTCCAAACTTCACAAACCATGTCTTCATGGATCTCGCTTTGTACACAGGAGCATTGTCATGCTGGAACAGGTTTGGGCCTCTTAGTTCCAGTGAAGGGAAATTGTAATGCTACAGCACACAGAGACGTTCTGTACAATTGTGTGCTTCCAACTTTGTGGTAACAGTTTAGGGAAGAACCACATATGGGTGGGATGGTCAGGTGTCCACATAATTTTGGCTTTAGTGTACAGTATGTACACAAGGCATATAATCACTACAGGTGTATACTACATACCTGATAATATTGGCACTGAATAATTTTTCAGATATTACCTTTAATATAGTGTGTTATGTAGCTGTTTGTGAAGCACACGACAGAGTTATTGACTCCCAAAAGAAGGAACCGGTTCTGAACAGCTGAAATGAGTCGTCAGTAATTCCAGACTTACTTCCTGTACTAACCTACATAGGTTTGTAACAAAAAAAAACCCCGTCTCCGGTCTTCATCGGCTGCACGCGAACGACCTGTACTTTGACTCTCCCTCAAACACTGCAGTAGTTGTGTGCTGAAAGAGTTAGGTTCGTGTCTAGAAGCAAAAGCAAAACCACTTTGCATAAACTCCCAAAGGATGAGGATGTCCATTTTTGGCTTGTTATAACACAAGCTGAAATGAACTACCCTATTTCTTGTGTCAATTAAGAAAAAAATCCCGTCGTGTTTAAACTGGCACGCACGTAAGTGTGTATTGTCTTTGGAACTTGCCCCTGCGACCCACATACTGCCCATATCGGGACGCTGCCTGGCTCCAAAAGTGTCCGGACGCTGCCTGGCTCCAAAAGTATCCGGACGCTGCCTGGCTCCAATAGTATCCGGACGCTGCCTGGCTCCAATAGTATCGTCCAAAAGTGTGTCATGACGAACTTCACCTATTTAGGTATTATTATTTTTTAATGCTAAGATGTTGAGCACTAATTCTAGTCTACTTCTAGTTGTTGGATTCCTGACCGTGGACTCTTTTCTAGAAGCTCAAAAACATTTTGACCCCGTCTGACTCATACATTCCCTGTAAATACGCTCCAACAGACCAGTCTGTGATCGTTAACGATGTGATAAGGAAGGGCTCTAATGGCTCCTGGCTTTTTTTATTTTTTTTTTTTATTTTTTTTTTTTTATTTAAACAGAAAGTCAAATGGTAATACGACAGGATTCTGGCTATTTAAGGCTCAATAGCTGCAGAATCGTCTTAGCCAGGATGTAAAAAGCTCTCATTATCCAGTGCTTAAAAAAAAAAAAAAAAAGGACACATTGATTAAACCACCAGGATTACTAGAGTCGATCAATTCAGTCAAAATTGCAAGGTCGTCATGCCATTCTTTAAGGGCTTTAAGAGTAGTGTAATCTCTAGTGCTGCAATCTGCTTCACCCTTCTCTCGAAAAAGACCATTTCTCCAAAACCTCTGCTCACCCTAAAAGCCTTTTTGTGTATTCTTGTGCCAGCTGATACTGTAATCATTTGACTAAAATTGTTTCTGATTAAAATCAATCTGTCAAGTGAACAAGCCTTTCTGCCAGATGGATTTTATTCCATTTCTGGCTTGTTATAACCTAAGCTCAAATGAACTACCCGGTTTCTTTTGTCAATTAAGAACCAAATCCCGCTGTGTTTAAACTGGCACACACATAAGTGTGTATTGTCTTTGGAACTTGACGGCGTGTATATTTTTTTTACAAAAATCTGCGTAAAGCTCTGCAACTCCACTCACCGATAGGTTGCGCAGGTCCCGCTGGGGCGTTGGCTCTCTTCCGGGGAGTGAGGGCCGGCTGTATGGGCAGCATGCCTGCGACCGGCTGAGCCTGGCCCGCTTTGGGACGTTGCCGTGGCGCTATGGAGGTTTCCAGGGTCGGGATTGGATCAGTGAGTCTAAGACAAAAATCAGAAAAATATCTTGTATCGTACATCCTCATGGCACAAACTTCTCAGTATAGACATATAATGTATGTAGTCTGAGTGCTCTCTCACCTGGCTTTAGTCTGACTCTTCTTGGCAACTGCTTCACTTGCTCTGATTGGCTCAGGAAGCTTCGTAGGAATCGGAGAATTCTTGTTGGGTTTGAAAAAAAAAATAATAATAATAATAATAATAAAAAAAGATCACAACTACCAATAAAATATCAACGAATATCATTAATGACGACAGATTTGGTGCACATTCAAAGTTTTACCTGAAGCAATGAAATTCGAAAAATCAAGCCTGATCTTCAGAGGGTGCACGATTTATTTTAGAAATGATAAAATTCTCTGTTTTTTGGTTTTTTTTTTTTAATTAAAAATGACTTTCATCTGCATGTTTGTCTATATTCACTTTGGTTAACGGTGTCCTACATTACCCACAATGCCGCTCGACTATCTGCCGATAGCGGTGCAGTGGTACTTGCTTCACCTCTACCTGAAGAGTGTGATGCAGCGGTGCTTTAGTCCTATAGTGTGTCCAGCACTCTCATTTCCTCATCTGTACATTCTGTTCAAACAGATCAGCTTCAAAAGCTTCAACTTTCCCTCAAACACTACTGATCACGCTCGTCATCTCGTAGATCACGAAGTAGCTGAGTGCAAACATGTCGTATAGCCGAATTGCATTCTGGGACTTTGAATCCAGCGTTTAACAACGTCTCGACTATTTCTACGCTGGATTTCACATTAATGAAACTGAACGTTAGGAGCTGTAGCTTCTTTGTTAGGAAGATCTGAAGGAGTTACACGTGTTTTTCAGCGTTCGTTTAGAGCACCGAAATAAATTCTGATTAACCTTAAAACCGACACGAAGCACAAAAAAACTGCGCTGTGGGTCACAGGTCACGAAGCCCAACAATGGCTGCTATACTGTTTTTCTGACCGCAGTGTTCTGCTGTCAATGCCACTCCGTAGCCTCACCGTCCCTAACCTGCCGACTCAATGCATCCATTATACCTTCAACACAACAGCAGGCCACTGGAACTCAGCCAAGCGGCAGCGGAAACCTACTTCCTCCGACGTCCTCTGAGGCAAAGTGCCAGTGATGCGTGTGGAATAAATCTAACAGGAAATGGCTTTTGGGTTTAGCAGCACAACACGGGCGTTGATGAGAAAAGAGGAAAAACGGAGCAATGACTCAGTGATCACACTCTTCAGGGGGTTCATTATAATAAACAACGTGGCACTAAGCAGTCTTCACATTACTGCGTTGGTTATACGACTTTTAAAAGAGGAAAATGGACAAATAATGTACCTAATTTCACGCAAGATTTATATTTATATATATAAATAAATAATGTATGTGTATACGCATATACACACACACACACACACACCATATATATATATATAAAATTTCTTTCGTTTTGCACTGGAGCTATGACTGTATTATAGCTAACAAGTACTTAAGGTTCATGACTTGTCACCACAGCCATTAAAAATAAATAAATAAATAAATAAATAAATAAATAAATAAATAAATAACATTCTGCTCACATGGATGTTCTGTACTGGACAGTCTTTGCGTGCAAGCCTGAAGGCGAAATGAGACACCTGGTAGATATCAGGCCTTATGTCAGGGTCTGGCTCCAGCATGTAGCCTAGAGACAGATAAGAGACGTTAAAGCATGAAAGAAAAGAACAAAGGAACAGGAAACAGATATGAGCAACACTGACAAAGAAAGACAGAAAGATAACGCCAGACACACATACAGACCTGAGACGGAAGAGTAGACATGATTTAGATGAACAGACAGACAGACAGACATGTTAACGACAGACAGACATACATGAGATTAGACAGACAGAAAGACATGAGCCAGACAGACCTGTGATAGATGAACAGACATTAAATAGGTATAGACAGACGGACCTGAGACAGACAGACATGATATAGACACATGATAGATAGACAGAGAGAAAAGAGATAGGCACAGACATATGGATAAACAGACATGAGATAGAAAGTCTGTCAGATGTACAGATCGACACGAGATAGAGAGACAGATGGAGAGACAGACAGACAGGAGATACACTGACAGATAGGCAGACATATGAGATAGACAGATGGTGAGAGACAGTCATGAGAGATAGACAGATGGTCAGACTGATATAAGAAGGACAGGCAGACTACTACATAAACAGACATGAAATTGACAGACAGACAGACAGACAGACACGAGATAGATAGACAGACCGATACAAGACAGACAGAAAGAGACATGGACAGACATACAGACATGAGATAGGCAGACATGAAATCGACAGACAGACAGATGGACAAACCAATATAAGAAGGACAGACAGACATGAGCGATAGACAGACAGATTGAGAGACAGACAGACATGAGCTAGACAGACAGATGGACAGACAGACACACACAAGATAGACAGACAGAGTGCTAGACAGACAGACATGAACAACAGACTGACAGATGGACAGAATGATATAAGATAGACAGAGAGAGACGGACAGACAGACATGAGATAGACAGACAGACAGACATGAGATAGACAGACAGATGGTGAGAGAGAGAGAGAGAGAGAGAGAGACAGGTAACATCTGTAATCAGGACCATATGACTGAGTCTGGTTAATACTGCACTGATGAGCAGACTGACGGTGAAACGTGTGACTCACGTATGAGGCAGTGTGCGTCATGCGAGTAGCGCGAGTTGTCTGGGATGGTGAAGCTGCCGTCACAGATGGCCACCTGACTCTCTCCGAACGGCAACGTGAAAAAACACAGCTTATACAGCAAGCAGCCTAGGGCCTGTGTGGAGCAACACACACGCACACACACACAAAATTAACAAATGAAGTGCCACCAAGGCAGGAAAGCCAAATAACAGAGACTACTACTGATGAAAACTCTACACAATTCTCACCCAGATATCAGCTTTAGTGCTAATGACTTTCCCGCTGTACAGATTGACCATCTCTGGAGCTCTGTAGGACAGCGTGGTGTACCTGAAGATCAACACACACATGTTACAGCGTACATCACCTGAGAGACAGCAGACAGCTCAACAAACAAGTGAGATAAGGCTAAAAACGCACTTTTTAATTTCCTCCTCTACGGCGGCCGATCCCTCAGCCTGAGGGTCCTGGAACCTGTTGGTGGCGCTGCCGAAGTCGCACAGGACGTAATGACCACGGTCGTGCAGCAGAATATTCTCCACCTGAAGAAGAGAAAGAGGACAGAGAGCAATTATAGTAACAGTTAGGTAAACAAATAAGTACACTACCGGTCAAAAGTTCAGACACACTCATTCTTTATTATTTTTTTTTCCCCTCCATATTTTAGAATAATAATAAAGTCATCAAAACTCTTGAATAACACAAATGGAACTATGGGAATTATGTTGTGATAAAAATAATAATAATAATAATAATAATAATTTAATATTTTAGAATCTTAAAAGTAAACGCCCTTTTTGCAGAGGATTTCCCGAAATGTATTCTTGGTGTTTTCTCACCCGATGTCTTGAGGAATTCCCCTGAGATGCTTCTTAAACAGTATTAAAAGGAGTTCACACCTACGCCGGACTCTTATCGGCTGCTTTTCGGAATATTTTGCTCCGGGTCTTCCGTTTAAAACAATATTTTTTTGTAAATTAGATGTTAGTTTTCTAATGAAAGAAATGAATATATCGGCGCGATTATATTTTTGTCTACGACACCGATTTCAAACATTTTAAAAATCACACACCTTCAGATCAAAAGCTTTTTAAACTCGTGAGAAACATTTCAGTCGAGCGTCCACAAACTTTTGACCGGTAGTGTATACAATCTTCCAGTTACTTCACTTCATATAGTCGAAGTTCTAAAGATTTGCAATGGAGCTACAGTGGAGCTAATGTTGCCAAGACTAGTTTATAGCCACCAACTTGGAGATTGTTAAAAATCACATTTAACATACAACTCCTCCTACACTTTGGGCCGCACCTCCTACCCGAGCATGATAATGTGCAGTGGCCCCGTGCCATGTGTACCATGTTCTTGGATTTGAACCACTACGGTTTCCTTAGGTAGTATGCTTAGGGGCGTGTCTTGAAACTCCGCCCCATTCTCAAGTCTCTCAAGTTTTCTTCTAGGATTGCTCTGTATTTGGCTCCAACCATCTTGCCCTCAACCCTGAACACTTTCTCAGTCCCTGCTGATGAAAACCATCCACATATCATCATGCTACCACCACCATGCTTCACTGTCAGGATGATGGTAACGATCAGGGCGACGAGCAGTGCTGGTTTTTGCCAAATGTAACTCATTTTCTCGTTTTTGTCTCGTCGCACCACGTTTTCCACGCATTTCTTTTAACATTTTGTTATTCAGCAAGACAAACATGTCAACATGATGACTTAACCTGCACTCACCAACAGGTACTATATTGGTGCAAAATCATCATCATCATCATCATCATCATCATCATGTCGTCTACAGTGCTAATGTGCCACCATTGTGCAAATAACTTCTGCAGGTTATCGATCGGTTTGTGCAGGGGTGTGGTGTATTTGTATTTCGAAAGCCAATGGCTGCTGTGCAAACACACCAATCAGCTCGACACATCTGGACTTGTATGAACATACAGAATCGAGTCACGTACTCTCAGACTGTTTAATCCTGTTTAGCAACGCGGTTCGAAGCAAGGGTGTGACGGCGTGCAACTGACGTGGTCCTACAGTGATAGCTATAATCTCTTGCTGCACTTAGGTGAAGGGTGGGGGGTGGGGGGGGTGGGGTGTTTGAATTTGTCGATTTGAGGAGGTGTTTGCTCCAAAAGAAGAACAAGCTGATTGTAGTGGTTAAAGGAAAACTCCAGTGTTTTTCAATTTAATCTCCAGAATATCACACGATACGATTGACACTTCCACAGACGGGAATTTCAATTTAAGATGTTTTCTTTGGACTGAGAAAAGGACGGAAAAGCAGTTTACTACAAAACCAGCTCACGACGAAAGTCTAAGGGCAGTTGTTGATGCGAATTCATTTCAAATTACGACTGTTAATACTGCGTGTCATGAAGTTTTATCCAACAATAAATCGATATATACATAAAATATAATTGTTTACTTTTTTTTTTTTTTTTTTTTTTTTTATGAACTTTTGACTGAATTACCTTATTCAAGCTACAACAAACACGTTGGTTACACAAACTTCCTTACACGCAGACTTCCATTACGACTGCGATTTGCCTAAGGTCTTCTGCTCTTTTCTCGGTGCGGGGACACATCAAAAACGATTGCACGTGGTCATTTCACAATACACGACATGTGCAGTAGACAGAGATTACAGAGACTGGAAACACTTGAGCGTTCCTGTAAAAGAGCAGATGGATTGAGGAAGGAGGTGGAGTTGTCGCTCGTACTTTGAGATCCCGGTGGACGATGGGACTTTTGCGCTGGTGTAGTCGAGCGACGGCCTCACACGTGTCGCAGAAGATCTGCAGGACTTCTGACTCGCTAAAGCCGGTCTGCAGCCGCTGGTTCATCAGATTCACCACCTGACCACCTTCGCACACACATAGGAGGCCATGATCAATGAATAAAATAGAGAGGAATAGAGAGAAAAGTGGGAAAGTCTGAGACAGACAGAGAGAGAGAGAGAGAGAACAAGAGATAAGTGCTGACCTCTACAAAAGTCCATTAATATCAGAACTTCCCAGACGTCTCCTGACCCCACGGCGGTGATACTGGAGTCCAGGTAGCCGACTATGTTTTTGTTTCCCGCCAGATCCCTCTGTAAACGAGCACACAAACAGGCAATAACGATGATGAGCTGGAACAGCTGTCGGCTCACGTTAATGACCTTCGGTCGGAGCCGGATGAGACGTGGGCGGCTGAAAGTGTCGAGTCAACACTGCGCCTTTATCGTTAATGCGCTGCCAGACGGTGTCTAAAGACGGTAACAATGACGATGACGGCTTTCCCGCTTCCACCTCAAGTCAACTTCTCTCTCTCTCTCTCTCTCTCTCTCTCTCTCTCTCTCTCATCACACTTTTTCATTTCGCAGCTCAATCATCAGCTACAATAAACATCCCACGTCGTGTCATTAACGCTTAAAAATGCACTTCAGGTTTTGTTATTAATTTTTTTTTAATGTTAATAAATTATGCGTAATATTACATTCATCACCCTGACGATCCCGCAACAGTAATTCACGTTAAAAAAAAAAAAAAACAACAACAACAACAAAAACAAAAAACACGCTGTCTATTTTCCTTTAAACGCATACGTAGGGACATACGTCAACCCCACTGTCCTTGCTTTAAATAAGGGCTGAGGCGAAAAAAAGCAACATGAGAACTCTAGTTCAGCGTTGTAAATAAAGTGTAGCTGAGAGTGTGTAAGAGAAGGAGGCTTCTTCGTTACAGAGGAGACAAAGTCACCAGATGCGGCCCTTTTACACGCTGAACAACGACCTCTTTCTCTCCCTTCTGACTGAAGCTGTTCTTACGAGTTCCCTGGAGTCTGTGAATAGTCTCTCTCTCTCTCTCTTTCAGGAACACTAAACACAAGAGAGCATTTCATTCGGCTGGAGTAATGACACTCAGAGTAAAGAACGCTGTAATAGACTCTCTGCCTGTGTTTTTAAAGACGATCAGATTTGCTCCAGTCCTGTCCTTTTTCTCCCAAGGGTCAGTGCGTAAATCTCACGCCGACGTTTATGACCGTGACCTCGCCATGTTCGGTTTCGCGGACTGAAATGTGATGGCGCTCTATTTGGGAAAACAGCCACAAAACACAAGAGTGGGGTTTCAGAGCAAAGTGTATTTCCAGTGGTGGTGCTGCAGCAGTCAGTTCTGCAGGCTTGAACCTCTACAACACTGCAACGCGTGAGCAGGAGCGGACGGTTCGAGAAGAAGCTCTCACCATGATCTGAATCTCTCGCTTGCAGACTTGAAGGTCATGCTCGTTGTTCACGTACATCCTCTTCAGAGCACAGCGAACTCCCTGATGCGTGCGCACGAGAAACACGATGGCAAAACCACCTGAGAGAGAGAGAGAGAGATGATTATTTCATGACAAATCCTGTACGGACTCATAAATACACATATTTCTGGTTAAATGCAGTGTTTATTGGGTTTATTTATACGTTTACATTTATGGCATTTGGCCCTTATCCAGAGCGACTTACATTTTAGCTCATTTTATTTATTTTTAATACAACTGAGCAGTTGAGGGTTAAGGGCCTTGCTCAAGGGCCCGACAGTGGCAGGTTGGTAGTGCTGGGATTTGAACTCACGACCTTCAGATCAGGAGTCCAATATCCACTGCCCCAAAGAACGTAAACAAAATAGGTCTGTTCAGAACAAACCAAAGTGATGCACTCATCACCACACTTGAACATATTTCATCACAATTCTTCAGTCAAAGCTCAATGCCGAAAACTTGGCAGGATAATAATAATAATATTAATAATAATAATAATAATAATAATGCAATATTCTGTAGTTGATATGGCTGATATAAAGCACTTTTAGATTTCTCTCAGAACCATAGTAGTCCATTACTGCTCTCTCTTGCTCTCTCTCTCTCGCTCTCTCGCGCTCGCTCTCTCATAAATCCTGAACAGAGAACAATTATACCCCCCTCCCCCCATGTGTGAGCTACACACTCAGCCTGGGTCAGTGTGTGTTATTGCCATCAGCCTTTAAAACAGCAGGAGGGTCAGCCACGATATCCCAGAAAGCAGGCGCTTCAACACACACACACACACACACACACACACACACACACACACACACACACAAGCTGCTTGGTAGTGTGTGAGAACAAGAGCGAAATAAGCACATGGGAACAGCAATGAGTGTATGCATTATCTCTCTATGCACACACAAATGCTTGCACAGCAGTCCACACACACACGGGAGGATGCAGTGAAAGTTGCAGGCTTGAGGGAAATCAAACCACACACCATCAACATCTTTCTCTGGGTTTAATTAGAGCCATCGGAGTCGAACCATGTTTATGTGTGTGTGTGTGTGTGTGTGTGTGTGTGTGTGTGTGTCAGTTAACTAGCTAACTATATATTATTACATTATATTAGCTAACATTTTTTTAAGTCAGTTAGGTTCACAGACAATCCAGTCTAACCCGAGCTTTCACTTGAATAATAAGCTGAAATGAAATGATGATGTGTCCTCCTCCGCACCAACACACACACACACACACACACACACACACACACTCGTCAATAAACAGCAGCTCGGTTTTTACACTTTACACAAGTGCACACGCCCAAACCGAAGAAATGTTTCTAGTATGCAGCGCTCGCATTGTGCAGCCTTGGGCAAAGATGAGTCACGCTGCGTGAAAAGCCTGATCTGTTTTCACACACACACACACACACACACACAAAATGGTGTAAAGTAAATCTGTCACCACAGTGGGCACTCTTGTGTAAGACAGTCTATAAATATGTCCTCAGCCTTCTGTTTATAGTGCTGCTTAAAAAAGAAGCTCAAAGACGGCGCTCAAAGGAACACTACATCTTCTGACCTGAGTGTTTGTGTGCTTGTGTTCGTGTGTGCGTGTGTGCGTGCGTGTGTGTGTGTTCGTGTGTGCAGACCAGCTGAACCTCTCCTTAATACAGGTATCTCGATCTCAGTCAGTTTCCTAGGTGGTGAATCAGTGTATGGTGTACACGGGTTTGGTGCATTGTGGGATTTTTTTCAGGAGTGCGCTGGAAGGATTGAGACAGCCCTTAAGATGGCCGACTCCCTGATCAGTGCCCTGAACTACTGAACTAGCGAGCTGGTTGAGACGCGCCATACTGTAAAAATTTGATTCCGTAGCTCGTACCACAGCGCTGTTGAATTCTGATGAATTTTCTAGAACAGCGGCTCTTTGGTAGGCTAATAAACCCAAGTAAATGTATCGTCTACGGAAGGAGTCTCCAGTCCCAGTGCTGTGTAACGGTTTTCCGCCATGGGAAAGTCTTCATGACAGAGGAGTTTGCGGTTTCTCGGTAACCCGACATGCTGAATTGTGTCTTAACATCAGGAGAGAGAAAGAAAGAAAGAAAGAAAGAAAAGCTGATGAGGGAACGAGGTTACGTTTATAGCTGCTATAACGGAAGTGAGAACAGGACCCAACTTCTTTTTAAGGCTGTTCAACATATTATTTTATGCTTGATGAGGTACCTAACAGTCTATCGCTCACTCTCCCTCTCTCTCTCTCTCACACACACACACACACACACACACACACACACACACACACACACACACAGAGCTAAATTTGAACTACCGTCCCATCTGAAGAGGAGATTTCACTTCCTTTCACTCTTTCACCCACTCTCTCTGGCAGTGTGTGTGTGTGTGTGTGTGTGTGTGTGTGTGCACTTCAATTAGGCCCAGTTTAAAGTCCCTGAAGGAGGTACAGCCGAACACAGAGCACACACTGTTTTTGCTACGATGCAGTCTGAACATCCGCCAGCGCCGCAATTCACGAACGCACTGCTAACCAAGGCACGTTCACCGGCCTTTTAAAAAAAAAAAAGAAAACGACCTCCGCGTGTTGAAAGAATAGTGTGTGCAGTCACGGTAACAATATTTTAAACACAATCCTGACTGACGAGCGAAAGATAATCAGCGTTATGTCTGTGCACTTTATCGATACCCGCCCTGACACTTTTCATGCGTCGCGTGTCGGCAAGTCATACTGGCGGATGTTAAGCGCAGGCATCCGGTGAGCCGGATTTCAATCAGATTGCTGTAATAAACGGCTCGTTACGCCCGACGAGTCTCTTCCTGGGTTTCTTGGCTCCGTCAGGACTGCCCTCGCCAGTCATTTTTTATTTTCTAAAGTAAATGCCGGATTTGCCAGGCTATCTGTAGACACTCTGTAGCCGTTTGGAGGAAAGCGCTATCCGCCCTCTTCCGCATACTTGAGCGGACAGACGCTCAGGAACGAATCGGCAAAAATCGAGAACACTCCACGATCAAAATAACCGCCAACGAATTTCATCACTGATTGGTCGGTATGAGTTATGAAGCACGCCGTGGCACGCACCAGGTCACTTCACGCCAAATCCAGCAAAGCGATTTGAATTCATTCGATTATAAGTAGTTCAGTTAGTTGATTTGAACAATTAGTGAATTGTTACTTGTTGAAATTTCTTAACGTTAATAATGACATTTTTAATCCATCAGTCTGTACAGGATTTCGAAGGTTTTTTTTTTTGGTTTTTTTTGGTGATTGTGTCGTTTTTCGAAAAAAAAAAACATTTCGGAAAACTACTCGAATCGGCGAAATCAGTGACGTTTGTTGGTAAACGAGACCTTTTAGCTGTACTCACGTTCGACGCACGCTAATCGGAGAAGGCTCTGGCTGAACGCACGTCGTGATGACGTCACGTGATGTGTCTTGACCCAAATCTCCGGAAAACCTGCGGTAATTTTGAAATTTGCGATCGCAAAAAAAAAAAAAAAAAAAATCACAAAAACCTGGAGGGACTGTGTCCTCAGTAAGCGTTCTGTAGCGTAAATTCTGGAAAGAACTTTTTTTTTTTTTTTTTTTTTTTTTTTTTTTTTTAAACGAATCTTATTGATCTTTAGTATGTTTTTTAAAAAAAAAAATGAAATGACCTAACTACGACGACGAGTCAAATGAAAACCTCATCTATTTTCGCATGGTTTATTGCAAACTGGTGTCACAAAAGTGCGTATGTAGCAGTAGATAACCAATGAGAATAATATTACGGTTCCAAACGTACCGATTCTCTCATTTATTTCGCACTTTTTTCCATTTGACTCACCTTTGTAATCGAATGATGAAAGAAAAAGATTTGTTTATTATCAAAATAATCATTGGTTGCAGCTCTAATGAAGACACTCACGTCTAGGGGAAATCTAACGTAGAAAATCCAGCATGTTTTGGGTTGATCGGAGGAAACTGGAGAACCCAGATGAATCCCACACGGATATGGAGAAAATATATGAAACGGAGCACGAACAAGATGGAACCTGCGAGCCTGGATGGGCGTCAAAGCTACTCGCGGCACCACCATTCGTAATTCTGAACAACTTACGAATATCGACTGGGGCTAAAAACAGCTGAGGATGAACTGCGCTGAGCACACGAACACGCGATGAACTTGTGGACTGATGAATAAATCAGCGGTTGAGCATTTATTATTTACACGCAAGGCCTCTATTCTGTTCACTACACGCCTTCGCTCCCGACTTAGAACTGAACTTCTTTACTATTTCTCACTAATTTCATTTTCTTTTATGTTTACCTTCCAGAACCAAGAAAAATATATTGTCTCCCTGCCCTATAAGAAGCACTTTCTCAGCTTCCTGGGATGGGTTTCCCCTGACAGGTGTGTGAAGCGGAGTAAACACTGACACCAACCTGCACCACTCCAAACGTCTTTAAATACGGGAGGGAAAGTAGGCCTCGGGCAAAGAGGCAAGGACAGAAAGGTACACAAGACGATAATACAAAAATAAATAAATAAATAAAAAAAGAGAGGACACGTATACGCATGTACAATAGATCGTGGAGACGGAATTTTATTACAGATCTGTAGCATTTGAGCTAGAAACGGTCTACCTACGTTCTGCGCAAAGCACACAGGAGTAAAAAAGGACGCGAGACGCAATCGGAGCCGGGATGCGTGCGATTAGAAGTGCTTCCGATGTACCGTTTAACCTGGCCACTCGTGTCACACAGTCTCTATAGCTAGCAACTGCAATCTAGCTACTACCAGAGAGGTCAAGTTTTTAGAAAAAAAATAGATATGACAAAAAAAGTCTAGAATGTCAGTAGCCAAGTTTCCATTCGCATTTTTTTTTTTTTTTTTTTTATGTGAATTTTAGGATCTCACATTAAAAAAATAAATAAATAAATAAACAAACAAACAAGCAAACGCTGGATGGAAAGACCAGGTGCAAATAAAATCTCCAAAATGTGCATAAAAAACATATGCGCGCAATAAAGGCAGATCATTTTTTGTATTAGATAAAAAGACATGATGCATCAAAAAAAAAGTCATGTGACTTTCCCCTCAACAAATTCAGTTGGATAATTGGCTCAGAAAAGTAAAAAAAATGCACAGCAGCCGAGACGTTGCTGTTGGTCCTTCTGAAACGCCTGAGAAAAGACTCGGCAAAAGAAATCGCTCAGAGTCAGTCATCGAAACGATTTGGTGTAATTACGTCCCAGGGCTGCCTCACACGATTCCGTTCCCAAACATCAGGCATCCGGCTCCGATCGCAAGATAACATGAGGTTTGTGATAACGTTTCATCTGCACGCTCTGAAGCACCAGTCATTTATTATATCGCTATACACCCGGTTCCAACAACGTCCATTTGCCTCGATACTTTGCTCCAGTTTCCCCGGAAGTGACGATTTTGTTCTCGTGAACACATGGGATGGAAACGGTGCTTTATTCGCAAACGTTTTATGTGACATTCGCAAGTTAAATTCGCAACTTGGATGAAAGCATAGCCAGTGATGTATGAATCAGAAATTCATTAGCTAACCTACGTGTCCACAGCAAGTGAAATCTCCTTAGGGGTGGGCGATGCGACGAAAATATCACGTCGCAATTCTCTAACGCAATTTCTACGACACGCTGTAGAAATATACCGCGATATATAGGCTTGCTCACAACCTGCCAGCGAAACAGCAGCGTCAAATAAAATAAACGTAAAAAAGTGTCTAAAAGATGTTGGGGTTTTTTTTTTTTATGTAACGTCGACAAATTTAAATTAATTTGTACGTTTTTAGGTCTAAAAAAAAAAAAAACAATTAATAAAAATACACAACACTGAAAAGGGGAAACGTTCAAAATCGAACAATTTTTACGGTTTACAATTTGAGATAAAGTATGGGATTATAATAAAATTAAAACGAAATTTAACAAAAAGATATCATGGTATCCACAATACCTCGGAAAAGTGATACTGTGATATTGTCACAATCATTATGTGGAATTTCACAGCCTCAGTCTCCTCATAACAAAAAAAAAAAAAAAAAAAAAAAAAAAAAAAAAAAACGAAAAGGAGGCAAGCTGCGAAGCAAATACCGTGTCACAATCAGTGCTTTTAATGATAAGGGTTTTTTTTATTTGTCAAGAGTCAATAGGCATTGAGAAGAAGGAGCGGTCATGAGTCATATCTACATCAAGAACGGTCTCAGCCGCACGAATCAGATAAAAAAAACAAAGTCTTACAGATCAGATCAAGGCATCAAGTCTTACAGATATACTCTTACATGCTCAGGGATTTCTACGACCTACTTTTTATTTAAAAAAAAAAAAAAAAAAAAACCCCAAAAAGTCAGGCAACAATTCGTACTTAAAACTAAAGAAAAAAAAAACCCCATAATTGCTTTTTTTTTATTAAACTGATGAACGTTCGAATGAAAAAAATTGTCATTTCAAACCGTTTTTAAACTTTTAAAAAGACATATTTTTATGAATTTTCTAGCGCTACTTGCTCAAAACGTTAGAGTATCTTGTGCCCTGAAATGGAATGATAACTCCACAAATTCAAATCTGCCTCGAGCGACATCACTTCCTGTGTGGTCACGTTATCGGAAAAGCCTTTAAATAGATACGGGAAAGGAGGTCTCCTACATCCTGTGTGTGCATTCGTGCTGAAAATAAAAGAAAAGAAAAGAAAAGAAAAGAAAAGAAAGAGACTGACATGTGTAACAAAACCGTCGCAAACTCTGCAGCTAACGCAGACGCTGCATGGAGCTTTTAGTAAAAGACTATAAATAGCCTGTAGAATTCAATAAGGAGGTCATAAGGGCAATGTGGGTATGGGTATAAAATGATGAACTACAGGGATTCCAGCTGGTGCTATAAAAACAAGGCTGGACAGAGATGATCTTCCTCTCAGGTCACGGGGCCCGGTTACTCCCACTGACTCACAATTAAACGGCTATTTAAAGAGCATCATGTCTCAGGCATCCTGACCTCAGCGTAACACGCCGCACCACGAAGGTATGCACGAAACGCAGTGGCGACACTTTTCCTATCAGCGAGCAAAATGGCTCCACAGTGAACATCCATCCTGCCTCGCAACACGACAACATATCAAAGGATTCTCGAATCCTATTGGCTGGAAAATTGCCGTCATTTTCTACAACAGCAGTTCTGGCATTTCTATTTCTATCTGTCTATTTCTGTCTGTAATTCAAATCACAGGTTTATATCAACGTGCTCGCTTTAAGTTTGTTTTCCATTTCTATAGCAACGACTCGTTCACAGGGAGGGACTTGCATGTGAGAAGCTAATATTTAATAAAAAAGAATTTTTTAAAAAAAAGTTTAAGTGTTTTTTAACGAAGAAAAACATAGGGGGGGGGGAGGCGGGGGG
>JANDJT010000190.1:3293516-3311469 GCA_024331685.1 Stegophilus panzeri | reverse complement strand
AAAATTGGAACATTTTACAATTTGAAAAGATTGCGTACAAAATTTACACCATCAGCTGCTTCCAACCAGTTTGTAATTATCTAAAAAATTTTAAACGTTAAACTGCATAAAAAGCACCAGATGAGCAGATCCACAAGATCTCAGAAAATCATATTTTTGTCTCTCGACATCAATACTATATCATAAAGACAACGCCCAGCCCTACGTGTAATTGTTGAAATGGTGAAGTTCCTTGTAAACAGACGTTTCTTTAACTTTTATGGAAGGAGTCTCCAGTTTCAGCGCTTTTGTCACAGGCAGTTTTCTGACACGAAAGAAATTTAAAAAATTAAAATAAAAATAAATTAAAAAGAGAACCTGGTGCAAAAAAAAGCTACTGCTTAGCTTACTGCCCTAACTTAAGTTACAACATAAGGCGTTAAACGTACGACGTTAAACGTAACTAAACGGATAAAAAGTATGACCGCTATTATTAAATAAAAAATTTTAAATCGCTGGGTATAAGAGGAATAAAACGCTTCAGGAGGTGCTGTTCTAGGAAAATCATCAACTCTGGAGTGCTAACACTACACAACCTAATTGTATACGGATTATTTTCCTATCACAGAACACCTCGAAGTGTTGAACTCGTTATAATCCTAAATAAAGATATGAAGCATGTGATGAGAGATTAATGTTCAGCTCTCAGCTGCTTCCCCGTAATAACATTACGAGATTTTTATACAAAGTGCTGTTTGCTCACAGGAGTATCACAAGGTGATGACTCACGCCACTTTCTGTGAAACAAGGTCAATAGTCCAACCTGACACTGCAGTATAGCTTACAAAGTTATTCATCATGCTAACGAATCCCGATCAAAAGCTAAAGCTGAGGCGTGTGCACCAGGTAAAGCAGCCACAATAAAGTAAAGCTCACAGAGCTGCTGTCTATCCGTCCTGACGGATGACGTCTATGAGCCGAACCCCGGAACATAAACAGGTGCGCGCTGACCAACGAAAGGACAGTTTACTCACATGTGACCTGCATAAACACATTTTTTTTTTTTACGCTTTGATATGTTGCCTTGTGAAAGCGAACCGAGCCAAGGAGAAAATAGAACGCTGTAGCGATTTAAGTCCTCGTTTCAGAACAAAGTACAGATCTACAGATCTGAAAACGGCCGTAGTGACAAGACCTCGCAGAATGCTATGGTTGCAGACTAGAAGTGCAGCTCAGAGGTATTGATTACATACAATTACGTAGTTTCCGGCTAGTTGGTCCTTCAGTTGCTGTCCGGGACTCATCGAGAAACATGTGAAGTGGAAATCTCATCCCAGATCTCCTCGGAATGTGGTTTGAGTGATCTGATCACAATGCTTCTTCGAGACATATTGCATTTGACCCCGTTCAGACCTGGACTTACAATCCGATCACCCAGGACGCACGTTAATGCCAGGTGTGAACGGGGCCTTATGAGATCACTACATGTTAATGCAAGTCAATGACAGTGAATTGAACATGTAATATGAGAGAGGGGCGTGCTGTTATCGGAAAATAATCAGTGATGGAATGGCGAGATGAACGCAAAGTGAAGCAGAGTCGACGTTACCACTCCGAACTTGATTATTTTCCTCTAACAGCACATCCCAAAGTGTTTTAATCGTCTTATATGGCAGCGAATCGACAGCACGTCCACAAAAACATCATTAGTCAACAATCTGCTGATATACAAATTTGCATGACATTTGCATACTGGAGCATGATAGGCTCTTCTATTTTGTGATGCAGTAACACAAGATCGTCACATGTTTCAGTGAGATTTTCAGTTTTCTGAAACGGATGCAGGAAGAAAAACCTTGTCGTGATCATTACTGCGCTGAAAGATTTCAGTAATAATTAACAGGTTTAGAGTGAGTTTAATCTATTGTGATGTTTATTGTAAATGCAACAATATATTATATTGTATATAATTTAATAATAATAATAATAATAATAATAATAATCTGTCTGTATAGTGACAATTAAGACACTTATAAACATTTTTTTAAAAAAACACTACCGGTTTTCTTAACCAGGGCATGAATTTGGGGCAACGCTGGTTTAACCAACTATTAAGTGACGAACGAGAATGAAGAAAAGAAAAGGGGAAGGGAACTGAAAAAGAAGAAGGGATGAAAGGGAAGGAAGTGAAAGGGAGTTGAGGGAATGAGTGGAGAGTGAGAAAACGTAAACAGGAGTGAGGAAAAGAAAGAGAAGTGAAGGAAAGGAAAGGAGAGGAGAGAGAGGAAAAGAAAGGGAAGTGAAGGAAAGGAAAGGAGAGAGAGGAAAAGAAAGGGAAGTGAAGGAAAGGAAAAGAGAGAGAGGAAAAGAAAAGAGAGGAAAACAAAGGGAAGTGAAGGAAAAGTAAGGGAAGTAAGGAAAACAAAAGGGAAGTGAAGGAAGAAAACAGAAATGAGGGAAAGAAAGGTAATTGAGGGATGAAAGATAGGGAAAGAAAGGGGTATGTGTATGTTTACCTTCAGCAACTGTTTCCTCCACGGTGACCTGGTAGCGGCCAATGCTAAAAACGCGGCCGATGAAGGCGCCTCCTCCGCCGGTTCCTGCGCCACCTCCGCCCCCGGCGCCTCCCGAACCGGGCCCGGAACTCACCGCTTCCCTTCGGCTGTCGAAAAACTTCTTCATTGTCGTTCTTCTGTCTTACACAGTGATCCAAAATCTTCAGCTGTCACTCATGAACCATGAAATAAAAGAGTCCGTGGAGCTTCAGCTTTCAGTAACGTAGTGCTACTGCAGTGGAACTTCTAGAAGCGTATAATCTCATTAAAAACACCCTCAAACAAACAAACAAAAAAAAAAAAAACTAATAAACAAACCTTTTTTACAAGGCTAAAATATTTATATAAATATCATATATATTTATCGTAAGACCATGGTGAGGGACAAAAAGACCCGTCTAGAAAAAGAAATGAAGTAATGTTATCGCTAGTATTCTGGGTGAGTCACAGGCAGAAACATAGCTAACGTGACCCAGCCGGTTTAGCTCTTAAAGCCGCAGAAAAAGCCAAACATCCAGCAAATGGCTGTGTGTCAATGTCAGCTGTGTGTCCTAACACCAAACACGCCATGCAATGTCTAAACAGTTAGTCTAAAAATGAATAAAGCCGCAGAGAGTGTTGATGGAGGTCACAGCTCAACTGTAACCCAAACAGCCTGCTGAGCCAAATGACGCAAATGTAACGCGTCTAACGTTCACGCGCATTAATAATCCGTTACTTAGTAACATCCAGCACTGCTCCGGATCTCAACTGTCCACGAGCTCCTGCAAAAACAAATAAATAAATCATAAATATCGGTCAATTATGACGATGAAAAATGATTATGATGGTGGTGGGGTCACTTCGACTCGTTCCAGGAAACGGTGCGAAAATAATCGGTTTAATTCACTCCCTCTCATCCCAATTCAGAAATAAATAATTTAAAAAAAACCCCGTCGTGTTAGTGTTCACACCGCAACACAAATAAACAACCACAACAACATACCGTTACAGCCATAAACATGCTCCTCCATTCACCTACAGTCCGGGGGACTGCTAACGTCCACAGGAACGCACAGACTTCTGGGAGCTGTAGTTTCACTTGACTTGACGTCAGCTATTTGCGTGTATATATGTATGTGTGTGTGTGTGTGTGAGCGAGAGAGCGAGAGAGAGACGTCACGGCAGACCGCGCATGCTCAGAAAACGTCGCCAGAAGTCGAAGGATGACGTCAGAAAACAACCCGCACGTATTTGCATATCATTTGCATATCACACCAAGAGGTTCTCAAGGCACTTCTCAAGGACTAGAGACGCGTCAGAACAGAACTGAATAGAGTTTTAAACAGAACTGAATTGAGCAGAATACAACAGTTTTATCAGGACAGAGCAGAACAGAGCACTGTCAGAATGTCATAGAGTTTAATAACGACAGATTAGAATAAAACTTTATTCGAATGAAATAGAATTAAGATTTGTCGCAGTGGAGTAGTTATTACAGTAGTAGTAATCACAATAGATCAGAGCGAATAAAATTATAGAAGATTAGAATAGAGAAGATTGGGCGCACGTTCGCCTCACAGTCCCAGGGTTGGGGGTCCGATTCCTGACGCTGCCCTGTGTGTGCGGAGTTTTCGTGTTCTCCCTGTTCTGCGGGGGTTTCCTCTGGGTACTCTGGTTTCCTCCCTCAGTCCAAAAAGATGCACGGTAGGCTGTTTGGCGTGTCCAAAGTGTCCGTAGTGTGTGTGAATGTGTGTACGGATGTGCCCTGCGATGGATTGGCACCCCATCCAGGGTGTACCCCGCCTTGTGACCCGTGCTCCCTGGGATAGGCTCCAGGTTTCCCCGTGACCCTGAAAAGGATAAGCGGTATAGAGGATGGATGGATGGATGGATGGATGGTATGTTACATAAAAAATGTACCAATGCTGCCCCCTAGTGGTACTCTACTGTAGCGCAGCGGTTCTTAACCTTTTTGCGAGTGCGACCCACTTTGAATAATCGTTGGCATTGTTTCATGTTATTTTTACTTTCCAAGTGTTTTATTCCTTACATAGGTCAGATAGGACATGGCAGTAAAGTCTAAACTGTACACCACCCGTTCTTTGTGAGTAACTCATTTGTCAGAATAACTGGAAATACTAGAACATGTTTACAGAGTGGCAAAAAACTACAGTTTTCCACAAACACAGAGAAGAACAAAAGAGTTTACGTTACCACGAGCAGCTTCCCCTCCCGGGCTCACTTCATATTTTATTTTGTGCACATTTTTGCATGTGGATTTTCACATAGTGCATGTTTTTATTTTTCTACGTTATTTTCATGTGATTTTCTTCACACGTTTCATTTATTCACACGTGATTTTCTTCATACAATTCATTTATTTTCATGTGAGTTTCTTCATATGATTTGTTTATTTTCACGTGAATTTCTTCATATGATTTGTTTATTTTCACGTGAATTTCTTCATATGATTTGTTTATTTTCACGTGTTTCTTCATATGATTTGTTTATTTTCACGTGAATTTCTTCATATGATTTGTTTATTTTCACGTGTTTCTTCATATGATTTATTTTCAAACGAGTTTCTTCATACAATTCATTTATTTTCGTGTGTTTCTTCATACGATTCGTTTATTTTCACGTGATTTTCTTCATACGATTCGTTTATTTTCACGTGATTTTCTTCATACAATTCATTTATTTTCACGTGTCTACATATGTTTAATTTATTTTCACGTGATTTTCTTCACACAGCTAATTTATCTTCACGTGATTTTCTTCACACAGCTCATTTCTTTTCACGTGATTTTCTTCACACAGCTCATCTATTTTCACGTTATTTTCTTCACAGGATTCTGTTTTTCATATGATTTTTTTCCCCACGTGATTTTCTTCACATGATTTATTTATTTTCACGTGATTTTCTTCACACGATTAATTTACTTACACGGGAATTTCTACATATGGTTCATTTATTTACACATGATTTTCATCCCAATTCAATTTATTTTCATGTGAATTTCTGCACGAGTCATTTATTTTCACACCTGATTAAAATTTTTTCATTTATATTCACATCCGATCTTCGTCACATGATTCATTTATTTTTCAAGTGATTATTTGCACACGTGGCTTTATTTATCATACAGTATATTACCTCACACAATGTCATATTGCTATTTCAGGGCATAACATTCTGACATGCACCTTCACACGTTTTCCACATGTAATCCCATATTACTCAGATACTCCCATGTGGAAAACATATGACCTCATGTAAAAAGTATGTGATTTTTCCTCTTAGGTTTATCTCAATTGTTTTGTAAATCGGTTATGTAAAGAATGCCTGGAATCACAGTGATTTGAGGGAATGATTTGTATTATTACTGGTTTACACCGTAAAATCATTTTTCAAAGAAGAAAGGTTTGTGTTTTTATGGCACAACTATACTTTTCAAGAGCATGACAACCAATTTAGATTTTTGTGTGTGACTCATTGTGCGGTTCTTCCACCCACAGTTATAGGTGTGTAACAAGACACTCCTACAGAATCAGTTTTCCCATAGATAAAGAAACAAAAGTAAAAGTGGCTCGCTGTATTCACACGTCTTGTTCCGTCTCTGCGAGTGTAGTAAAATGGCAGAAGCTGTTCTAACAGTGCAGGACCCGTTCTGCTGTCCGGTCTGCCTGGATCTTCTGATGGACCCAGTGACGATTCCATGTGGACACAGTTATTGTCTGAGCTGTATTAATGGCTGGTGGGATCAAAAAGGACTCTACGTTTGTCCCCAGTGCAGAGAGACGTTCACTCCGAGGCCTGCTCTCAAGAAAAACACCATACTGGCTGAACTGGTTGAGGCACCGAGGAAGACGAGACTTCAAGCTGCCTGTGTTGCGGTCTCTTATGCTCAACCTGGAGATGTAGAGTGTGACGTCTGCACTGAGAAAAAGCACAAAGCCGTCAAGTCCTGTACGGTGTGCCTGGCCTCGTATTGCGAAGCTCACATTCAGACTCACTACGACAGTCCTGCGTTAAAGAAGCACAAACTGGTCGAGGCCTCCATGAATCTTCAGCAGAAGATCTGCTCTCAGCATGGCAAGCTCCTGGAGATTTTCTGTCACACCGATCAGAAGTTAATTTGTTGCTTGTGTGTAATTGATGAACATAGTGGTCATAAGACAGTCTTACCTACAGCAGAAAGAGCTGAAAGACAGGTAACAGTCAAATGTTTAAGTGTTACATAGTATTGTAATATACACATATACACACACACTCACCGTGCACTTTATTAGGAACACCTGTACACCTACACATTCATGTAGTTATCTAATCAGCCAATCATTTGGCAACAGTGCAGCGCATAACATCATACAGATACGGATCAGCAGCTTCAGGTAATGTTCACATCAACCATCAGAATGAGGAAAAAACGTGATCTCAGGTGATTCTGATCGTGGCGTGATTGTTGGTGCCAGACAGGCTGGTCTGAGTATTTCTATAACTGCTGATCTCCTGGGATTTTCACACACAACAGTCTCTAGAGTTTACTCAAAATGGTACAATAAAGAAAACACATCCAGTGAGCGGTAGTTCTGAGGACAGAAACGCTTTGTTGATGGAGGTCCGATGCAGAATGGCCAGACTGGTTTGTGCTGACAGCAAGTCAGATAACCACTCTGTACAATTGTGGTAAGCAGAAAAACATCTCAGAATGCACAACACGTCGACACTTGAGGCGGTTGGGTTACAACAGCAGAAGACCACGTCGGGTTCCACTCCTGTCAGCCAAGTACAGAAATCTGAGACTGTACTGGGAACAGGATAACTAAAACTGGACAAGCTAAAGACAGGAAAAACGTAGCCTGGTCTGATGAATCTTGATTTCTGATGAAGCACACAGATGTGAGAATTTGGCACCAATAGCATTAATCCATGAACCCAACATGCCTTGTGTCAATAGTCCAGGCTGGTGGAGGTTGTGTAATGGTGTTTTCTTGGCACACTTTCAGCCCGTTAATACCAATCATCGCTTGAATGCCACAGCCTATTAGAGTATTGTTGCTGACAATGTGCTTCCCTTCATGGCCACAATTTACCCATCTTCTAATGGCTATTTCCAGCACGATAATGCACCATGGCATCATGAACATGACAATGAGTTCAGTGTTCTTCAGTGGTCTTTCCAGTCACCGGATCTGAATCCAATAGAGCGCCTTTGGGATGTGATAGAACAGGAGATTCACAGCATAAAAGTGCATCTGAAAAATCTGCAGGAATTGTGTGATGCAATCAAATCAATATGAACCAGAATCTCGAAGGAACATTTCCAACATCTTGTGGATTTCATGCCACGAAGAATTGAGGCTGTTTTGAGAGCAAAGGGAGGTCCTACCCAGTATTAATATAGTGTCTCTAATAAAGTGCTCAGTGAGTGTGTGTCTGTATATATAAATGCTATAAATGCATACTGTATTGTGATTTTACTCTACTTTGTCTACAGAAGCAATTGGCGGAGATCCAGAAAGAATCCCAGAAGAGAATCCAACAGAGAGAGAAGAAAGTACAAGAGCTGAAACAGGATATGGAGTCTCTCAGGGTTAGTACTAGATGGGAAGAAAACAGGAATGGAATTGGCTGGATTACATCCTAAAATATTTGGTCCTCTAGGCAAGCTTCACCTATTATTAAACCCCCACTCAGTCTGACAGCCTGGTTATAGACACAGCACCAAAAAAAACGTGTGTGCTTTAAATCAGCGTTTATAATAATTATACCAATAAATAAGTGTGCACATGCCACAGTGGTTCAACAGTAGTGGTCCATATATTTACCATTTGAAATGGAACATGAAAGTGAATGTGATATTTACTGATGACAAATATTCTGCAGTAGTTTCTAGGCTAATGGACTGGTGTCCCATTCACGGTGTATTCTCTTCTTGAGCCCGGCGTTCCCAGGATTGACTCTGGAGCCACTGAATAAATGAATAATCCTAGCTAATAATATATCCTGCAAAAGGTTACTGGGGTCTATGGTGGTGCTTTATTTTTTTGTGAGAGAAATGGCCTTGGCGATTTAGCCTGACCATAAAAACCTGCTTTCTGGTCGTCTTTCTGGGTTATTACGTCAGAAATGGATCCACCATTGGACACCAAATTTACACTGGCAGTGTGGTACATTCTGAACTGAAGAAACTTACAAAAGGAACCTCGAAGGGTTACCTCTTACGGCAGCCATCTGAAAAGTTAAAGGGGCCTCAATGTGTCCTTCAAAGGGCCCTTGAAAATATTTGACTTTGAAGGGAACGGCTGCTTTTTAACACCAGAAATATGATCGTGGTGTTTGCAAGTGTACGGATAAATCAAGTATGAAACATAATAACCTTTGCATTTAGCAATAGTAAACACCACCCTGCACGTGTCTTTTACAGGTCCAGTTCTACAGAGCTAGAGGCGGTGTCAGAATGTGCACACCGCCACACCATGGCTAGAGAATGTCTGCTGTGCAAATCAGTTTTGGTTCCACCAAAAGGATATGGTGTTCTGAAATAGGGCTAGTATATCAATGGTCCAGTCCATGGATGCTCTTAGTGGTTATGGTCCAGTGGTCCAGTCCATTTCAAAGAACACTCAAGACATACACATGGACTTAATGTACAATTGAAAGCTTCTAGATTGTGCCTAGCTTCTCTTTGATTCTTCCTCTAGTTGTCCAGAGTTTGAAACCCACAAAGCTCCACTTTGAAGAACAGGATCAACTAATGGCTTGGATTCACCCTCCCTATTTTTTATAACAATAACATTCCAGAGTTTAAGGACGCTATAACTAGACATGTTGTCTCTTAACAGCTCTCTGCACAGGCTGCTGTTAAAGAAAGTGAGAGGCTCTTCACTGATCTAATTCAGTCCATTGAGAAAAGATGCTCAGAGGTGAAGGAACTGATCCAGGCTCAAGAGAAAGCTGAACTGACGCTAGTTGAGGAACTTATAGAAAAGCTGGAGAAGGAGCTTGCTGATCTGAGGAAGAGAGATGGTGAGCTGGAGAAGCTTTTACACACAGATGACCACATCCATTTCCTCCAGGTAAAATGACAGACTTTCTGACCATCTTGCCAAGGGGTAGCTCTGATAATGGCATCGCTATTAGGCTACCTGTGCTTGGGCTTGAAAAAGCATCGTCTCACTCAGTCTGTGTTTGTGTTTTTAATCTCTCTTCAGAGTTTCCAGTCTTTCTGTGTCCCTCTTGCAGAACTACCCAAGTTTATGATCAGACCTAAATTTTCCACTGAGGAACTGAGGAAAGCCATGTTTGGAGTGACGGAACAAGTGGAAAAGTTTGATAAACTGCAATTACTCAAATCTGGAGGTAGAATGGATTATGCGAAGGAGTTTGTGTTAAAGAAAGTTAAAGGAAGAGAATTGAATGTTTTTGTCTTGTTTTTTTTTTAATAGACCACAGTGGCTTGTTGCCTGAGCCAAAGACCAGAGAAGACTTTATGAAATGTGAGTATCACATTCCC
This sequence comes from Stegophilus panzeri, assembly GCA_024331685.1. NCBI lineage: Eukaryota > Metazoa > Chordata > Actinopteri > Siluriformes > Trichomycteridae > Stegophilus > Stegophilus panzeri. Next base: position 3,301,433 of record JANDJT010000190.1, on the reverse strand, counting down.
GCGATGATGATTTTTAAAATTAATCCTAGTACAATCATATGCATGACTGGTAAATTGACGTAGTAATGACATTTTATACAGCATACTCTTCTGTATGACCTGCATTTGTGTAGTGGAACTTGATTTCACTGCCACCTCACAGTTCCAGGGTCCCCAGTTAAATTCTCTGGTTTCCTCATACCGCCCAAAAGCATTAAAGGTGGACTGTCTACTCCAAATTGTCCCTAGGTTTCAGGGAGTATGCAAACGAGCTTGCCTTAGTAGAAAGTCATGTAAATGGTCTGCACTTATACAGCGCTTTTATCCAAAGCACTTTACACTGTGTCTCATTCACCCATTCACTCACACACCAATGGTAACAGAGCTGCCATGCCATCGGGAGCAACTTGGGGTTCAGTGTCTTGCCCAAGGACACTTCGGTATGTGGAGTCACGTGGGCCAGGAATCGAACCGCCAACCCGACGATTAGTGGACAACCCGCTTTACCACCTGAGCCACATCTGCCATGTAGTTGGGCAAGCAGGAACTACTTTGCCAAATTTGAGTTGGGGTTCTAGCACATCCCTGACAAGGACCCATGGCCACTCCTCTGGACCGAAACCCTCACAGTCTACCAGGTAATGGAGCTACTAAGGAGAGTGCACACAAATTCAAATTCAGCCCATCATAAAAGTGGGATTCTTGCAGGTCACAAGAAACCACAGGCACCAATAATCTGGGGAAGACAGACACAGAATGACGAGGGGTATATGGAAACAAGAAAGCAGGACTGAGCTTCTTAGACAAGATGCAGAGGTTAATGTTTTTCTGTATTCTGGTGCCTCCCTAATCAGCTTGCTCCTAATGGCCAGCTGTACCTGGGCAAAGACTCGGATAATGGAAGACATGGTTGAATATGGCCACTGCTGTTTGGTATGCAGGGGGGAGACCTGTAAATGGTATAAACTAGCAAGTTCAACTGATCAGCCACCATCAGTATTGCAGTACTACCTTCCAATTCTGGGAGATTCATAGAAAAGTCAATCAAAAGGTTTGAACAGAGCCATTGGGAGTGTAGGAAATTGTTAGTGTTCTGGCATGCAGCTGGATAAGCAAGAAGAGTGGGTCACTAATAACAAGAGGTACATAACTGCTTCACGGTCTGTTGGGATTTTAATTCATAATCTCTCAAGGATAGTGTCAATACTTTTCCCTTGCACCACCCGGGGAGCCCAATACACTGGTGTTAGTACACAATGGAGGCAGAGTGCTGGAGCACACTACCAGGGATGACCCAGTGGCATCGGTTTTTATCTTTTACCTTTCATTCTAATCTTTTGAAATAGTTTTCATAACTTTCTTAAACATAGTTTTTGTGCCCCAAACAGATTTCTGTCAGCTGACTCTGGATCCAAACACAGCACACCGTCGGCTCCGTCTGTCTGAGGAGAACAGAAGAGTGACCGTGACTCGTCAGGCTCAAAACTCTCCTGATCATCCCGAGAGATTTGACATGATACAGCAAGTTCTGTGTAAAGAGGCTCTGTCGGGGCGTTGTTACTGGGAGGTCGAGCAGGTTAGCAAGTGCAATTCTACAATTGCAGTCGCTTATAAAAGCGTCAGCAGGAAAGGCCAAAGCAACGAGTCTAGCTTCGAGCAAAACGACAAGTCCTGGTGTTTCACTTGTTTTAAGTCGAATTACTTCTTCCGACACAATAACAAGAGCATCGAGGTCCCCGTAGAGTCATGCTCCTCCAGAATAGGAGTGTATCTGGATCACAAGGCAGGAACGCTGTCCTTCTACAGTATCTCGGACACCGTGACTCTTCTCCACAGGGTCCAAACCACATTCACTCAGCCCCTCTATGCCGGCTTTCAGATTTACGGTTATAATAACTATTTTCGAATATGTGGTCCTAATCTGTAAAAGCCTGACGTGTCCATTATGTGCTTGCCTAAATTGTGTAGGGTCTGAAAAATTGGCTGTCATAAAATGTATAATTCATAAAATGTATAATTCAATGTGCATTTTAAATTCTATTAAATATTTTATCCACCGTGTACATCATTATGTTCATATACAGTACGTATATAACAATTATACTGTTCATTTTATTTTGTAGTCATGCCTGCACTTCACTAAAACCGTTCCTCATTTCTTAATACAGAACTACCTCATAATGCCCAACTATCCCATAATGCCCAACTACTTTAATTCCAAAGTTCCTGCAGTTCTGTATGGACTTGCTACTAAATCAAGCTTCAGAATTTCTACATTTAAAAACCATGAGCTTGTTTTTTCGTGCTGATTCAGATTTATTTGATGAGCAGACACATATTCGTGCCATTCGTGCACAATAAAGCTGGATCTTTCAAATTTGTCATCATCCCAGGGTATTTTTTTGTTCGGAGCTTGTTTAGGAAAACAGAGGGAATGGTCTGGAGGGATGAGACTATGGACAGATGGAGCAATAGCACTGAAAGAAGAAGACAATAAAGCCATGGACGGACAGGGAGATTTATTCTGCGCAAATTATATATAGACGGGAATAATCGATAAAAGAACCGTCACATAACGCTTTGCCACAAACGAGCTGCCAAATCTGGAACCGTTTCACTTTTCACTTGTAGAATGACCCAGGATTGTCTGATTATTATTATTATTTATTTTATTTTTTTTAAATAATAGACAAATTAATATAAAATCGGATTATGTAATGGTTTTGGTCTTCAATCAGTGAAAATGTGGGTCAGTTCTCACAGGAGGCACGTCAGTTCTCGAGAACGTATTTGGTGGCCATGGCGAGAAGAGGGGCACCAGTGGGGACTCCTGGGAAAGGACCACTGGAACCAGCGATGTCAATATGGGAGTAGGGGAGAGGCTTCTCAGAGTCCAGTCCATACTGAATAAGAGAGAGAGTGAGAAAGAGAGCGAGAGAGAGAACAAGACTCGTGTGATTTTGTTTAATCATAGAGAACGTGATACTCGGAATACCATTAGTGTGTGCGCGCGCGTGTGCGCGTGTGTGCGCGCACCTGGTCCAGGCCGGAGGTCATGATGAGGAAGGCTGCAGGAGTCTGGTGTCCACGTGGCGTGGCAGAGGAGGGCAAGTTGTTACACTGCAGGATGTCCTCATACTCAGACTTCCCTTTATGGAACTCGTAATCCTCCCTACGGATAGTGGACACTTCGAACATGTCACCCAGGACCTCACCCGCTGAGACACACACACACACACACACACACACACACACACACACACACACACACTATAAGTACAAACAGCATATAGTAAGTTCCAGCACACGTTAAATTCAAAATCCTTTTTGCACTCTCACACCTTTCTGCCACTTTAGGCCGTTGTCTTCATGACGTGCAGCTCCGTTATCCAGAATGATCTAAACACGCCGAGATCAGTGTTATTTACACACAAAAAGTTCCCTCAGACATGCTTTATTGTCAACCGGCTCGGTTTCAAACACTACATTTTAGACGTGCTTAGCGTAAGCGTTTTGCACATTTGCTCAGCGCGTGTACATCAACGCAGGAACGTAAAAACATCTCGCCATAATGCTAGAAAAGCGTGTAGGATCGACAGAGCAGCACTTGCTCTTCCTTTTCATGTGCAAGTTAAGAACACTGTGCGACGTGTTGGTGAAGTTTCGTACACACTGCTAGCGAAAAGCGGCTAAATGAGCCAAGAGTGTATGTGAGATTACAGAGTAATTGGGTCCCATGGCTCTGATGGCGTGACCGGTCAGAGTGGCGATGGTGAAGAGATGTGGAAAGACTTCATTCACCGCCTGAGGGAAACACACACACCACACACACACACACACACACACACACACACACACACACACACATAACTAATCTAATATACTTTGAATCTTCTAAGTGCTTACATTTTTAAATGGGGCTTTTGTTAATTTAGTCCATAAAAACTAAAACTACAGACACGGATACTAAAACTTTGACAGTCAATTCCAAAACCTATCCAATAAAAATAAAACATTTAAGCTTTAATATATTTTTTACTGAAGAAAAATTAGAACGGTGCCATCACTAACAAAAACACATAACTGCACATTCATCAAAAACAAACAAACAAAAAACCCTTTAACAAACGCTAGGCTAAAGGTGTTGATGTAGACGTGCAGTGTGCAGGCCCACGGTGAGTAAAGACAAATCTTTCTGAGGGACACGAGGAGACATTGTGTACTGCGTGCTGTGGAAATAAAGCCCACAATGCTGATGAGGTCAGAGTTACGGACAACACGGATACGCGTTAGCGTGGATCTCTGATAAACATCGATCTGGAGTGATAAAGTCACATGACGGTTTAGACTCAGGTTGTGATGCTACACATCATGTAGCTTTCAGTGAGCTGTAATGAAATTGCACAGAAAAAAATAAATAAAATAAAATACTAGATTTGTGCCACTTTCACCTGCAGGGGGCTAAAACACAGGACCAGCTCCAATCAACAGTTGGATTACTGTGTGTGTGTGTGTACCTTCTCTTTCATCTCACAGAGCAGGTCTACCATGACCATGCGTCCCTCAGCATCAGTGTTACCAACACGCACTCTGCGACCAGCTCGAGATACGATCAGCTCGTCAGCCACGTAGCAGTCTGCAAGCACACACACACACACACACACACACACACACACAATTTGGAAATGCCACGTCATCCTACAACGCATGTTTTTGTACTGGGGGAGGAAATTGGAGTACTTGTAGTAAACCAAGGAAACCAAACTCCACCCACACAGGGCAGAGGTGGGATTTGACCCCCAACCCCCGGAGGTGCGAGGCAAACATGCTAAGACAGACAGACAGATGTGGAAAGTGTTGAATCAGCACACATCCCACCCCCCCCACAGATCTACACCAGCCTGGGTGAGAGATCCCCCACCTGAGCCCACGCTGTTGCGCACCATCGCCATGGAACCTACAACCTTCAGCTGTTTGGGCTTCAGACAGGCCAGAATCTGAGACAGAAAGAAAAGAAGCAGAGATTAACTCACAACACAGAGGTGAAAAAAACAACTCCTCAACTCTGAGCTGTTTTTCAGATATAAGGACGCCGGTAGCGACAGGGGTTTTATATGCTTTCATTCATCATAACTCATCATCACGGTCGTCTTGCTAGCCTATAAATAATTACATGATACTTAAATTTTATTAATAATTATTATTATTAAATTGTATTAAAGTAATTATATTAACTGCATAATTGAATTGAGTTAATGGAGATTAACATTTTTCTTTAGCAGTGTGAGAAAGTAATAAGTAAGGGATAAAACCCTCGGGGCATACTGTTATAGGAAGTAATCAAAGACGTGTTGTGTGACGTGACCCCCACTCGAAGTGTTACCGTATTGACGTTCGTTGTTTTGTAATAACAGCACAACCCCAAGTGTTTTATTCCGCTTATAGAACAGCAATTTGCCTCAGAACAAAACATCCTTTAAATGTTACTATAAACACATAATGTTGTGCGAGACAAGTTAGTCCCGGTCCTCAATTACGTTTTTGCAGGTATAAACTGCTATTAAACCCCCTCACACACCTGGAAGAAGCCAGCTACAGCAGCAGATCCACATTTATCCCTGTGCATGCCAGCCATGAAACCTCCAGCCTTGATGTCGGCTCCACCGGTGTCATAGGTGATGCCCTACAGCACAACACAACAGTTAACATGACTGATACTCACACAGTCACACATTCACACACTCACTCGCACTCACCTTGCCCACCAGCATAAGGGTCTTCTGAATGGGTCCCTCCCCACAATACTCAAGGTGAATCACTCGGGCCTGATGACGTGGCACAGCTGCATGGCGTGTACACACACACACACACACACACACACACACAGTACAATTTGTTAGTAATAAGCTATGACTGAAAAGTTAAAAATACTGTACAGGACAGATGAATACATTTCAATAGTACTGTAACATCTTGATGAAGAAACTCTTACTGTTAGCACAGCGATTAACTGCAGCCAAACATGGATACTCCTTCTCCAACATCCTCAAATCACTCACCACCTTCACCTGAGAGAGAGAGAGAGAGAGGCATACAGAGAAAGAAAAAGAATAAGAGAGAGAGAGGGGAGGGACAAAATGACGACAGATTGAATGAGGCAAAAAGAGGAGGGAGCGAGACAAGAGAGTAATGTGAGAGAGAGAGAAAGAGAGAGAGAGAAAGAGAGAGAGCGCGCGCGCAAGAAAAGAACAGAGACCTACAGACATAGAATAGAGCCAGCCAGCCAGACAGAAAGAAAGGCATACAGAGAAAGAGAGAGGGGAATACAGAGAGAGAGAGAGAGAGAGAGAGAGAGAGAGAGAGAGAGAGACACTATGCTGTGTTGATGATGAGGATTAAGTGTTCGTGGTTCAGCGCTGAAGTGGAATATTTAACCTGCACGTTGGTGTCCTTGAAAACTTCCTGCACGTATTCAGCTGCACGCGGTGCAGCCATACGCTCTGGATCAGAGCCACCAATGTCCCGATACACTACCCTACACACACACACACACACACACACACACACACACACACACACACACACCAGAAGCCTTAAGGAATAGTGTGGAGTCACAAAAGTTTATTTGCACACTTCAGGGATTAAACATAAATAGACTTAAATATTAAAATAACAACCTAGAATAATCTTTACACCCGTATTCTACCAAAAGGGCTCATGAATACACGCAATATGCAAATTAGGAACACCTCAGCAGTTAAAGTAGCTGCTGTACAGCGTTATTTGAATTTCACTGTAAGTGGAGCGACTTCAGCTTGACTACCTGCTCGTAATGCTACATGGTTAGGCATGATCAGTGTCTGCTGAGAGAGCTAGAAGCACTGGGTTCAGATCAAAAACGACATACAAAATGTTATTCCACAGAAATCCATACACGCACACACGCACACACAAATAAACCTCTCTTATGAACCAACACTAACCTTCCGCTCTCCAGAGCCATGGCAAGCTCGGTGATGTCACCCTGAGTCTTGTCCTTCACCCACACACCCAATAAAACCACTTTATGAGGAGATGATCTCACCTCCCGCAGCTCCAGGGGCTTCGATACACACCAACAAGGAACAGAGTAGTGTTTGAAAAACTTATTATTTAAAAAAAAAAAAAAAAAAAAAAAAAAAGGACACACTGATACCTAGATATTGTATTTCTATAATCAGACAGGAGCCGAGAGACGGCGCTCACCAGGTACAGAGCTTGCAAGGCTCCCAGGACTGCCGCTAAGGTGTTCTCCTTATAAGCGCTGTGTGGAGGACACACCAGCAGGGGGAACTGCATGCCTGCCTTCAGCGCCCTGATGAAATGAGACTTCAGGTCACTTTTAGGAATGAAAGTGCGACACACGGCCACAAAACATGTTCGTTCCTGTTCTCACTGATGTTACAGCAGCTAAAAACAGCCCCCCCGTGACCAGGAAATCGGAAAGGTCCTGAACACCTTCCTGTTTTACATCGGACTGGTACAAACCTCAGACGCTGGAGACCGTTCCCAAAAAACGTTAAAACACAGTCAGAGCTGCTGTTATGGAAAATTTATTCTGACCAATCAGACTCAAGGTTTCAACAGAGTTGCTGTGGTATAAGGATAAGTATCGTTTAAACAAAAAAACACCACTCTTTGAGCAGATCATGTGACTACACAATCTCATGCAGCTTTTCTCCAGTGCAACCAAGCATTAAATAACACTGATCCTAGGAAAGGATCGTTCTAAAAGCTTAAATCAGGGGTGTCCTGGTTATCTGGAAAGGGCCGGTGTGGGTGCAGGTTTTCATTCCAATCAAGCAGGAGCCACACCTGATTCCACCTGTTAAATCAGTTGATCTTGGCTTTCAGTAGACTCAGGTGTGGCTTCTGCTTGGTTGGAATGAAAACCTGCAC
>JANDJT010000190.1:3256758-3276514 GCA_024331685.1 Stegophilus panzeri | reverse complement strand
AGTCATCAAAGAAATTCAGGATCGTGTTCCTGAAGGTGATGACATAACATTAAAATGAGAATATCTCACTTTTTTTTTCCATTTATAATGTAATATTGATGGTTTAGTGGTTAGCACGTTTACCTTGCACCTCCAGGGTTGGGGGTTCGATTCCCACCTGCATGTTCTCCCCGTGCTTCGGCGGTTTACTCAGTGTACTTCCTCAGTCCAAAGACATGCATTATAGGCTGACTGGCATCTGTAGTGTGTGTGTGTGTGTGCAATTGTGCCCTGTGATGGTTTGGCATGTCCAGGGCGTCCCCAACCTTGTACCCCGAGTTCCCTGGGACAGTCTCCCAGTGACCCTGTCTAGGTTTGGCAGTTCAGAAGATGGATGGCCGGACGGGTAGATTTCCAGGTAAAATACACATACTAAAGGTACAAAACATGTCCCCTTGATGGTACCACCCTACCGACAAAGCAAAGTACACTTTGCTCCATTTCATTCAGAAGTTCTTGTTACCTCGTTCTTCTGTCCAGTCTTTCAGTTTCTCTCCTCCTCTCAGAGCTCCTTAATTACAACCTCCATTTGTTGCTCGTACCAATTAAGGTCAGTCCTGATTGCTCTTTCAAATGAGTCAAATTAGGCCGGTCAGGAACAATAAAGACCCCCACATAGCATTATGAAGGCATGAGAAGTCAGTTCATGCGCATCAGATAAAGCAAGAACATGTATCCGTTCTTCTCTATGGCGTGCTTTATTCCACTTAATTAAAAGTAATTAGTACTTGAGGCAGAAATAGTGATGATGAGCACTACTTTGTACTAATTACTTAGCTCACTGTCGCATATTAAAGCTTTGTCGTGCTCTTTTGAAAGGCTCCATGGCCTCGCAGAACAATCAGAGGCAGGCTCATTAATAACCACCATTAATTACCACAGGAATAACATATTCATGTTTCCCGAACCAATGGCTGATAGGCACGAATGAATTACAAAAATGCCATAACCCCTTCTATTAAATTTCCATCCGAAAACAGATTAGACTGATTAGGTGATAAGACTAGCATCATGCTTTCTAAATAGTAAGTCTAAAAAAAATTTATTATTATTATTATTATTATTATTATTTTTTAAATCTTCTTGTTTGTCTTAAAACAAATCTGGTTCTTTGTACAGGACTGCCTCCTAGTGACTGTATGATCCAGTTTCAACCAAGCCATGTGTAAGGAATAAAACTGGACATGTTGTTATAGGAACATAACCAAAAGGGTGTTGGTTTGATGAAGAGGAGATACTGTTCCCACTCCATTGTTGATTATTTTCCTATAACCACACAACCGGAAGTAATTTGCTCCTCTTATATGACAGCAATTAGCCAATTATATATATTTTTTAATTAATTAAAGAATGACGTCACTTTTTTTTTCTTATCCCTTTATAGTTACATTTAATGTTGTGGAACAAGTTATTTCTCCTGTTCTTACTTACATTACTATAATGTTAGCTATAAACAAGCATTCCCTCAACAGCCTTTGTTTTTCTCTCTCTATCTTGAAGACAAGGAAGATAAATAGAGCAACAAAAAAAAAATCTTTTTCAAATTTTTTATTATTATTATTTAATTTTTGGTGCTCTGAAGTCCTGAAGACTTTCCCAAAGTTAAGAAAGACGTCTTAGAAATAATACTGAATGCAGTGGTTTGAGTGTGCCCTCTGTTGGCTGTCTAGGGCTATAACATGCAAGTCAATTCCACAAAAATCACAAATCTCATTGAGTTGAAGAATAATTCGAGTTTGCTTCCAAAACCAGGCTTTCGTTCTGATGACACAATTCTTTTAGGATACAAATGCAATCCCACCCTGCATTTATGTTAGGATTTGTTTAAAGTACTCTTTATTCAAAATGGTGCCCATTAACAACAAGCCAAATGTGAGGCTAAAGCTGTTGATCAGTTTTATAGAGAGAATTATCGAGGGTCACTCATCTGAGTGTGTAATATTTTTAGCTGGAACCACAGAGGCCAGGGGGTAGTGGTGGTCTGAGGCTTCGAGATTATACACGTTCAACCAGCAGGAGTGCTAAATATAACCAGGGTCAACATATTAGAACGCACGCATAAATATACACACATGCTTGCACCTCAGATGACCGAGAAAGCAGACAAAAGAGCTAATTCATTGTTGTTCTTCCAGCTGCTAACTGAGCCTTAGTGTTCTTGGAACTTCTTGGATAATTCTCAAGGGGTAAGTCACTCCAGCGTCTGTGGACACGTGGATGGAGGTGTACGTGTGGATGTGTGTGATATTTGATATGACACTTTGTACCTAGGAAGGTTTGAAGGATCACAACAACTTTACTGCTAGCATTATACAAATGAATCTAAGTAGGTTTCTGCTTATGTGATTTTATGTGTTTGCAGAACCCTGACAAAAAGATACCAAGGCAGATCATTATGCAGGAAAATCCCAACTGAAAACCAAGACCCTGATTGGATACCACATTGATGGGCCTAATAGATAAGCCTTTGATTGGCCAGGGCCTTTCCAGCCCTGATCCACTGGTTCGAGAGGCCTACTTGATGGTCTACGATTATATTAACTATGTAACAGCCAAACCAGGCACACCGCTAGGCCCGGCACCCTCTCAAGCCTCAGCAGCGTTGCGTCACGCAGGAGACGAGCTCCTCCAGCGCTTCCCGATCTTCTTCCGCCGCTGGCCACGCGTCTTCCGGGATGTGACAGAGGAGACAGCATGTTCTACGCTGCTGTCCATCCTGGACGAGCACTTCTCTCAGACAAGGCACGGGGACCTGGCCTGGAGCGCCGTTCTCTCTGTGTTTGTGCTTGCTGGTCAGATGGCACTGCACTGCCAGCAGAATGGCATGGATAGAGTTCTGCCCCAGCTCCAGCAGTCTGCAGGCAACTATGTTGAGAGAATCATCTGTCCTGCGATCAGAGACAAGGGAGGATGGGTAAGTTGGCAGCATGGCAAGGAGTAAGAAGAGATAGTGGGAACTGCAGTTTTCAGGCATTAACAAACATCTACTGTAGATGTCCAGATTATTTTATATGGAGCAAAATAACAGGGTATAACCATAGTTCTGCGGGGGCAAGAGTGCTGTCTTGTGCCCTAACAGTCAACTTTAGGTCATAAAGTAATACTTCAGTGTTTTTCAAACTACTCTCTATCTACCACATCTGTAGAGTAAGAGTGATTGCCACAGACAAGAATTTTAACACTTTACTGCATCGAGAAAATAACAGGTTCCCTCATGGACTAGTGGCTAGCATGTGATGCTCTCATCGCCGCGGTCCAGGTTCGATTCCGGGTCAGGGAACCAACCCCAGCCACTGAGGGTTACATGAGCCGGTGCTCTCTCAGTGCCGATCCAGTGCCAAGCCTGGAAAATGGGGATGCTTCGGGAAGCGCATCCGGCATAAAATTTGTCCTAGAATCACTGATCTTCTGTGGTGACCCTCAAACAGCAGCTTTGTGTCTGTAGTAACCACACATACACTATACATGTTGCAGATAGATATTAGTCTGAGAGCAGATGAATAATATGTGCAGGATATCAGACCAAGCAACAACTAATAAGTCTGTACGTGTGCTTCTCCAAGTCAGGTTTTGTGGCTCGCTTTGGGGAGAAGCAGACTTTGGAAGGCCAGATAAAGAAGGTATGCTGCTGGAGTTTGCTAACACTGAGCATGGGGATCCTTGCCTACTTCCTGTGGAAAAGAAGAATCACTTAGTCTACACTGCCCTCATGTGGCAAACTTCTTTCATATGCCAGGACTTCTCAGAAAAATGTTTAGAGTAAAATGCACATTACTCTACAGAGTGCCAAAATATTAGGCTGGTATAAAATGATCTACTTATCATTCTGATTTACTGTTATAAATTACAATGTTGTACAATGTTATAATCTCAAATGTTGCCTTGACAACCGTTGCCACCAGCAACGTAATTCAAAACACTGTTGTCTTGACTGGTTGCCTGAGTAGCATACAAATGAAGATGAGCCTTACAGACCTTTCAACCTACTTCATTTACAAGTTTTATCACATCACACATTGTTCACTTACCATGTGGTGTACCATCAATAGCTTTTTTTTTTTTTCCTCCTCTTGCCATTTTTACCATTGATACGTTTTAAGAAGTCAGTAATTAGAGTGTTTCTATGGTGTTGTAAAGAAATCTTTAGTTTCACTGGTATAGCAGATTAGCATGAAAACCTGACCTTTGGTGTAACTTTAAAATGTGTATTATTAGGAGTTTAAAGTAAAGGCTTTGCATTAAGTGGCCTGTAGATTAGTGAGGGGTGGGTGGGGGGTATAGTGCACTGTTTTAATGACTGACAAAGCAAGGAAGAGGAAATGAATGACAACCTGCCACTTCCCTGTCAAGTAATTAGATTCTTACAGATTTTATTTGGCAGTAAAGCCATGATCATGTCAGTTTCTAAACACACAGAAAAAGGGAATATATGGGCTCAATATTACAACAACTGTTTAAGATTTACCTCAGGTAAATGACCTCAGTCCTAGCCACTCTTGAAAATACCCATTTACACTGAGGCATTTATATTTATTCTAAAACTGCACTGATGTCAACATTAAATGATTTAATATGAATGCATGTAACAATTGGGAAGGTTGCCTGAAGGGTAAAATAAAAGTTGGGACTCTAAAGTGAGGTGACCCAATATGGTCTAGACTTACCCATTGTCCCATTAGGCAAGTGCATGGGTTTATAGTTTGCCTGTTCAAATAAGACAATTCAGTCATAACTTCCTGTGTTTAGCAGCTCCTAACCCCCTGCACCAGGATGTCTGAGGAACATCGTCTTCTGCAGTTTAATCAGGTCATAAGATTATGCCTGAGGATATTCAGGGAATGCTAACCTGTCCAAGAGAAATCCTATACACACCCACTAAACTAGTTAGACAAGGAACTCAATCCTATTAAACCTTATGAAACAGTGTACAGGAAATGTTTTTAAATCATTGTTTCCGTTTATGTGCAAGCAAGTCAAAGAAACACTTAAACACGTTAACAAAAGAATTTTAATGACACGTTTCTGTACAGAAAAGGAATGAACAGCAGAACAGAACAACACAAACTGACTTTTGGAAAGATTTGCTTCAGGTAGGTCAGAAAATATTACAGCTTACACATACACAAGCAAATTTACGCAAGCTCCTCCTCCCCTTCCTCTTCAAACTCCCCTTCTTCCTCAGCCGTGGCGTCTTGGTACTGCTGGTATTCGGAGACCAGGTCGTTCATGTTGCTCTCGGCTTCAGTGAACTCCATCTCATCCATACCCTCGCCGGTGTACCAGTGCAGGAAAGCTTTGCGCCTGAACATGGCGGTAAACTGCTCAGAGATTCGCTTGAAGAGCTCCTGGATGGCCGTGCTGTTGCCGATGAAGGTGGCGGCCATCTTGAGGCCACGTGGTGGGATGTCGCATACGGCGGTCTTGACATTGTTGGGGATCCACTCGACGAAGTAGCTGCTGTTCTTGTTCTGCACATTCAGCATCTGCTCATCGACTTCCTTCATGGACATGCGGCCACGGAAGATGGCAGCAACGGTGAGGTAGCGGCCATGGCGTGGGTCGCAGGCGGCCATCATGTTCTTGGAGTCAAACATCTGCTGTGTCAGCTCGGGCACCGTGAGTGAGCGGTACTGCTGGCTTCCCCTGCTGGTCAGTGGGGCAAAACCAGGCATGAAGAAATGCAGACGTGGGAAGGGCACCATGTTGACGGCCAGTTTGCGCAAATCTGCATTGAGCTGGCCAGGGAAACGGAGACAGGTAGTGACACCGCTCATGGTGGCAGACACGAGGTGGTTGAGGTCACCATATGAAGGTGTCGTGAGCTTCAGCGTGCGGAAGCAGATATCGTAGAGAGCTTCGTTGTCGATGCAAAAGGTCTCATCTGTGTTTTCGACCAGCTGGTGCACAGACAACGTGGCGTTGTAGGGCTCTACCACAGTGTCGGACACTTTGGGAGAGGGCACCACGCTGAACGTGGTCATGATACGGTCTGGATATTCTTCACGGATCTTGCTGATGAGCAGAGTGCCCATACCTGAGCCAGTACCACCACCCAGGGAGTGGGTGAGCTGGAAGCCCTGCAGGCAGTCGCAGCTCTCAGCCTCCTTACGCACCACATCCAATACAGAGTCAACAAGCTCAGCTCCTTCCGTGTAGTGGCCCTTGGCCCAGTTGTTTCCAGCACCACTCTGACCTGAACAATCAAGTCAATTTTTTTTAATATTTAGTCTAAAAAAAAAAAATAATAATAATAACTCCTAAAAACACTCAATTCAACCCAATTAAAACCAAAGTACTCACCAAAGACAAAGTTGTCAGGTCTGAAGATCTGACCAAAAGGTCCAGACCTCACAGAGTCCATGGTACCAGGCTCCAAGTCGACCAGAACAGCACGGGGCACGTATTTACCACCTACATCAGAACAACAAGAGTTAGTACGACTTGAACCAATAATTCGTGTTGCATATTCCACAAAAGCATGACCGGTATGTACCTGATGCCTCATTGTAGTAGACGTTGATCCTGTCCAGCTGGAGATCACTGTCTCCGTGGTAGGTGCCAGTTGGGTCGATACCATGCTCATCACTAATAACCTCCCAGAACTAAAAACAAAAGCATTAAAAAAAAAAAAAGGTCAATAATTATTTTTATTTCATTTTGACTGTATACAAACTGAACTTTACACTCACTCAATGAGAGCAAGAACTCCTCAGGGCACAAAACATGTAGGTTAAGTCACGATATTTATGTGCAACAATGCTAACACAAAATGGCTGCATTCAGAAGTTTACAAAAACCTTTTTATTTAAAAAGGTCTACAAATATATATATGGAAAGGAGGGGGAAAATAAGAGTATTCTGCGTTCAGTTGGCATCTGAAGGGTGATTCATAACGTAATTCTTCATTATAATTGACTTCATCGTAGTAATCTGAGGTAACCAAGTGATTAGCCGCCGCATTGCAGCAATACAGAATCGGTCACGCGGTCCGAGCTTAAAATATACCGCGAGCGAACCTGCTCAGCCAATCAAATCCATTACCAAACACGCACCTCGGAATGCAAATTCAAAGTTTAACCGCCAATAATGACGCAGGGCTTCGATAATTTTTTTTAAGCGAAAAAATCGCGCGCGCGGTCTTCGCGCTGGTTGGTTGAAACCCATCTGCGAAATTTTTTTTGTTCGTCGCTTCACTCCCAGACTCCGCCCCACCCATATCCGGCTAAAAGGCGCGGCGCGCGCCTGGCCTCTATAATCTAGGCCTTCAGTCAAAATGAATAAATTTGAAACTGCGTAATAAGATTTGTCAAATTAAGACCCAATTCGGTTTATTTTAATTCAAGAGATACCATATAGTCAAATACCAGTGATTTGACTAATAAAAGGAGAAGTATTTTTGCCTCCCCGCAGCGCCTTTGTCAAAGAAAACCCCCACCACCAGACAGTGAAGATTTTTTTTTTTTTTTGCAACGTCATGAGCAAAATTATTATATATTTATAAAAAACAAAAAAAATACGTTCCTGACAAATTTTAATGCTTTTATTCCCTTTTCCTCTTTATGCGGTGCAACAATAAGAAATGAGGAAGCACATGGTTATGGCGACCCATTTTTCATTCCCTTCATCCACAGCCACAATGGCTGCTCAATGACGTATATTCATTTTTTTTTTTAAATTAAATAAGAAACTGAAGATATTAACATGGAAATGTGCATTTCGCTTTTAAGAGCGACTTACAAGAATTCAAGTTCAATTCCGTTTCATTGAATGACAGTTTTTTTTTTTTTTATATACACGTATGTATATATAAATATATATTTTTTTTTAAACTTACCTTGGCTCCGATCTGGTTACCGCACTGACCAGCCTGAAGATGCACGATTTCCCTCATTTTTAATTTAAATTTTTTTAGACGTAGTTCAGTCTGAGAAACGTAAACTGTCCTTCCTCTTTGTTCAGGAAAAGTGAGGAAAATAGCGCCTTCCCCCGTTATAAAAGCACTGGTTTAGACCCGCCCCCAGACGCCGGTATCAGTGCGCCATTGGTTGAAATTTTCAAAAATCGGTTTAGAGGAGCCGTAGTTGTCGTTTATTGGTTAACACGGGCTGTCACTCGAAACCGGTACATTGCGCTTTGTCACGCCAGCATACGACGGTCATGCTAACCTGAAAGCTATGCTAGCCTATGCATATCTTGCATTTGTATCACCACAGTACTAAATATGTACTAAATAATTTGTCCCATATTCAGTTTGTAAACATAAAAAAGGTGCATCCAAATGACCAAGGGGTTAGAGGTAAACTATATTCATATTTAAGGAAGATATTTTAATTAGATTAGCTAGTAAGGTTTCTCCCCAAAACGGTTTTCAGTTTCTCACGAATTGCACTAGAACCCATTCAATAAAGGGATTAAAAGCCAAAACAAGGCTTATTCTGAAAGGAATCAAATATCAAGCTATGCAGAACCCAAAACCTAAAAACAAAACTATAGTTAGCTGACTAGCTAGCAATCCTACTACTGCAATAACATGAATTTCACTGTAATTATGTGCTTTCAGTGCTGCACACTAACTTAAACACATTCAACAAAACAAAACATTGAACACAAATATCAAAAAGGGCCATAAAAAGTTGTGCAAACAGCTTAAAGCAACATAGTATAATAAAAGATCAGCCTTGAGGTTATGAATTTAAATCTACTGATTTATTAATTAAATTAATAAATCAGTAGATTTAAATTTATAACCACAACCTTCTTGTTTAAGCTTTATTCGGTAGTTTAATTTTTTCTTTGACAGTCAAATGGGTCTTGGTGTAGTGTTTCTGACAGTTATCAGTAACAGACATCCATCCATCCATCCATTTTCTATACTGTTTATCCTACTGGGGAGCCTGGAGCCTAGCCCAGGGAGCATGGGGCACAAGGCGGGGTACAACCTGGACGGGGTTCCAAGGGACTAAAAACCCAGAGGTACACAAGTGAAGGTACGCACACACATACAACGATTTTATCGCTGCGAGAATCACCAGTCGCTGGTACTACGAAGTCGCCAGTAGGTGTTCCTGCTACTGGTTGCCATAGTAACATTTCTCAGTGGGTGACACAGCAAGCATTCCACTTTTGACAACAAACCAGTTGTCTTGCCACTAAAATGAAACATTCTGGAGGGACAGCGTTTGTATATCAAATTCACCAGTGTATATATGCATCATATCCTACATCCAGTTGCCAGCGGTCACTGTTGCTCCTGTTGCTGGGAGTAACCAGCGCTCACTGAAAATGAATGGTCTCCAGTTGCTTTGTTGTTCCAAGTCGCTGTATGTGTGCACACTGTGTGTGTACCTTAATAAATACATTACCCTAGCTTCTCACATAAAACTAATCTAGTTCGAATAGGGCTATAGACCATGTGCATTATGACTAAATATACCGTAAGTGGTTTTTGATTGTAGATTGTAGCACTGTCTTGGCTGCATTTACACTTTAATTTTAATGTGGGTCCTCCTAAAATGAACGTAATTGTAGTGTTTATTCAGCAACAAAGTGTACACAGGTTCTTTGACTAGCACAAGCAGGATATTACACAGGCTGCAGCTGCAATTCCCCACATGCACTAGCATGTGATTTCTTCCTCAGAGAGCTGTGTATGGGAGGTGTTTACAGCTTAGCTCGGGTTCATTTCCTATTCCAGAGCCATTATGCAGCGTACAGTAAGTGATGTCTTCTACTCCATCCCCCCGCTCCTTGTTGCATAGTCAACTACCAGTGAAGTAAAATGGCTGCCACGATGCAAAGTCCTTCTGTTTAGCGTGTGGCCTACAGGTGACTGCGGCAGACAATGGAAGAGTGGGTTTAAAAGAGCCCGTGGGGTGGAAAAATCCGAGTGCTTGTTTTGTCTCTGCAGTGCTTGTGTGTGGATTATTAATAGCTAATCTGTATAAAGGAGGGGGAAGGCCATGATACAGTCAGCTGCTTTGGTACAGTTGGCATGACTTAGAGAGCGAGAATGTGAGATTTGTCGTATTGTGTGCTGTGATGGAGGGGGCAGGGAATATTTCTGAGGTCTCGAGGGCTTTCCTTAGATGACCAGAGGCAGCCGAACAGATGGGATATTGCGGGTCGCCCTTCGGGTCTCTCCGCTTCATTCGGGGGGGGAACCTGCTGACAAATTTCTTACAAAATGAAAGGAAAATTTATTTATTTATTTATTTATTTATTTATTTATTTATTTTTAAAGCACAACCTCGAGCACTATGTCTAAGCCTTATTCATCTACTGGAGTCGGCAAAAAGATACACCACACACACACACACACACACACACATACATTCCCTAAGACTACTGACCTAAATTTAACAAGACTTTCTGGATCCTCCCAGTACTTTCTAATCAGTGGTTATATCCAAATTCTAAATCTGGAGACAAAAGAGCCAGTGTGTGCTCATGAAAAAGCTTGCGTCATCGCATAACACTTCCCCCATTTCACCCAGCTCTGCTTCCGCAGCGCAGTTTTGGCAGCTTAATGGCTAATCAATTTAGCAGGAGATGAGGCTACAAATCTTGAGGTGTGGCAGCATGCAGAAGTGATACTGGAGGAGTGTGTGTGTGTGTGTGTGTGTGTGTAATTGTGTACATATATGAATAGAAATGGAAGTCAGTTGAAGACAAGTGTTGTTAGTTCAGTTTTCACATCAGTCCACTGGCTGCATATTTCCTTTAGAATTGACTATAACATTTTATTACTAATTCTTAATGCCTGATGAACAATCTTCCAAATAGCGTCTTAATACCAAGTAGTGCTAGCCTTCTTCATATTTCACGTATGCAACTGGAATAGACTGGAAAATCTGGATGCAATAATCATTCTTCAGGCTAAAGAGCTAAAAAATATATTAAATAAGCTAAAATGTATTTCCATTAAAATGTATAAAATGGAAAAGTATGCTTATATCAATTTGATATGCTGAGATGCTTCCATATGTTAGTATTAATGTCAAGCACAATACTCTATGTTCCTGCTCACCAATTCACCTGGATCAATATCCTGTACAAGTGACTCCATGCTTGATAGATATTACAGGACAAGCATCACAGCTTCTGTATCTATAAGTCTATAAGCTGATGTCTATAAATGAATACTAAGGGTGCTAATAATTTTGAAACAAGTGGTTTGCTGGTGATGCACAGCACAAGGGACAGGCTTTGTGCTGGACCTGCTAAGCTTTTTATTACACTGCCTCTCTGTGTGGTTTATTAAATGATCTGCAGTGGCCTGAGATAATAAAGGCCATGGGTCTGTTCCAGTATGGATCCTCTGAGGGAGTGATCCACTGATCCTCTGTCTTTTGACTCAGCATCTGTCTTTCCTGTGCTAATCTAAAGTTGATGTATTTTATAATAAATACTATAACTAGCGATAGCAATTTGGTGGGTCGCTGTTTTTCAATTGAAGGCATTAAAAATGGTTTGACGAGAAATCAAACGCAAGCCTTCGATTACCCAAGACATGTTTGGCGTCTGATGTTTGCATTTCTAGTTTTGCAGTGGCGTACTGATGCAAATGATATAGGATTATATCTTGCCCAAAATATTTAACTATCTTCCTCAAATCATATCCACTTCTTCAGCGATATAGGACCCAGTATGACTTGTTGTAATCTTTAATTACAGCAGTGTAAATTGATAGCGCAATTGATACACTTGACCTTTTCCCACTAATCAAACAGTAAAAGGGAAACTGTACAGGAATACTGAACTCATTTTATATTTAATACACGACTAGCAAGTGTAATCTGTTATTTACCCACTAATAAAACAGCCAAATAATAAATTACACTCAATGGTCAAGTATTAAATATAAAAGAAGAAAACAAATAGATATCCTAAAATATAATTGAATTACATACTGTATAAAGGATAAATATTACTTTGTAATTTCATTTAATGCAGTTCCAGGTTTCCAAAAAGATGCGCTGTATGGAATACTGTTGCTTCCTTGTGAGCGTTCAGAATATTGACAAGGCATACTGATGAAACGGGGGACAGACCCTTCTATTTCCCCCTCACTCTTCTACCAATCGAAATGCATTTTGATTGCTAGGAAGATGTTAAAGAGCCCAAACAATCATCATAGCCTGTATGAAATCCATATCCAACGAAAGGCAGTATATGTTTGGAATACAGAACTCCTATATTATCTGAACAGAGTAACGTTATGGTGGGCAGCCATCTTAGACAACCGAAACTGTTTGTTTATTTTCATTGAACGCATTTTTGGTATAATTTTCCAGCTAGGCCCGAAGTTTGGAGTTGTTACGAAAAGCAGGAATTCCATTTTGAACCTATATGAATCCTAGCTTGACCTGTATTTACTAAACAATGATTTTGTGTAGCTTATCATTATTGTTTGATGGAAGTATTTGAAGCTTTGGTGACGTATTTATGTAAAGAGTCTGGGTGAGATCGACGTCTTAGCTTGTTAGCTACATTAGCCTCTTTAGCTCCAGTACCAAATTAAACAAGCAAACATAAGACAGCAAACATTTATTTTTGATTTGTTGATCAGGTAGATTTGTCCGAGGTGTGAATAGAGTGTAAATCTGATTTTTTGCTGAGTCATTCCGATGATAATAATCATGGAGGCTTTGGATGGTAGAACTTGAAGTGAATATTCTTTCATATGTTCAGCTGTCCAGGGGAAGACCACATAGATCCAACACTGTATCAGGTCCTGTTTCACACCGTCATAAACGTATAGCCTGCAAGGACTGACACAAGTATGAGTTGTGAAACTGCAGAGATCATTTTAGACTGCTCTTTAAATAAACACTCGCCATGTTTATTTGAAGATTGATAGAAAAAAAAATGTGACCGTGACTATGTGCTGAGTGTTCATTTATCATATTGTATAGTTTGTAATATGTAGTATATTACTTGTTTTCCTGAAGTGCTAAGAACTGAAATAAGGGCAGTTTGTGTGAGGAAAAAAGCCGTCCATGTAGCTCTGCCAAGCCCTGCTGCAGTCCAGGCGTTTTTGCCCATCCCCCCCTCAGCAGCTCTGCGTCTGAGGGAGCTAGCTAGCTAGCTAATGGTGAGTCAGAAGAGTGCTCCCATAGGATATCTTCCTTTAGACAAAGCTGACTCAGCTGCTATGAAAACACACACACACACACACACACACACACACACACACACGTGCGCAGCTTCCCTTTCAGAAGCCATACAGACTGTTTCTTTCACACACACACATGCACGCAAACACACACTGCCTTTCAAACTGGATTTATCAGTAGCCTCTGAAGAACTACCGTCTATTATCACATTAGCCACTAGTCCAGAGTCCTGACATTGTTCTCAGAGGCTGACTCACAGATGAAAAAGATGTGTCTGTATTAAAGTGTGCAAATATACTGTACAATTAGAGCATGAATGAATACCACACAGACTGTAGGAGTTATTCATCAGTCATTTCAAAGAAATGAATAGGAAAAAAAAGCTCCATGATGGATATCTAGTCTGTTGCTTGGCTGATGTCAGATAGTCAGACATTGCCACACCCTTAACCTTCTGCTCTGGCCCACCACTGGAGTCCGTATAAATGATCCAGTATTGATTATTGATCTTTGCAGGGACACTGGAGACAGGGGATCAACATCATCCCCCTTCGTATGTAAATGCCGTCTATCATTTCCATTCCCTTTCACATTCATTTATGACACAGATATTTATATGCAGTGTTTATTTTTGAGGAAAACTACATTTGAAAAAAAAAACCAAAACGCAACAGTAAACAGTAAAAGATAAAAAACAGTATCCAACAGTAAACAGTAAAAGATTTCCAGAGTAAATAAAATGTTAAGTTTGAGTTTATTGTTTTGGCAGTTGTCTTAATATTTAATCATGCTATTTCATATTAGTAGGCTGAATGGCTAACTAGCTAACTACCTAGACTGCTTTTTCTGTGTGGCATTAGCTTTAAAATTAGTTGGTTTTTTTTTTGCATGACAGCATTTTGATGCCTGTCAGCACATAATTAGCTTAATTCGCCATGCGAAATGGTCACTTTGAGGTAATTTGATGACATTTTGGGGAAATTTTGCTATTTACGCAAGTCTTGGAATAGCTGTAGCTTCACCCACTCTGCTGTTTCGTCCCTACCATCCCCACCATGAAATTTCTTTTCTTGTATTTCAAATTGACCACTGTTGAGAAGGAGCGCTTGAGATGCAGAGTGACATTAGTATTCCAAGCACTTTGGCATGCGTGCCCGGTCTCTCCCCAGGGAGTTAGTGGCAGGAGACTGCTTCTGATATTAATGGGACTGGACTCGCTCTCCTCCACCCTGCTCCTGTACTGTAATCCACATGGAGGAACATCAGGAAGAATGAAACCACTGTGAGGTCAGCGAGTTGAGAAAATGTTAACCTTTGAGTCTATACTATTGATGTTGGTATTAATATTTCGTTTATTTTAGGTTACTATAATGAGCTTATCTGTCTTATAGCTAAGAACTGCTCTGTAATCATAAAGGCTGTCCTGTTGTTCATCTCAGGACTCTTATTCACAATATACAACACACTCAGTATTGTTTGTCTTTGCTCTTTGTCACCAGAAGCGGATGAGTTCCCTTTCGAGTCTGGTTCCTCTAAGGGCTTCTTCCTCATGTTGCCTAGCTACTGTTGCCTCTGGCTTGTTCATTTGGGATCTAAATCTACATCCTGATTTATGTAAAGCTGATTTATGACAACTGAACCGAGTCTTAGTATTGGTATTAATAATGGTATTAGTTGGCTGTCTGTCTAGCTAGTGAACAGCAAAAACCTACTGGTTCTCAGGAAACTCAGGATCAATTCCAAGATGAAAACAATCCTTAAGACCATTTACAATGCAAATGAGTGGCTAGGTTTCATTGTTTGCTCGTTTCATATTTGAACGCCAGTAACCAGGTTCATCAGTATGGAGAGCTGGTTCACAGTGCTAGTGAGCCTAATAATACTAATGATCATTTGGTAACTTGGTATAGAACAAGGTATCTTGAACATACTATGGCGTCAGCGATGAAGGTGCTCAACTAGGAAGTTTCGTTAAACAATGCACTTGCTCTTTTATCAGCAATGCACGCTCACAGCACAAACTGGTTAGCCATAGAATTAGCTCAGTGAGGGAAAACAATGGCAGGGATAACAATGAACATAAGATAAAGACCTGCAAGATGTGCAGGTATAAGTCATATGGAAAAATATTCAAACAACATTGTACTACACTAACAAATAAAAATCTCACAGACGAAACATATTAAATATAATAATGAGGACACTGAAGGGGTATGCAAATTAGTGCTAGTTTTATGCAGCTATATAAGCTGGAGTACCATTAAAAATACCCTGCTAAAAAAAACAAAACAATAGAAACCATCACAAAAATTCAAATGTTTTCCACTACAAATACAATTACAAACCATCAGCTAACTATTAAAACCATTACCATTACTGGTCCTTAACGGTATCCGCTAGAGACCAACAGGGACCATTACAGCTACCTTTAAAACCAATACAATTCCCATTATAACCATTAAAACCATTACAAAGTCTATGAGGGTTTCTGTTGTTTTCTATTGTATTGTTTCTGGAATAATAAATTGTTTAATACGTTAACTAACACCCAAAAGACTACACAAACTATCATAAAAACATGATATGGCCTACCTTAATTTTCTCATAGATGAATTAACAAAAAGCTGAACCATAAAAGTTTGAAATATTTTGTTTATTACTAATGTTAGCTTAGTTAGCTAAGTATGCCGGGGGAAATATGTGTCATATATAGTTTTTCTCTTGAGTTTGTATTATGTTTGGATTGTCTTGCTGTAGGATACATTCACGTTTCATTTTTAACATCCTGGTATTATATTTATTAGTAGATAAATTGTAAAATGAAGATATATTTAACATTTTTATTCATCTAGAAATCATGGGGATGCAGAGTTTTGCACTAAACTGTAGTTTCAGCATCATAATTAGTATTTATCATGAGGCAGCAGGTTGGATTTCACCATTTAACCAATTCTAGGTTAACTTCTTGAAATCTCTCCATGCTAAGAGCACTACAATGATTTTTAATTCAATGAATGACAGTGCCAAAAAAAAAAGCGGCCGCCATTTTACTGAGGCGTGGCCCATCCCACAGAGTGTGTACGTGGCGCCATCTTGTGGCTATCCAGAATCATAACAGTCTTCCTCTTCCTCTTCTACACATCCCAATGGTACAGTCCAGGATTTACTAATTGGGCGACACAAATATTTTCCAGCAGTAATGCCCACATACCTGAATAATTAATTATAAATGATTTTTTAAAAATGCATGCAAATGAACAATAATAGACATTATAAAATCTCTGTGTGTGTGTGTGTGTGTATATATATATATATATATATATATATATATATATAAATACACACACACACACACACACATATATACTTTAATGAATGCATGAGCGAGCAAGAGCATGTGTTGTGCTGCAACTGCTGTGGCCATTTTTAACACTGACAAATCGTTTGTCCTGCAAAGGCCTAATAGAGGACCTATGTGATAAAAAATAGTGTGAAATGTTTACCCTTCATATGTCTTGACATATTTGTAATTCATTAGAACTGATCCATCATACAGCTGATGTCTGATTTCTGTGCCAGATTCATCACTAGGCAGAAGTTTTCATTAAATTATACTGGCCTTTATATCGGGATCATCAGACTTAAGCGCTGACTATATGTGTCCTGCAGCTGCTTTGCTGATAATCCCATTGAAAACATAACAGCTCGTGGTTTAGATGTTGCGATTGAAATCTTATTATCACTGATGATAAAAACACATGCAGGTTGGGTTGTCGAGCCTCTGGGTGCTCGGGCACCTGCCTTTTTCTTTTAATTTGTCAGAAGAGTCCCTTTCAATGTAATTTAATAATGTAATCTCACCTTCATTTCACCCAGCCCTGGAATATACACAGAGCCATTTCATATCCATGGATAACCGTCATCTTATCCATCTGTTTCACCTTTCGAACATATAAGAACCTGGTCTTGTATAACATAGAAGTGGTGCATTCAAGCTACAAAGTGGTAAAAAAAACAAAAACAAACCAACAACAACCATGGACTCCTACATGAAAGCCTTTCTTGTTGTGTGGTTAGCAACAACCTAGGCAGTTAACGTGATGAAGCTAAATGATTGGCCTGAATGATTCCTGATCCTATGGCGTGTGTGGTCTGACATTTCTTCAGTTCCCCATTCATAACTTTACTTCCGACTAGCTTGGAAGAAGCACGGGACTTGAGGAGCAGTGAGGAAAAACAGACAGTAAAACAGGATGCTGTTTAAATGGCAAGGCTGTGTAATGTACACCTCCATCAAAGTCCTTGTAGTAATGTCGGTCACCTCGGCGGCCATCTTGGCTACAATTCCTGGTACTTTGACTAACCCTACTTTCACCCTAGCAAGCAACAAGTCATTCATATCGCTTGTAATTTGTCTCTCGTGGACATGTAGCAACCGCTACCGTTGTTATATAATGAAATATCGCACTAATGAGTGTGAAAATGATCTGGATTCACATTTAACGAGAGGTCGCATATGACAGGATAAGATGAAACCACGGGTTCAAAGTTTTTCTTCTATTTTTCGTGCATCAAACAGTAAACGGGAACTAATTGCAGGTAGGAACTAAAGTTGCGAGTCTGGAACTGAAGAAATGTCGGACCACAAGTGCCGTAGGATTGGTCAGAGGATTTATTCGAGCCAATTGTTTTTTTGATTTGTAGCTTTAACACCTCACACCGAATTTGTGTAGAATCGAGAAAATCTCAATTCACGTGTCGCTTGCCGCTGTCACTGAAATCGCAGCTCTGTATTTTGTTCTTGTTTAGAAAATGAACTGTTGTTCTTTTTTGCTTGGTTGGTAATGTGTACATTGAGGTAGTTATACCATTGGTGATATAATGCATTGCTCGACCTTGATAGATTTGTTGTCAGGATACTGATAGATGTTAGATTTTACTCCTCCCATCTAATATCACGACCAAAAAGTCTGTAGTCCTCAATGAGATCTATAAAATCCGTCACTCCGTATATTTTATAATCTCATTTATTACTGAATATGCCAGAATTCAGTGTCTCCTGCATCTCTTCACAAAGCGCTCACACAACTCAAACAAACATTCTGAGCTTATTAAATATATACATCATCTCTCATATGTACAAGTCAGCCCTTTATAACGAGTCATCTCTTCTTTTTTTTTTTTGTTGGCATTTTTATGTCCATTAAGTATGAAAATATAAAAAATATAGCTTCCTCTTCTGTCTTGTTATAAAAAGTAAAAAAAACCCCAAAAAACAGTCCTGTAGGTCTGTGGCGCCCAGCGTTAGGAAGCCGTGTGTGATTTCCTGTTGCGCTTGGCTCGCCGTATTGGAGGGAAGCTGATGAACTCGAAGTGTTTAGGTCGGTCCGAGTTGGGGAAGGGATGGGGGCCTTTGTGGAGCCGCTTGATGAAGTGGACTTCCCTTTGGTTCTCCCTGGTTTTGGAGGCTTTGATGGGTCTTCCTTTCCTAGTGAAGGCAACATACCAGCCGTCATACTTGGCATTCTGGAAGGCGGTGTAGTTATTCTCCAGGACGATCTCGGTGAAGATGCAGTCCCTGCCTCTGCCGTTGGCCTATGGGAAAATGGCGATAGGTGATATTATACCACACAATGTTTATTTCCTATTAAAATAATGAGAAGCAATGAGTCACATGGCGTCCTGCTGTCTGACAACACTTTAAATCAAAATGTTTATGGGTTTATATTCTAGGGTTACTTCTCTTAACCTATGTAGAATCCTACAACTGAGCATTTCCATTTCAGAAAGGGTTCCAAACTATAGCCATTCCTAGCAAGCTTAGAACCCTTAACTCTACAATGGGTTCATTAAGGGTTAAGGGTTAATTTTTTTCGTTATTGTGTAATTTCGTTATTCCTGAACACTCCGAAAAAAAAATACAGTACAACTCTTAATGTTAATCCTTAAAGTTTCTATGTAGACCCCTACAACAACGTGTTCCTCATGGAAGTGGAACCTGGAAGCTTAAAAGAACTTAATTATCCCTTGAGGGTTCTTTGGCTGTCACTAAAGCGTTTGGCATAGAACCCTTTTAAGAAGCTAAGAGCACTTATTTATCCAGCGAAGCTATGAAGAACCACTGAAGAACCCTTTTTTCTAAAAGTGTATATTAGATATATGTATTATCTGGATTTGGGTGTGTCCATGCATACTCCACATTACCAGTCGTTATTTTCTTCAAAACACCTAGAACCTGTCAGGAATGTATGGTATGTAGGTAAAGGCTCTTGGTATGGACAATCTGCAATTCAGAAACCCAGAATAACCCTTTAGGACGGTTCTTGACCCAGACAGCAGGTGGCACTATTTCCTGTTTAAAGCCACAACCAAGATGACTGGATAACCGTTTTTTTTTTAATCATATAAAAAAAATGAGAAAAAAAGGTAACTAAACTTGATATATTTTTTTCCATCTGCATAAACATTCTGAGATAAATCAGTTAAATCTAGGACCTTACAAAGTTCTTCACCATCCCTCTGGGAGAACTTTTAAAAGTTTATGTAGAACCCTATAATATAGGTAGGTAGGTAGGTATTTATTTATTTATTTATCTATCTAT
>JANDJT010000190.1:3236622-3256658 GCA_024331685.1 Stegophilus panzeri | reverse complement strand
GAACTTTTAAAAGTTTATGTAGAACCCTATAATATAGGTAGGTAGGTAGGTATTTATTTATTTATTTATCTATCTATTTATTTATTTATTTATTATATCCAGAATGTTCCAATTATGCTCTCTGTCTTGGTACTTGCTACATTAAAAAAAAATTTTTTATTTATTATTATTTCTTTTTTAAAAGATTCTTCAAGTGTTCTTAGGCTCCTAAAAGTGTTCTGTTTGGATTTTTAAATTTTTTTTTATTTTTTTTAAATAAGAGTAACGTAATCATCAGTACCACTACACTCTTAATAAGAAGGTTCTATACAGTACTCTAAAGGGAACTCTCACAATATTGTGTAGAACCCTACAACAGAGGAAACACCCTGTTAAGAATCTAAACACCTTGAACTGTTGTAAGAACCTTGAAGGGACCCCTGAAACAGACGCCATGGTGTAGTATATTCACTCTTAAACAATTTAGAATGCTTATAGGTTCTTCAGCTTAATATTTCTACAACAGAAAGTTTTCCTATCAGTAAGGGTTTGAAGCAGAACCATTTTAAGCAATGTTAAAACCTTATTTATCTGATGAACAAATTCTGGACCTTTGTTTTTGGTGCAAGTGTAAGTATGAACTGGGTATGTACAGTATGTGGTTCATGTTTGGTTCTTAAAGGGTTCATTAGGTTTTTAAGGGTGCTTATCCTCCTAAAGCTTAGAACTCTTCCTGTCAGAAATGTCCTACATAGAACGTTTGAGGACAACCAACGAATCCTTAAGAATTCTAAATATTCTAAGAAAAATGTTCATAAGGGGAAAAAAAAGAACCATTTAAGGTCCTATAAGGAACTTTTTTTCCCCTGAGAGTATGTTTTTAAGCTACTAGCTTGGCATAGCTAGTAAAATAGCACTCTAAAATGTTCTCCAGTTTGCAGGCACTATTACATCTTACAGTTTCAGTCACTGGACACTCTTAGAAAAGTAAATTAGAACTCTTTCCCTATCACAGAAAACATTCGAAGTAGAACCCTTTTAAGAAGCTACGAACCTTTATTTATCCAGTTAACCATTCAAGAGCCCTTGGAGAACCTTTTGGATAGTAATCTTACACAATAATACCAATCATACCATTCATATAACATCAAATTCCAACAGTATGGAACTTTCTCTGTGGTTCATAGTCCATAATGCTGTACATGGGTTCTCTGGCTTGGGGTAGAGGACTATTAAGTGCTTTTCTATCAGAAACTGTTCCAAATAGAACCCCCTTTGGGAAGCTTAGAACTGTTTACCATCCTTGAGGAACCTTTTATTCCTAAGCATGTACCTGTTTTTCTTGTGTTCTTTTGTAAATGTTTCTAAAAGAAAAAAATGTTTAAGGTTTCCTGCACACTCTTAAGAAATATGGAAATCTTAATAGTTCTTCAGGAACTCTTAAAGATTCCATGTATATTCCTAGAAAATGCTTTCCTATCAGAAAGCTTCCAAGTAGAAGCCCCATTAAGAACTTTAGAACCCCTTAACTATTCAAAGAAGCTTGAGGAACCATTTTTTCCCAAGCATGAACCAGTTTCCCTATCAGAAAGTGTTCCAAGTATAATCCTTTTTAGTACCCATAATTGAGACAATGAACCATTTTGGGTGTTCCTCAAGGAAGCTGAAAAGGTTATTTGCTCTAAAAAACTGTTTTGAGGGTTCTTTAGGGGAAGTAAATAAGTTATTTGCTGTAAGGAACCTTTTTGAGTGTCCTTTAAGGTGCTTTTTATGGAAGTTATATAGGTTATATGTTCTAAGGGACCTTCTTGAGCCCTTAGGAACCTTTTAGAGTGTTCTTTAAGGAAGCTAAAAACTTTATTCATCCCACAGAACCTTTTTTGAGTGTTCATTAAGGGAGCTAAAAGGTTATTTGCTCTAAATCGTTGTTTAGATTGTTCCTTATGAACCTTTTTGAGTGTTCTTAAGGGAAGGTAAATAAGGTATTTTCTGTACGGAACCTTTTTGATTGTTCTTTAGAGAAGGCTTCCTGAACACCCTTAAGAAATATGGAAATCTTAATAGTTCTTCAGGAACTCTTAAATAGTCCATTTACATTCCTACAAAATGCTTTTCTATCAGAAAGGTTCCAAGTAGAAGCCGCATTAAGAACTTTAAAACCCCTTAACTATTCAAAGAACCATGAGAAACCATTTTTTCCGAGCAGGAACCAGTTTCCCTATCAAAAAGTGTTCCAAGTTTTAATCCTTTTTTGAAGCTTAGATCCCTTAATTGAGCCAATGAACGCTTAAAGAACCGTCGAAGAACCTTTTTTTTTGCCCTAAACGCGTGTTTATTAACAGGAAGTGTCTTCAAATTATGCTCTTCAAACCTCAAATAATTTGGTCGTTATTTTCTTCTAAACACGTAGAACCTGTTTAACATTTAGCTAAAGCGTCTTAGTTCTTGGTAAACCGTTTGTGAATTTTTTACAAAGCTAACTCTCAAAAACAAAGTTTATAAGAGTGCAGATAAACGCAATGAGTAAGTTTTGGTAAGTCATAAGAACCGTGCTGTTACAACGTTAGTGTGTACCTTGCCCACCAGCTTTCCTCGCCAGTTCATACAGAGATATCGGCCGCTCTCTGCTCCTTTGATTCGAACCCGACTGCCGAACGTGTCCGTCTCCACATACAGCCTGGCTGCAACACACACACACACACACACACACACACACACACACACACACTGACTGTTAGTGCTATGACATTTGAAGAACAGTGAAAAACAATAACATTGTTGGACCGTTAGAACAAACGCAATCCTGAGAGCAGTTTTGAATGTAACATTATGGACAAAATGTTTTATTACAACTACATTAAAATTAAAATCTTAAAGGTGCCAGAAAAGGTTCTTTATAGCACAAGTCTGGTCCTGGAGAACCCTTCCAACTTCAATTCGTGCAGGTGTGTTATTTAGCCGATTAGTTGAATCAGGTGTGTTAGAGCAGGAAAACACTGCAAAGTGCATGACCGGGGGTTCTCCAGGACCAGTGGGTTCTCCGGGACCATAAATATTTTGTTTGTATTAGGTTTGTGAAGACCTTCAACAGAATGTGAACTTTTATGGTGGGAAATGATCCTTGAGTTCTTTGTGGTACCAATCAAAAGATGGAACCATCCGTTAAAAAAGTTTAGTATTATGAAAAAAGCTATCTTCTGTCTAGCACCTTAAAGGGTTCTTAAAAGTTTCTAACTGCTTTAGGGATTTATGTAGAATCTTACAACATAAGATTTCTCTTTCAAGAGTCATTCAAGCATGCTGGGATTCTTACATATCCAAGGAACCTTTAAGGGACCTTTTTGAGATTCTTTAAGGAAGCTGGAAATGTAATACACTCTAAGGAACCTTTCTGAGTAGTCGTTAAGGAAGTTAAAACTGCTACATATGCTATAAGGAACCTTCTTGCGTGTTCTTTAAGTAAGCTATAGGGAACCTTTAGGGAAGTTACAACGTTTATTCATCCTACACAACCATTTTGAGTGTTCTTTAAAGAGGATAAAAAAGTTTATTCGCCACACAAGACCATTCTGGGTGTTCCTCAAGGAAGCTGAAAATGTTATTTGTTCTAAAAAACTGTTTTGAGAGTTATTTAGGGGAAGTAAATAAGTTATTTGCTCTAAGGAGCAAATTTTTAAGTGTCCTTTAAGGAAGCCAAAAAATTGATGCACCGTCTGGAACCTTTTTGGGTGCTTTTTATGGAAATTAAAAAGGTTATATGCTCTAAGGAACCTTCTTGAGTCATTAGGAACCTTTTAGAGTGTTCTCTAAGGAAAATAAAAACTTTATTCATCCCACAGAACCTTTTTTGAGTGTTCATTAAGGGAAGGTAAATATAGGTTATTTGCTGTAAGGAACCTTTTTGGGTGTTCTTTAGAGAAGGTTGAAAGGTTTATTCGCTTTAGGGAACCTTTCTCACTCACAGTTCTTTCATGAAGGTAAAAAGTGTACTAGCTCAGAGTTCCTCGAGGAAGTTTAAAAAATAATTATTTGCTCTGAGGAACGTTTTTCAGAGTGCTTTAAGGAAGATATAGGAACCTTTTCTGGAACCTTTTTTTAAAAAAGAGTGTACATATAGGTATTGCGCCATGTTGTAAAAGACTGGTCAGAGTGATACTTTGCAGATTTGTGTAAACAACAACAACAACATCAACAACCCGATAGACTATACTGTGCGTCTCTGTGCGCGTGCGCTCCGCTCCTCGCTGCTTTGATGTTTAAAGGCCATTAGCGCTGCTCGCGACACAAAGGCGAGCAATTAGAGAAATATTTGTCGGTCTTTATGCGCGCGCTCTTTGCCTACTGAACTAATCAAAAGCTCTTTATGCGCCGTGATCGCGTCTCTTTCGACCGAAACCCGACGCGAAAATCCGATTACACTCACCGAAAGTGTTGCCGTCCTCCGCGGTGGCGCTCACGCGCTTGCCCTGGATCTGCACGTGGCGCCCGCTGGTGCGGCTGTAGAGCTGGTACACGCGCACCTGCCGCCGGCTGAGCTCGTCCGTCTGCGCGCCCTGCTCCCTCACGTGCTGCTTAAAATCAGGAGAAGGCTCATTCTCCCCCTTTTTTTTCACGTAAAGGGAAAACATAAGATCACACGTTTCTCCCTGGCTCTCGTTCTCTAGGCCTACACAGCACTGACTTTTTTTTTTTTTGACGGTAAATAAATAAACAAATACACAACAAACTGCTAAAACGTCTCGAGCTGAAATAACGTTTTCAAATATATATATTTTTAAGTTTTAATTGAGACATTTAGCTTAACTTAACATGAGGATTTCACGCTTAACATAAAAGCATAGAAAGCTCGCAGTATGCCTAAATATTTTAGAAATAGCCTACAGTAGGCTTGCATGGTGTTAGATGCGCAATAGTATTGACACCGTGCGTCTTTACGCTCGAAAAAAGCAATGCAATGCCAATATGAGTTCATGCAGGAAAAAAACAAAACAAAAAACAGTAGACTGAATAAAAATGTGATTGCATGCTAAACAGACTTACATTTGTGCTTGACATAAATGCATATAATTTAATCTCTCCAGAAAACTATGATGCGTTATAACCCTATAATACATACACTAGGCCTATATAAGCAGTGTTCCAGAATGAATCTTTAGGCGCAAGATTGCATGAATTTATTCTGTATAATGAAATACATATATTTAGCCTATTTGCGTAGAATATCTAGAGAACTGGAATATTTACCTGTGCATGGCACCAGACGACGAAGAAGTGAAAAGATCTGCAAAAATGTAAAAAGGTAAAAACTTTAAAACTTAGCAGCAACTTTAAACCAAACATGTACAATCTGCTCAGACATGAGGCGCGTTTTGTTTGCAGTTATTATTATTATTATTATTATTATTATTATTATTATTATTGTACTTACAAGTAAAAACAGCGCTGGTTAATTCCATACATCTTGAGAATATTTTCCCCCAAAAAAATAATATTGAAAAAAAAAAAAATAACTACAACCCCAAAAAACAGTAGTATTCCAGCGTCTCGTGCTTTAAATGATCAGATTCAAATCCATCAGCTAATAATAAATAATCAATACAGTGTCCTAAGAGAGGAAACCCGAATCAATAAATCCGAATCGTGAGCCGAAATCAGAAGAACACATCCGTAGACAGCGGTGCGGTTCCATCGTATGCTCTAGGGCGTGTTTGTGTCTCCGTGTTATTGGGTGTTTGTTAGTTAACTGTGCTGGCGGCACGCGCTCATAGTGCCGCGGCTGTGCCGGTGTGTGCAGGCTCGTGCTCCGGCTCTTAAAGCGCGCGGCGCGTCTCCGGTCACTCACTGCACCGAAATGACAGACATCCACACAGGTCTCCAGACTGAAGTGACCGCAAACCAATGGTGTTTAAAACCACGCCCCTTAACGCACTACACACCAACCCCAAGTTGTAAGTCACACTGCATCCAAAATCAGGCGTTCTCCAAAAGTTTATTTTATTTTATTTTTTTATTCTTATTTTTTTTTTTTATCCCCAGACAGGGAAGACTAATTAATAACACATATGACACATCTTAATTGTAAATCATAATGGTTGATTACAAATTACAAAGTCATATATATTATTATTAAAATCATATAGTTTTTAAATAAAAAAAAATAAAATAAATATATGATCAATCTTTAGGTCCATTATTAAAACATAGGTCGTCATATTTATTAATTTATGAATTTGAGCATTTTAAGATTTAAATTCTTAACCTTTTCCTTTCGTTATCCACCTAGCCTATGTCAGGTGTTCAGACATAAAACTTTCCTCTGTAGTCATTCCTCTATATTTACACTCATATAGATACAGTGGAAAATTTTGCTTTGTTTTTTATTTCATAAACATGATGCGACGTGCACATAACAATGCCACAGCTATACACGATTCACAGGGCTTTCAAGCAGTCCATACAAGATTTTGTGTTTTGAAATTTTTTGTGTTCTAAAAATGCTTGATTTTCCTGCATTTTTTTTTCTAATTTTTTTTTTTATTATTATTGTGGCGTTTAATTGATTTCAAAACCCTGGAGGGATTGATAAAACTTGTAGGCTTTATCCGATCATGCAGTTGGACAGAAAAAAAAACAACAGCTGGACTGTTTTGATCAGGTTTATTAAACTTACAGATTCATTTTTTAAATGATCTAGATTATAACTATATTTATATAACTCAATAATAATGATAATAACTTCAGTAGCGGTTAACGTAGACTTCGGCATTTTTAAAAATGGCCGACCCCGCTGGATGCGGTTCTTGGGCCCGTGGCGGTCCCCAGAACTGCCTGTGTATCTTCTTTTGATGGAGTAAAAATTGGGTGAATACAGAACAGGGACGTTTCCTCTGTGATGTGATTTTGTAGGGAAAGCAGCGCTAATGTTAGCTAGCTAATAAGAAGTCTGGTGTGAGTGCTGGCTTTTTGTTTTTGTTTGTTTGTTGTTCATAAAGCAATGGGATTGTGACCTTAGGCCCTGTTTACACTAGTGCGTTTTTGTTTTAAGAAAAGACTTGTGAATGTGGGCAGCCTAAAGTCTCAGTTTTAGACGGTCGAAAACGCCGGAGTAGCGTAGACGACAGGCGTAACTGTAGCAAAAGTTATGCGTTTTAAAACGAAAACGCACTAGTGTAAACAGGGCCTTATATTGTTTGCGAATGCACAGAGGTAACGTTAACTTAGATAGAGTCTGTGCAAATGAACTGTATTATATTATCCACAAATTTATGTTTGTGTCTGTTCTGATCATGTCTTAAGAGTTTAGATTTGAGTGACGTCTTCTATAACTGCACTATATATATATATATATATATATATATATATATGATATATTGCCATAGTCGATGGATGCTGAGTGGTAAATCAATCGCTGTCCTAGTTTGATTCAAAGAATCAAATCAGAATCAAAGAATCAATTCAGTTAAATGAGTCATAATCAAGACTGCATAATCAAGTACAAACTACACTGCTCTGTTCGGTCAGATTTTAAAAAATCTATGTCATATAAGAACACGTTAGCCTTAAGTAAAGCAGTACGGTTTATTTACACAAAAGCGAAACTCTGATGTGACCTGAAACTGCCAGTTTCACCCTGGCCTCTAATTTTCTATCCGATCTAATGGATGATTAAAGTCCGTCATTTCAAATCAGCTGTGATGCATTCAGGTCATCATCGTCCACTGTATTTAAAGCTTTTAAGGCTTTTTCCTTCGGGAAGGGGCGGGGCAGCGGATGTTTGTTAGGCCCCACGGCTCACACCTTTTGCTAACGTGGCAGCCCCTAATAAGGAAACAATGGGGCCTTTTAATCATTGGCGTCCAGCTGGCTTTTGTTAGTTTATGCTGGAATCAACATCAGGGCCTCACGCTACATGGCTAACAGGATGCTCACTTTCTGACGCATACTTAGTAGATGCCTCCCAGCAATTAGTGCTATCTTGCTAAAGTGTATGGAAATGGGAATGCCACTTGGCCTTCAAAAGATTTCCCATCCCAGTTTGATTCTGTTGCTTTGTTAAAATATTGTTGGACCAAACTAGAATGTTTGCATTTGTGATTTAGAGATTGCATTAAGAAGATTAGTATCTATGTTAGTACATAAATGGTCGGATATATAGGTATAATTAAGGTTAAGATGTTAATTCGTTCGTCTGATGAGATACGAAACTCGGTTAATCGCTGCGTCTTAGCCGATTTCCTCTGTGCATGGTTGTTAGCGCGTCATTTGTGTTGGGATGGCCATTGGCGTGTTCTCCACCCATCAGTTTGTATTTGGTTGAGGAGGACAGATCAATGCTTGATAAACACCCCAGACTGACGTGTCATGGGTGTGAACCATCAGATGTGTTAAAAACACGTGAGAAAACTCTGCGGGTTACAAAAAACTCAGATTCCTGCTGTTTGATTTATGGTATTAAAAAAAACAAACCCCTGATCTGAAGTAGGGACAAACAGTTTCTCCAGACCAATCCGGATATAACCTAGGGTTAAGGTTAGTCAGTCCTCACCGTTCATTATGGTGCTTCCTGAGCCGTTCTGATGTGATAAGTACCTGCGCTTTAAAGCAGCCACGCCCTCCTAAACCAACACAGAGAAGACAGAACGAGACATTCGACGCTGGCCGGCGTCCCAGAGCTGAGGATGTGTAAAGGACAGAGAGCTTTAGCGCTACCTCTGGATTCCTCTCAGACCCAGCAGGATGCCGAGGGTGGCGGCCACGGCGTGCTTTTGGAAGTGGCCGAGTAAAAGAGAGCGGTGACGGGTTCTACTCGTCTACCCCGTTCTCCATCCCCCAGCCCTCATTTCGTTTACAAAGTGGCGGAGCGATCTAAGACCCTGCAACCTGATCTTATTTATTTGCGTCTTGGCTAGTTTTACTGGTGTTAACTCTACGATGGAAATAACCCAACAAGCACATAGCAACAACAGCAGATTAGCCCTGGTCCTAGAGCCCTACTTACCCAGAATACATGCTAGCTATAAAAAAATATAACCTGCCCTACCATGATAAACCTAAATATCTACACATTACTAACAACATCTCAACGTCTCATATTTTGCAGATTGGATTGGATTGCATCATTCATGCTAGTTAGCAAAGTTAACAGCCACGTCAAATACAACCCATTCCCATACACACAGGCAACAGTTCATAATATTTTGATTATATGTCACTATCTTTGCGCTACGCTAACAAACATTAGTGAGATCTTAATGTCATGTTTTCAATCTAATTTTCAACGGGCGGAAAATTTTAATCAGTGACGAAGACATAATGTAAAATGTTACCCTTAATATTAATGTTAAACCTTGTAATTTTTGCCCTTGCCATGGTAACTGGTGGGATTTTGGGGTCGTTCTAGCTATTACCTGATAGCTAGCTATCTGTGGCCGCATCCAAGTGAAGCAAGTGAAAGGTCGATTGGTGGTCTAACAGCTTAAGCTACATCGTAAAATACAACTGGCATAAAGAACAACTGGCTACTCTTTTCTGACCCCACAAAAATAGAAACAAAGCCTCGAAAAAGTGGGTGGTCCTCTGTTTTGTGGAGGAAAAAAAAGAACTTTGAGAGAGGGTGGGGAAAAAAGGTGGAATTAAGAGACCGTTCTCATTGCCATGCTACTGTTTTGTCCTTGCTAGCTCCTTGGGCGTCCTCTTGAATGTACAGTGGGCCTGATCTTTGATGGAACATACCTGGGTCCAAATCAATGCAGATTTAAATGCGTGATTTGGTTTCTCCACTAATAAAGAACTCACACTGGATAAATGGCTGATTATTACAGGGTCTGCTGCTGACCCTTAGTTTTACCCCAGCCATTTGCAAGCTGACCATTTGAGCTTGCCAAATTTGACACAGCTGACACAGGCAATAAATTTGAACTAGTTCCCCCACCCCCTTGATCCCTAATGAGGCCTAGCCCTTCACCCCCACCCCCCAACAACACCTAGGTAAAATCAGAGAGGACACGTCTCGATCCAAACCGTGTGATGTCTTTGATTGAGTATGGTCGATCTGCATTTGTACTATTCTGCTTACTTTTCATTCATTTAATGGAGTTAGCTAAATGCTCTGGTTTTCATCTTGTGCTTTAAGAAAGACTCATATTTAAAATTGTCATCATAAAGCAGGATAATGTGACGGCAAAGCTAAGATGGCTATTTACCATAGCGAATGGCGTAATACACATGCTATATAGGTAGAAAAACTATACTATATTAGCAAAAATCAGATGATTATGGATGGTCCTAGTCCTGGTGTGATTCCACCTTGGTGGAATTTTTGTGTTTCAAAGGCATCTAGTTTGGTGAAACAATTCTTTAAGAAATTAGCGAGGCAAAGAGTTTTTGGAGGGGACTTTGGAGGGAACTAGGGTTCTTTGGATAGTTAGCTTCCTAACGATGGAAGCCCACTGTTGTAGGCTTCTATACAAAATCCTTAAGGATCAACTCAAAGGGACAAACCATAGAACCCTTAAGGATGCTATCCTTTTCTTCACGATGGAAGACACGACAGCCTTCTTGGTTTTATTGGCTCACACGTCTACATTTAGTTAATTTGTGGAGCTGAGAAAATCATCTGACAGAAATGAACTTGTACTACAATCCAATTTATTTTCCAAGAAATTCTTTTTTGCCAGTTTTTATATGAGTTTGGTTTCACCACTCCTTAACACAGGTTTGCGAATGTTCCTATATTTAAGTTAATACATTCATTACATTCATTCACACTGCAAATAAAAAAGTTCTTTAAGGGTTCTTTGGGTGATTAATGGTCCTACCGTTAACGTTTCTTAATGAAAAATGTGGGGTTTTAGGGGATTTGGGGGTTCTTAACACCTGAAGAATGCTTTCATGATTTAACTTCCAAATGCAACGTTGTACAACGTCAGAACCTCAGATATACGTATTATTATATACAGCTTCCAACAAACGACAGATGATGCACACATAAACTGAGGGTTAATTTTAGAATGTAAAATGAAAAGTTCCAGCTGTGGAAATTGTGAGAATTATATATAAAAAAAAAAATTGTACAAATTACGACAGAACCTGCAGTAATTTACTGGTTGCCAGTAAAATACAGTAAATGTACAATAAATAAGGTCATTACTGTACTTTGGACAGAATATCAATGCATGGTTCCATTAATATATTGTAAATTACAATCAAATAAAAATATAGTCTAATACATATGATCATTTGGCTGATGCTTTTATCCAAAGTGTCCTACAAGTGAAGCAGTGTATTACTGAGCTGTAATTTAATGTGGGTCTGAATATGGAGCGAGTGTGATCAAATGTAAGCGAAGGCTGATTAATCCATGAATCCTCACCGAGGCCGTGAAATCTCTGAGCTGTCTAATAGAATGGACTTACGTCTCCGCTGGGACACATCGGTCACTCCTGTTCTGGAGCAGAACCAATCGCTAATAAACGACTATTTTTCCAAAAGCTGCGTCTTAGAGGTCGCATTTTTAAGATGCTTCCTTCTTTTTCAGCCGTGTTCGATTAAAATCGCACTTGCACTATTTTCAAAACCGGCCCCTTTTGTAATACCTGAAAAATGACGATTTGTAATACGTTTATTTATTTTAATCTACATGATTTGAAGTCAGGCGTCAGTCTCCAAGAGCACATTCTGCTCAATGTGGGGTTTGATCTGGGCTGCGTCAGACGGTCATCCTGCAGCAGCGTTACGGCTTTGACCCGACCTCTCAGGTCCAGACACACACATACACACTCATGAAAAGACACACGTTCCTCAAAAATATTCGTTGCACGCTGACATTTTGCTCCTTAAAAATAACACAGATGTTTCAGTGATTGTGGACATGCTAGCTGAGACATGTCCCTTCCCCCGGTTCTGGCTGTTTTTACTGTTGCTGGATGAGAGATTGCAGACTGAATCTGGGTCTCGGGGGTCTGAGATGTTTCGAGAATGTCTGTGTGATAATCAAGACTTTATACTCTTTTTGCGTGATTGACATGTAATGACGACTGAAGTCCTACAGCACTGTGCTATAGCTTTGGACAAATATAATATGTATCATCAGATCAGTTTGGACATCTTGGGGCCTGCCTTGACTTCACTTTATAACACAGAGCAGTTGAATTCTTGATTCTGACTGTCCATCCATTTTCTATAGCGCTTATCCTACAGGGTCGCGTGGAACCTGGAGCCTATCCCAGGGAGCATCAGGCACAAGGCGGGGTACACCCTGGACGGGGTGCCAATCACATACACATTCACACATTATGGACACTTTGGACATCCCAATCAATCTACCATGTATGTCTTTGGACTGGTGGAGGAAACCGGAGTACCCGGAGTTTTATTCCTTACGTATTCGACACGCACAATATTATCATGAACACCTAAAAATATTAGCAATACAAGACTCATTACAGTTGTGATTCAGCTCAGAGTCATGTGACTTGTAGGAATAGTTTTATTTCTACTCTGTTTCATTCTCTCTAAATAAATGCTTCTAGGTGAACAGTATTATTATTATCGAGGTCCAGAACGAGATTTCTTTTTTCAGAACTATTTTCACATCTTGTCCAACAGCAAGCTGCTCTAGCCGACCAATAGCTGGAAATTCCCTCCGATAAAATTAGCCCATGAAACATCTCTCTGCATTTCTCACACATTAACACCTCCACAGAGTCTGGGCTCAGAGACACTCTGCCATGCCCCACCCAGAAAGCACAACAAAAATAAAACCTAACGTTAAAACACGCAGCCTGAGTATTGACTGGAATGTTTTCTGAGAATATTTTTCAGTATGAAAATCACATCATAATTTATTGGTGAAAAACTGAGTATCATCAAGTACTCAGTGTGCCAGACCACATATTACAGTGACCCTCGACGAGGCCGCTGTGTGCTGTCGTGACTTTTCGGCTGCTCCGTTTGGAGTGGATTTGAGCAGCTGTCTAGCCGTCGGCTCCACCCTTCCTCTCTCCCTCGCTCTGATCTTGCCGCAGTTCACACCTGATCACAAACCGCTGCACTTCACCCAGGAATTTTCCATTTTCTATTTTCACTCGCCGCTAGTCCCCTAACCCTGTACACCCCCTCCACACCCATCACCACCACAAAAACCACACGCACAAGTGTGCTTCCACAAGTGGGCAACTTCAGATATCAACATCACACACACACACACACACACACACACACACCAACAAACAAATGCTAGACTGCCATTGGGAAAAAACCTATATTATACAGTAGACTTGTACTTAATACACTTCACACAATTCTCTATTAGTTACCAACAAAAGCGGATTATCTATATATGGGATTGGGCTAAAATTATATGTATATATATATAGAGAGAGAGATATAGATATAGATAGATAGATAGAGAGAGAGAGAGAAAAATATGACAGTGGTTAAAAGCTCTGGGTTTCTGATCAGAAGGTCAGGAGTTCAAGCCCCCAGCACTGCCAAGCTACCACTGTTGGGCCCTTGGGCAAGGCCCTTAATTGCTCAGTTGTATAAATGAGATAATGTAAGTTGCTCTGGATAAGGGCATCTGCCAAATGCTGTAAATGTAATGTAAAAATATATGTATATAAACAATTGCGATTGGTGTATGTGCCCCCCCGCCCCCCAATCAGAGCCCACAT
This sequence comes from Stegophilus panzeri, assembly GCA_024331685.1. Lineage (NCBI taxonomy): Eukaryota > Metazoa > Chordata > Actinopteri > Siluriformes > Trichomycteridae > Stegophilus > Stegophilus panzeri. The sequence continues at coordinate 3,243,006 of JANDJT010000190.1, read as the reverse complement.
CGATGCAGTGCTACTGGCGCCAATCTATCATATAAGACAAATTCAAAATGGATAGGTATCGGCTAATTGGTTGTGCGAAACACAAACTAAAAAAAGAATAAACTATCACCGTTCACAGTGTACCCGCAATCGCAAGTTTTTTTTTCTTTGGATGTAGAAAATAACTTTGAGGATTTAATTAACGACTTTCCATGCACAAAGTCAAGAAAGGAGACAAAACCTGTGTTTTGTTTGCAATTGTCTGATATCCATGAGAGCAGAGTATTTTCTGAACAAAAGATCAAAAGGTTCAACAATAGACAATTTTACACAGCCGCCTTTGCTCGTATTTACCAAGGGTGCCAATATTAATGGAGGGCACTCTGTATATAGTTGAGTTCCCATTGAGTTCCCATCCATGCATAGTGTTGACTCTGGACCCATACTTTGTCATACAGGGTGATGGCATGTGGACTCCCAAATTGCCAACTAGCTAGTTGTTTGAGTTTATTCAAGAGAAAAAATGCATACAGGACAAGTAAAGACCTTTCTTCCCTGGGCCGAATAGGTTCACCAAAACCTCATCACGGGACACAAGCTCTGGGGGAAGTGTCTGCAAGCAAGTGACCATGCAGGCCACGTAATCTGGTCAGGCTCAGTCAAAGAAGCCGCGTGTGACAATTTGGGCCAAACATGTGCAGGGTTCATAGTTGCGGTACGGTCCAATGCCCGTGAAGGAAAGGGAAAAAGTGCATGGACGCTTGTTGTCATGGGTCTTGATATAGATATTGTTGGATTCACATCCACACATATGGATCCATACTTCTTAATAAGTGGTAACGGTGTATTGATACATACAAAACCCCAGCGAATGGCAACGTGGATGGAGTTCATCCTAGTAGACAAGTGAGTGTCTCAATTCAAAGGTCCACCTACAGATTCCATTGTTTGGAGGATTTGATGGAGAACTCTGATGGAGTGCCCATATTGGCAGGGAGTGGGGAAACTAGGAGTGGAGGAATTTCGAGCAGTGGCCTGCCTGATCTGAATATGACTGGTGAGATTTCATTGGACTACTGTGCCAATCATGGTTTGACTGTTAAACCTAGCTTGTTGGTGACTGTCATCGCAGAAACTGGGAACCCTGTGGTGGACACCAGCTGTGACGGAGGCTGGCAAGTGGAGGAAAGAGACTTTTGGGTTCACTTTTGGGACCTGCAGACTGGTAGCAATAAGTGAAAAGGACTGTTGCTAAATCAAAAGTATGGGAGGGATTTGGAGTGCTTCTGGACTGACAAACAGAGGTGGTAGTCCCCAACTTTATGATAGGTGACTAAAAGGATTGTGTTAATTACTGGGATGTCATACTTGTCAGGGTACTGATAGTAGAACCTCTGATCCAGGAGGCATGATTTGGATTCCGTACTGGTTATGGAAAACGATACCATTTAAAAAAAAAAAAATCTCTCACAGACAATTGAGTGAGTCGTTTACTAATCAAGTCTGTGTTGTGCTTGGTGTACAAGAAGAAGGCTTAGGACATTGTATGACCATGAGATATTCTTTGGGAGGTGCTCTGGGAGTATTTAGTAGTCAAGCTTGTTCAGTATAGCTCGTTGGACTCCACCAAGTGTGGACCCTGTCCCCTTTCCTCTGAGAGTTCTTGTTGCTCCTACAAGAGAAGCTAAAGGAAGTTGCAAGGTATCGGAACTTCTCTGCTCTCACTTTTACCACCAGAACCCTGAATAGTACGAAACAGTTCTCGAAGAAGATAATTATGACACATACAGGGCAGACGGCTAGTAATTCTGGTTTATGAAAAAAAACAAATTTTGTTATCCCTTACCTTCTGAAAAGTATTTCTTTCAAAGTGATCTTAAAACCCTAGCTGCAGGAGGTTATAACAGGAAGCCAGATGATACGCCACAAAGCCTTTGTAGTCAGTGTGAAGTAAATGTTCATCTCAGCAGACACTGCACACATGAATTGGAGATAGAACCTGGCTTGATGTGTGTACTATGACTATTGCTTTCTGCTGCAGAAATTCACACCATCGTATACGACCTTGTCCTCAGAAAGGGTATGACTTGCCAAAGGTAAAGATTTCCCCTCCAGTGATCAGGTCAGGTGTGTTCGTTCACGGATTGTCCAGCCATGGGGTCAGCAGTCGTGGGAACCAGCTCTGCTTTATTCGGGTCAGTCACAATGCCCTCTTACCTGTGGCTGACCCCTGCTAGGAGAACGTGTGACCTCCCCCGTGTCAATCCTCACCCCTCTTCTCTCTCATCCCTTCGTTCTCTTCAATCAGCTCTCCACCTCCGCAATCTACAGCGGCATCTTTCAACCGCCCTCTCACTCGGCGAGGGGCCAAGAGCGCCATTCAAAAAAGTTCAGAGCCTGACTGAGGATGGAAAAGTGAGTAATAGTTTTTTTTTTTTGGTAAATCCTACCGGAATTGGAGGGTTGATGTGGTTAATGCACTACTCGAAAGGTCACTTGTTTACGTGGCAATTCAAGGAGCTGTGTCGGAATAAATGGCTTCCTGAACAAATCGCTAACATTCACGAATTGTCGTAGTTGCATCGATTTTCATTTTTATTTTCATTTATACGTTTCACAGACAATTTTATCCAATTCGACTGATTTGGTAGAAAACAATCCAAGCACAGAGATTATGGTCGAAACCTCAGTTGAAGGTTAGGGGCTTGGCTTAAAGAGTAATATTTGTTTACTGAAAGTCCTGAGATCTGAACTCAAAACCTCCAATTCACTCGTGCAGAACTTTAACCAAAGAACCACTGTGATATAAACGTAACATTTAGACTGCAAACAAAAGCCTTTCAGCCCTCTCCTTAATATTTTTTGCACTGTAAAACCAGATAAGTTCATTTAACTCAAACTAATTACCTCAAAAATTTTAAGTTGATAAATCAATTTCTTTAAGCTAAATACACTTAAATATAACAAGTTTGTGTAAAAATTTTTGTTATATTTAAGTGTATTTGGCTTAAAGAAATTGATTTACTTAAAATTTTTGAGATAATTAGTTTCCTCAATTTTTTTTTAGTTAAATGAACTTATCCGGTTTTACAGTGCAGGCGTACAGTGATGTTTTAACAAAACACGTGCACGTTCATATCATATTTAAGTACGTCTTGTTTAAACTATGCTTCAAACATCTTGGGACACTTAAATTTCAATTAAACATATTTTGAATCTAGCCCGATTTGATGTCTTATATAGATTTAGATCGGAAATTGGATTGAAATATTAAAAGAAGTCTGCAAATACAATGGTTTAGAAATTCATGTTTATTTATTATCCATATTTACTTACCAATGATGTGTAAACTGTAATAAAACATGAAAATAAACTCTTCACTGGCTGTACTGATTAAGTAAGTAATAATCCAAAAATTTAGGACTCATAGGACTTAAGCTAAAATGCCAAAATCAAGTGAAAAGGCGTGAGACCCTGTACTGAGAAAATAAGGGACGAGCTATATTAATGCAGGTGTGTCCTACTGTAGGGCTAATGATAAAATATAGAATGAAAGTTTTAACAGAGAGAACAAACACGAGCTTGATTTTCTTTCTTTGTTATTTTCGCATCCAATACCTTAATAGCATTAACATACCAAATACCGTTAGCCTATTCTTTGAAATCCGAGAGTGTTTGAAACGTTAGCATTCTGTTATTTTGGAGTTATCATTCACTGGCGGATCTGTCTCGGTGCACACAGTGCCCGAGTCAAACATACACCGTAACGCTGGGAGTGATGGAGAGCGAGGCTTTGATGCCGGTAGGAGTGTGTGCGTGTGAGGTCGGAGAGAGAGCGGCGTAACCAAACACCACCTCAGACAGCACTTAAACCCTTAGAGAGAGAGAGAGAGAGAGAGAGAGAGAGAGAGAGAGAAACGCACACACATAGTCTCGCAGACGTACACAGCTCCTTTTCCTTCCTCACCTGTGCGGACATGTGCACTAAAGCAAGTTCCTGCAGGAGCCACGACTTGGCCAGCGAGGGGCCGCACTCATCTGGGGCCATGAGTGATGCGCTCCACACCTTCCTGGATGAACACGGTCGTCTACTTAACTCGGCGTGTTCGAGGCGTGCACGCAAGCTAGCGTTCAAACATGCCATACAGATGTGTAATAAACAGATGAAGCTCAGTTTACAAAAACACATCTGCATTTGAGGCATTGATGGGTCACGATATCACAGCGCCGTTGAATTCTCAAATCTGATTGGTCAGAAGGTGCCCAGAACGTCTTCATAATTGTCGACATGGTGAAGTTTTCTGCGAGGAGACGTTTAGACGTCTCCAGTGTCAGTGCGGAAGAGTTGATGCTTTGGGTTTTCTTGGTAACGTGACCGGGGAACGACGAGGATGCGATATTGTAAGCGACGACAACTATAAACGGATAAAAAGTACGATGTGTAATCAGTAATCAGTTGAAAAGTTTTAATCGGTGGCACATTGCTCCGGTGAAACACTCGCTGTTATAAGGAATGTTTTCAGGTTGTAACAGCAGCTCACTTTGGAGAGTAGAATTGTGGGCGGGATTCAAAAAAGAAACATATAAAAATTTTATGTCATGGTTTTTTTTGTTGTTGTTGTTTTTGCCACCCCCATGTCTCCATGTTTCTTTTCACACTCCAGTCATATCCTCACGCATGATCCCGTAACCCGCTCACCTAAATACACAAAAAACGTGTCCAATAATCCATTTCGCGTCATCTTTAATGTATTTGTAAACGTAGAATAAACCAACGAATCTTCAAAAGCTTACATCGTACGCAAATATTAAATCATTTACAACAGGTTTTTTTTTTTTAAGTTGTATTTTTCCTGCCACAATTAAACCGACGATCGAACAGTCGGAGTACAACAGTTCGATATTTTATTCGAGAACCGTAAAAACACCTGGCCTGTATTCGAAACAATATTAGCTACGTTATCTAGCTAGCCGCTTAGCATGCGGTTTCTGCAGATCGAAGTTTGCAAATACGAGTGTTAATTTTGGCCTTTTATTTTTACCTAACTTCTGTAACTCATCCTAAATGGGAAGATTCCTGATAAAAGTGTTTTTGTGGAACGACACGTGACGATTATAAACACGTACGATTGCGTGCACGTTACAAATAGTTCAGCGGCGAGGTGCGGGTTTGGAACCATTCTTACATTTTTTTTCTTCGCGTGAAATCGAATAAAATTCCGTTATTAGCCTTCGTCCTCTCCGATTGGTCGCTGTCGTGTGACAGGGCCGAGCTAGCTAGCGGTAACAAACAAACAAACAAACAAACAAACAAACAAACAAATATATAAATAACTCCATTCGTTAGAGTTCCATCAATGGTAGCAGGTGAAGTAAAGGTGAACCATTTTGAGGAGCAGATGGAGCAAGAACATACACTCACGTGCATACACACACACACACACACACACACACACACACACACTGCAGAGGTTTCTGAATGGTCAATGGTTGTGTGTCAGTCGTACATGACAGAAGCATTCCAGAGGAATATTTCACTCTCACTCACTGTTTCTGCTTTACAGGATGACACACACACACACACACACACACACACACACACACACACACACACACACACATTTGTCTTGAGGACCTTCCATTGACAGGATTATTAACAGAGTTTTTTAATGTCCCCACAAGGCTGAAACGTGGTCCTCATATAAAAACTTTATAAAATATAAAAACTTTCACACACACACAAACACACCCAGGAGGAGCTCGGTGTCCATCACACACACACACACACACACACACACACACACACACGCTGAAATGCTCCGCTGACATAAAGTAAGAAGTTGTGTAATTATACGCACAGGTTCCAAGCTAAAAATAAATAAATAAATAAATAATAATAAAGAATTGAAGAAAAAAACCAGATTTGGATTAGACCTGAATAAACATGTTCTTTAACGGATGCCTGCAAATTAAATTCTCTCTTTATTCTCTTTATGTCCATTTCTTCCAGAATTAATCCTTAAGAGTACATCAAAGTGCGCCGAGAAAGAAGGAAGAAAAAAGAGAATGATTTCATTCAGTTCGCAAAAGCACACGCCTCACTGTCTCTCTGTCTGTCTCTCTCTCTGTTTCTTTATCTCTCTCTCTTTCTCTGTCTGTCTGTCTCTCTGTCTGTCTGTCTCTCTCTCTGTTTCTTTCTCTCTCTCTCTTTCTCTCTCTGTCTGTCTGTCTCTCTCTCTGTTTCTTTCTTTCTCTCTCTCTCTCTGTCTCTCTCTCTCTGTTTCTCTCTCTCTCTCTTTCTCTGTCTGTCTGTCTCTCTCTCTGTGTTTCTCTCTCTCTGTTTCTTTCTCTCTCTCTCTCTCTCTCTGTCTCTCTCTCTGTTTCTTTCTCTCTCTCTCTCTCTCT
>JANDJT010000190.1:3208528-3234692 GCA_024331685.1 Stegophilus panzeri | reverse complement strand
TCAGTTCACCCCACAGGTTTTCTATGGGGTTCAGGTCAGGGGACTGGGATGGTCATGGCAGGACCTTGATTTTGTGGGCAGTAAACCATTTCTGTGTTGATTTTGATGGATGTTTTGGATCACTGTCCTGCTGTAAGATCCGACCACGGCCCATTTGAAGCTTGACGTGATTTGAAAAAACACATGCTTCAACAGTTCTGAAAAATGAAAATGACATGAAAAATAAAGCCACAAGCTTTAAAATCACAAAAAAACCTGAAGTAATTATTGACATGCTGCATGAAAATTATAAAATGAATGAATCATGTTAAAAAAAAAACAATCCTTACGTGAAAATGAGTCAAACGTGAAGTGTTTAAAAGTGTTTTCACGTTTTTCAACTTGTGATTATTCACGTGAAGTTTGTGCAACTTTTCTTTTCTTTTCTTTTCTTTTCTTCATTGTATCTCTCTGTTCTTTCTAGAATTGGGACTTGAAGACTTGATTTCACGGAATGGACATTTTACAGTGAGGTCAGTTTGTGAATTCTTCTACATGTACAACTTTCTCTCTCTCTCTCTCTCTCTCTCTCTCTCTAACTCTCTCTTTCTCTCTCTCTCGCTCTCATTCTTTTTTCTTTCACTCAGTCTTCACACACTAAGTACTCCTTGCTCTGAAATATCACCTGCTCTCTGCTCCTTTAATCACCTCACCTTGCATTCCTTCATGCAGTTTGAGAAAGCCTCTCATGTACAGGTTAAAGAGGGAAAGAATTTCCCAACAATAATGTCAAAGCAATCCACAGAAACCACATCTGACCTCACGTTCTCACAATCTTCTGCCGTCCTGTCTCTCTCTCTGTCTGTCTCTCTCTCTGTCTCTCTCTCCCTCTCTCTCTGTCTCTCTCTCTCTCTGTGTGTGTGTGTGTGTGCGTCTCTCTGTCTCTGTGTCTCTCTCTGTGTCTCTCTCTGTCTCTCTCTCTCCCTCTCTCTCTCGGTCTCTCTGTCTCTCCCTCTCTCTCTCGCGCTCTCTCTCTCTCTCCCTCTCTCTGTCTCGTTCTCTCTGTCTCTCTCTCTCTGTCTCTGTCTGGCTCTTTCTCTCTGACTCTCTCTGTCTCTCTCTCTCTGTCTCTCTCTCTCTGTGTGTGTGTGTGTGTCTCTCTGTCTCTCTCTGTCTCTCTCTCTCTGTGTCTCTCTCTCTCTCTCCCTCTCTCCCTCTCTCTCTCTCTCTCTCTCTCTCTCTCTCTCTCTCTCTCTGTTTTCACACAGAAATCCAAACGTGACAAAACACACAGTGTATTTAATTTAGTTTGGTTAAAAAAAAAAAGGGACTCGGTCAAGAACTCTGTCAATGTCAAAAAACCTAAAGATCAAAGCGCATTTTGTTTCCCAAGACACAAATATACAACAGTGACGGTCCTTAAGATCCAATTATACGCCTTAATTAAGTTTCCAGTCTTTATTACACGAAGTACCAGAACATTTACCACCTGAAAACTAGAGCAGTGCTTTTATCCATCAGCCACCAGTCCAAGCCAAAAGTCCAGGGGGTGGAGCTGGATCTGATCCAACCCCTCCTCTAAACCTAACCCTAATCCATAACCACAACGCCACGACGTGTTGCACAACACGAAACAACACATTGAATACACTTAAGAAACACACTCCATTACCTTTTGGCTCGACTCCGCCCAGGTAAGAGAAATGGGGAAAGAAAAAAAGGCTTTCATTCTTCCACTGGTCTTCAGTAAGCCCTTGGTCCTGGTCCAAAGGGAAATGACATACACTCCAGATGCACATGTATTTATAGATGAGTAATGATTTTCTATAAGCACATTTGAGTGAGAATGTGTGTTATTAGATGCTGATATAAGATAACTTCACAAGTCTATTGTATTCAATAATACTGGTAACACTTTACAATAACAGTACATGAATAATCATGCAGTAATACTTGAATTAACACTTACTTAAATATGAACGAATGATGAGTTAAGGCATGTACTAATCACGAACTAATGAATAGCTAACCATGACCGCTGTGGCTCAGGTGGTAGAGCGGGTTGTCCACTAATCGTAGGGTTGACGGTTTGATTCCCGGCCCACATGACTCCACATCCTGAAGTGTCCTTGGGAAAGAACCCGGAGTTACTCCCGATAGCAAGCTAGCTAGCTATGCTACCATTGGTGTGTGTGAATGGGTGAATGAGAACCAGTGTAAAGCGCTTTGTCGAACCGCTAAGGTTAAAAAAAATGCTATATAACTACGACGTGAGTCTTCTGAACTCATGTGCGAATAACGACCACCTTTTCCATAAGACTCACGTCGTAGTTATGGTTAGCTATTCATTAGTTCGTGATGATTACATGCCTCATCATTAGTTGATATTTAAGTAATTCAGGCATTAGTGCATGATTATTCATGTACTGTTACTGTAAAGTGTTGCCAAAATATTTAACTCAAAATGCCTTTTTAGCAATAAGTTTACGAGAGTAACCATGTTGAGGATAGTTAATTTGAAATCCACGATTTCATGATTTGACAGGTTCGTTCAGGATATGCATTGCGGACAGACACGCCCCTCAAGCGGCGAGACGCTTGAAAATACCAGGGAGGACTGTGGCTTAGTACGTTTGGCTCGCACCTCCAGGGTTGGGGGTTCGATTCCCGCCTCCACCCTGTGTGCGTGGAGCTTTCATGTTCTCCCCGTGCTTCGTGGGTTTCCTCTGGGTACTCCAGTTTCCTCCCGCCAGTCCAAAGACACGCACGGTAGCCTGATTGACATATCTAAATTGTCCGTAGTGTGCGAATGGGTGTGTGAGTTTGTGTGAGATTGTGCCCTGTGATGGATTGGCACCCTTCCAGGATGTCCCCCGCCGTGTACCCCGAATCCCCAGGGATAGGCTCCAGGCTTCGCGACCCTGTGTAGGATAAACGGTACAGAAAATGGATTCACGTTTGATAAAATACCCTAACTACATACTGTATATCAAAAAAGTATGTAACTTAGCTAGACTAAACCACAGATTTTCAGTTATGAGGTCCCGTCCCTTTGAGAGATCTCCCGGTCGTCATACGGAGAAGCCGTGCGTTCGGGAGGGACAAGCGAATTGTGCGCTGTCCAATAAACGTCGAGATTTTGTTTTCTACACGGATCTCACGTGCGAAGCTCTCACGGACTCCCAGTCACGCCGTGCGTCCGGGCGGGACCCAAAAACGGCGTATTAAAAGCTTGTTGTCCAATTAGCGTTAATTTTTGCTCCCGTTAAAACACAACGTACTCCATCGGCCATAATCTGTGCTAGCTGTGCACCAGTGGTGTGTCTATGGAAGTGATATATTACAGTGCAGATATTTCGCTTTGATTTGCTGACATGTTGAATTTGACCAGGACTCTGATGAATAATATGTACACACCGGTAAACATTTGACTGGTGCATTTTCTTTAAATTTCCTGGAGGTCATGCTTGCCTTGTATAGTCTTACAGCACATGCCTCGAGTCTCACAAAGTGAGAAAACAGTACGGTTATTTGTAAATTTAGCAATTTGCCACAATAACCTTTGGGTTCTCGCACATTTTTGTGTGTCCTCATGGCAGGACGTCGTGAGTCCTCTTTCGGCTCGTCTCTGTGTGTCTGCAGCAGCTCGACTCACATCAAAGGGGGCAATAGAGGATTGGTCCCGACAAATGCGCAAGCAGTAAAACTTAACAAGGTGTGAATGTCCTCTTGTTGCCCTGGCCAGCGACGTACAGAGGGTGCCTGCTTCTGTCCTTAGGCCGTGTGTGTGTGTGTGTGTGTGTGTGTTCTTGCCCCCCTGTTAGGGTTTGTGCTTGTGTCTTTTGTGTTCGGTTACATAACCGGTATTATGTGTGTCATGTCAATACTGTATATTATTGTGTGTGTGTGTGTGTGTGTGTGTGTGTGTGTGTGTGTGTTTATGTGCATAAGTGGCATGTTGGTAAGGACAGCAGGCCAGGCTGTTTATAAAAGAAACATCAGGTGGCTTAACCGTGGCTGCACACACTGATTTATCTGTGCATTTCAGAATTATGTTCCTAACCTCTTCACCTCACCGCCATTTGTGTGTTTGTGTGCTCCCCCCTGCTCGGCAATAAAACGAGCGCGCATCTGCCCCCCTCGCTGATCACCGCCTACCTACCTCCACCGTGTTTCTCCCACTTGTGTGTCACACACAGTTCAATACGTGCGGACCATGAACACACTTCTCCCTCTTGACAGAGCCGTGCATTCCAAGACAGAAAAAAACACCACTCTTTCCCCTCCCCAACACACTCACACACACACACACACACACACACACACATACTTTGTAACTAGATGCCACAACACAGGCATGATATTCCCTATTCAAAAGGCTCTGTGAGACGCGATGGCTTCTTCGGGAGATTGATAAGGCGTGGAGTCATGAATCAAGGATGAGAAATGTTAATGGGGTTATTATGTCGTTACTCTGATCAATGGCGCTTTTTAATGGATTTTAATGACTGACGATATCATCACTTATCGCATGGGGAATATTTCTTGCACGTCAACCAGGACGGAATATAAAACACCGTATAAGATAAGACAAAACTATCAACTTATATATATATATATATATATATAGATAGATATATATAGATTTTGGGTCGAGCACATATACGTATGTCTGCACTGTTTTCTTTGACTATTATATAATATAATAAAGATATTTCAATATTTTTAACCACAAAATAAATATAAGATTCTGAATTTTGACGAAAGAGATAATTTGATACTCATACTGTATGTACCACATCTATAATCCTCGGTATATGACCTCTACAAACCTTTCCAAACCTTTCAGAAACACAACACAAGGGCGGCTGTGGATCAGGTGGTAGAGCGGGTTGTCCACTAATCGTAGGGCTGGAGGTTTCGATTCCCGGCCCACGTGGCTCCACAGGCCGAAGTGTCCTTGGGCAAGACACTGAATCCCAAGTTGCTCCCGATGGCAAGCTAACACCTTGCTCTGCTACCATTGGTATGAATGGGTGTGTGAAACCAGTGTAAAGCTTAGGTTAAAAAAGCGCTATATATATATATGATACTCATACTGTATATAACAAATCTGATGTTACGGTATGTTACAAATGATAGATGTACCACATCTATAATCCTTTGTATATGACCTCTACAAACACACAGAGACCAACGCACTCACCTGCCTGAGTCGCATCACATCACATTCATTCAAATCGGAAAAGCAGGGCATCATGTAGTGTATATTAAACCGTGGTGTTCCTCAGGGAGCGGTACTCGGACCAGTTTTATTCCCACAAACTTGCTAATTCTGGAACGTTCTAAGGATTCGACCCAGGTTTGTCGTTGGAGATGAGGTTACAGTGAGGAGTACGTTAGGGAGCGGCAGTTTAACAGTGGCCTCTTGTGGTTAAAGAACTGTATGAAATCCTCCAGGGATGTAAAACGTCCTGAGAAGTTAGACTCACGTGAAAGAATAGATAAAGTGTCAAAATCGTACTCGGTTGAAAGTAGAACTCGTTTTGAGTACTTTTGGGGGAATATGGGTCTGAAATGAGACTAGAAGATGGATTGAAATCTAGCTGAAATGAGATTTTACGGGTGAGAACTGGGAGAAAAAAAAAAGATGTATTCACCTCCAATACTCCTGAATGAGAAATTTGACCTTTTTACCTGTTTACCTTTAGCTAGAGAGAAGAAGAGACCTTCCAGATCTGTAACGAGTAAGCTTGAAGGTCTAAATATAAATGTAAAGAGTAAAAAATATGGGGTTTTTTCCCATGGGAAATGTCATTAAGTAAGTATTCAATTTCAATAACACTGAAGTGACATATAAACACCAAAATAATACGTAAATATATTAACGAAATACAATTCCTGAAGTATTTTTCAACTCTGCGTGGGTCTGGAGATCAATACACGTGCAAATGTAAACCTTCAGATTCTAAGGTTATAAGTTATTATAACTATTCAGTACTTGACGATAGTACTGAACCTCTTATGACACGATAACGTTTTCATTCACAAGTATGACTGATTGCTTATACAGTGCCGTGCATAAATATTCACCCCCTTTGAACATTTCCACATTTTGTAGTGCTGCAACCTGGAACTGAAACAGACTTAACTGGGATTATAGAGTATGTGTCAAGAATTTACACAAAAAGAGGGAAAAACGATGTATAAATCAACGTATAAAAGTAATTTACAAATAAATAATAAATAAATTTGCGATTGCATTTTTAATAATGGCTTTCATGGGATGTTCAAAGTAGAGGTGGAGGGATATGACAAAAAACATCATGTCACGATTCTCAAACACATTTCTACGGTACACTATATATATATATATATATATCAATATATATCGATATATATATATATATATATATATATATATATATATACACACAATGTCTACAAATTTTGATTTTAAATAAATAAATGTTTAACAGTGATGTTTAAATCTTTATTGATTGAAGTACAAAATTTTAACAACAAATCAGCTTCTTCCACTGTGTCTTTTTTCTTCTGTTTTTTTTTTTTTCAAAATTTAATGAAGATATCACAATATCGCAGAGAAGTGTATTGTGCCATAATTTATCATGATATTGATATTAAATTGATATTGTCATATCGCCCGGTCCTAGTTCAGAGTTTGGGGTAATTTTATTTTATTTTCCAGAACACGATGACTTTTCTTAGGCTGATCAGTTGAACAGCCACATGGTGTCAGTATGTGCCAGAACTATATGGGGTGTATGTGTGTGTGTGTGTGTGTGTGTGTGTGTGTCTGTGTGTGTGGAGGGGAATGTTCAGTGTTTTTGAAATAAAAACACAACCAGTGTTTTGTCATTATTACTGTAGTTAAGGTAAATGTAATGTTTAGGTGTGGGCATAGCATGTACTTCCCCAAGGAATGTAATACTGTTCATGACTGTGTGTGTGTGTGTGTGTGTGAGACAATGTGCGGTAGTGTTTTGTCTTTTTTTGAGTCACCATCATGACATCATCACCAAACCCGCACACCTGATTCTCCTCTCCCTCCCTCTGATTGGTCCGGTCTCTCTCCTCATGTTCTGCTCTTTGTCTGGCTCTTGACACTCTCTGCGTTTATGGCATACGGCAGTGAAAGATCGTTTCCATGGAGACGTGCTGGCTGGCAGAACACCTGATTAACGGTGGAGGGAAAATGGCCATAAAGTGTGTCTGCTGCAACCAGATTAGGGTTCGACAAACACGAGCTGTCTAACAGGACTAATTGTTTCACCGCTGCAGGATTTTCCACACGCTGACTCGAAACAAGGACGTGATGACGATGATGATGATGATGATTATTATTATTATTATTATTACTGTTATTATCTCTATGCATGAAAGGTTAGCTAAGAGCTTTCTAAACCATTGTGATCACAAACAGTCTGTTTTACTTTTACACACCTTCTTAATGAGTCTGTTCTTTTTACGAGAGCTGGTGGCTTCCACTGCGCGGTCGGATCCTTAAATTATAGCCGTAGCCCAGCTGTGAAGGCCCAGTGTTACATCACAGCGCTCCTGAATGCTCCGTTCCGATTGGTCAGGTGTGAGGTGTTGGTTAGTTTTCCCGTAACAGCGGCTCTGACAATAGTGCAGCTGCAAATCACGGGCTCATATTAACGTGCTCTTTCGAATACGTTATCGTTTCTATAGTAACAGCTCACTCACGTGCCTACACGGATTAAAAAACACGCATACGTGGTTGTTTTTTTTTTTGTTTAAGGTCTCCAGTGGAAGGAGTCTCCAGTGTCAGAGGTACAGATGTAGTCAGTTTTCTGACATCTTCAGGACACGTTGCGGTTTCTCGGTAACATGACAAGTGTGTTTTGTTTTGTTTTGCTTTTTGTCTTATAAACTTCAAGAGAGAGAGGGGAAAAAGAGATTCTGGTAAGAGCAGGAGACGTTTCAGAACGTTAAATGTAACTATAAATGGATAAAAAGTCAAGTGCTTGATGTTAATATCAGTTCTTCAGAATTACATCACGCAAAAGAAAGAGGGTCCTGTAGATATTCTCGATTATAAAGTAGGCACATTTCTTCTGAGTCAAACTCTTCATGGTCACATGACCACCCGTGTCACGTATTGATTGAGAGGTTCAACATTCAGTGTCTCCATTCAGTGTGCATTTCGTGCAAAACTGCAAAGTCAACATAGAGTTTCAAAACATTCGCATGGTGTCCCACGCAGGATCGATGTTTTAGCTCGGGGTATTTTTTTCTTCTTCTTATAGATAGGAGGCCCTTCCTCTTGCTACATGTAGGTCGCTGCTTCCTTTGTTTCTTCTTCTCCGGGGCCTGGAGACTATTTGACGTTGCCATGCCATTCTTTCAAGCCTTGCATCGCCATGGAAATGCACAGGGCCAAACGGCAACGGTGCTGAAGAAGGACAGCGGAGAGCAAGAGAAAGGGCCGGTCAATGAAGTTAATTGTTGAGAAGAAAATGGACGCCAGCTCGCTTTTGTTCAGGCAAAATGTGAGGGAAAGGACGGATGAAAAAAGAGCAGTCGGTTCCTCCAGTCGGAGTGGTGAGGAATGGAAAGTGAAAAGTAAAGAACTTAAGGGGAAGATCAGGAACGTTTTTTTGACAAGAATTAAACCATAAATGTTTGGTCCTTTAAAGGTTTCTGTGTGTGAGGAAGATTATTGTTGAGTGGGTTTAATTGAAGTCATTTACAGACATGTATTATATTTTACAACTTACAACTAAAGATGGTAAAAGAACCCAAATTCTTTAAAATAAAAGTGCAATTACTTGAAATAAATGCTCTGGTTAAAGTTAAAGTTCATGTATATCTTCATATTTTTCACTCTTGTTAAAGTATAAAAGTGTAAACGCTACTAAAATGTCTCGATGATGTCTACAATCCAAACAACAGAAAATTACAATGAATGTTTTTAGAATTTTATGGTTTCCTTTTGCGTAATATTTATGATAATAACATAAAAATAAAGAAATATAAAAATGACAATACTTTTAGGTTGGGGTTTTTTTTTGCGTTGTGGTTTTATGCGGAAATAAACAACAAAACAAATATACTGTACTCTGGTAAAAATGAAGGTTGATCATCAAATTCTTAAAAGGTAAAAATAGCAATTAAAATAGAAAGGATAAGCTCTTATAGTGAGTAAAATACTAATGATGTAAAAATCCATATATGGTTAAAAAATAATAATAATAAATAAATAAAATTACAAATAACTTTTTTATTTTCATGGTTCCTATTCACTTATTTGAAAACATCATACAAATCCAAACAAAACAAAAAAAAAAAACACACTTAATACTTCTAACTAGAGTAAGTATTCACGAGATTTTATGTAGTAGAAATAAAAAATTAAAAAAAAAAGAAAATCTCAACACTCTCGCACTAAATTAATCCTGAAGTTCATCTTCAAAATTTTCACTTTAGTTCAAGTAGAAAATTGAAAGAAAAAAAAAAAAAAAACGATTAAAATTTACTACAAGAAAGTTTCCCAAACTCTTTCTTCTAAGGCTAACTAAAACAACTTTATTGCTAATCTCACGAATGTAAGCTAGCATGATTAATAACTCTGATGATGCTAATAGCTAGTGGTAATAAGATCTGATCGAGTCTGAAGTCTAATCCTGAATCTATTAAAGATTAGATTTGTTAGAAATTTAAATCCTTGAAGATCCATGTCCGGTGCTAATAAGTCACTATGCGGCTTTATAAATGTATGCTAATTGTGAAATGTAGTGACAGCGTTGGAATTAGTTGGTTTCTATAGTAACAGCTCATTCACAGGGACTTGTACAGTGGACGCTCCAAATAAACAGAGTTTTTTTTTTTTTTTCTTTAGTTTTCTGTAAGGAGACGTTTATTTAACGTTTATGGAAGGAGTCTCTGGTGTCAGCGCTTTGTGAGAGCTTTGTAGCAGTAACTTTGGATTAGAAAAATCACGATGTGGAGATTTTTCCTTTAAAAATGCAGTGAGCAAAAGTCAGAAGTACGAGCTGAAGTGAAGTACTGACATTTAAGAACAATGACCTCCGCATGAGACGGCTTCCTAACTTCTCCTTCACATCTGGGTATGTGGGTCAGAGTTGTTTTTGAAAGCTTTGGTCAGCTGGTTCGTGAACGATCGTGATAAAGTGAGTGTTTAAACGAGGTACTTTCTGAACTGGGTGAACGGCGGTGGTCTGTTGCTCAGGGTTCCTCTAGAAACATGCCTGGAGTTTCTCCTCCTCCGTCTCCACCTCCTCCTCCTAGTTCAGACCAGAAGTGCTGAGTTTTATAGCCTGAGATTCATTGCGCTCCAGTTGACACGCTAAATGACTCAGCGAGTCAGTTTCGAACCCTTTCACCAGCCTGTGTCATCAATATGGCTGCTGGATGGAAGAAAAGAATCACCATTGTGCTCTGACACGCCTGAACATGTCTCCTTCTTTACTTATCATACGGTATAGCGCACTGTTCTGGGTGAATTCTCAACGGACAAATATCCTCTGGAGCGTTCGGTATATTCTCACCCGTAAATCCAGAGTACTACACATAGTAACTTCATTTAGATCGAAATTTACTTCAGGACAGCCAGCCTTGTTGTTTAGCAACCACCGAAGCAGGAAGTTGTTAGACATGTGTTTACCACAGAAAGACTGTGGAGGAGTGGAGTTACTCTCGCTCTCCTGTCAGTCAGAGTGATTGTGAGCTCGTGTATACGGAGCATTTAGCCGCATTGTGATAATCCATAAGCAGCAGTCTGAAAAGATTCACGTGTCTCTGAGGAAGCACGTGTCAGTCTTCATCCGGCTCGGTCGGTAGCTGTCGTGCGATAGGGAGAGCTAGCTGTTCAACCGTGAAAATATTAAACGCGAAAGCAATAAAATCACTCCTTAAGCGTTGGTATTTTCATGCTGTTTCTTCGCATGTTTGAAAATATTCACATTGCCAGTGACTGAAATGATGAGAAAATGAGTAAACAAAATCACCCGTGAGAAAAACAACAAAAAAACACTTGTATTTTCATAGTTTTTGCTCACCAATGTTTGTTCCCAACATTAATACTAAAATAAATCATACTTAACGTTTTTGTATTTTCATGGTTGCATGGCTACGTCATTAAAAAAAAAATCCTCTTGACACTTTTGTTTCATGGGTTCTGTTTGCTTATTTTAAAACGTTTAAAAAAAAGAAATAAATTAGAAAATAGTTTGAACAAAAAAAAAAAGAAATCACAGGTAATGGTTTATAAAGTAAAAAAAAAAAAAGTTAAATCACTCAGCACTTGTATTTCCGAAGTTTTTGTTTGCATCGTTGTGAAAACATCATAAAAAAGACACTTGAAATTATTATTGTTTTGTTTTGGATTTTCATGGGTGCTGTTTGCTTATTTGAAAACATCTATATATTTATTCTTTTACAAATTTTATATATATATATATATATAAAGATCACACTTAACATTTTTTTCTGGTTTTACATGGTTAAAAAATAAATAAAAAATACTTTTTCACGGGCTTATTTTGCATATTTAAATACATTGATAAACTGTCTCGCTGATTACGCTCCTCATCCCGCGGTACTGAGTGTGAGACATGAAGAAATCGACCTAAACACGAGTAAACATCTGAATGCTTTTAAGTGTAAAGTTCCGCTTCGCAGCCTTTCTGCAGCATGTGAGACGTGTCTGAACTGTTTCGTTGACTACGGCTAAATGGTCTCGTCCTCATGAGTGAAGTTCATTAGAGGTCTGTGTTCTGCTTCTGCTTCTCCATACGACCGTGTGGCTTTGTCTCCTGCTCGACATTACTCTGCTTCTATTGTTGACGAGCTTGTGAGGCAGCAGGGTTCGAGCGGTGGGCAGGTATTCATCAGGGCCCTGTGTGTGTGTGTGTGTGTGTGTGTGTGTGTGTGTGTGTGTGTGTGTGGTCATGCTGGTCAGCACACTGGCTTTTGTCCAGTCATGCTCATGGTGCGAGGGGGAATTCTGTGCGAAGGGGAAAGTCTGGGTGGGTTTTGTGTAATGGTTTTATTTGCTGTACAATATAAGCCTTAAGTGTTAATCATGATGATATATTTTAAATAGTTTAAGGTAGGCACTGGGTTCCAGATGTGCATGAGCAATGATTATTGTTAAAGTAATGCACAAGGGGGAATCAGGTAGGTAATTTAGCAGGGTTTGTGAGGAAAGTGTGGGATTTAGTGATTTATTTATCCCAACTCACTATTTAATCAAAGCAGTGATTAAACGTACTTACACTTAATATGCTTTAGGGAGTCTGTGAACTGTGAAGTGGGAGAACTGGGTTCGGGTGCATGAGTATATTTCTGATCAAAAAGAAATTTTGAATAGAGTTTTGTAAGAAAGCTGCATGATGTTTTTGGCTTATTCACTATTCATTACTTTATATGAAGAATAAAACTCTTGGTGTCAAGCTGTAAGTGGAAATCGATCAACAACGGGGTGGTGTGATGTAGCAGAGGTACGGATACCGTAGCACCCCAACCCTTAACGTTCATTATTTTCCTTTAACAGCACGTCCCATGTGTGACTCATGATCAAAACCCAACCAAAACCCTTAAACCTGACTAAAATGTCGATTTATTCAGGAAGAAATCCACTGTGTTGTGCTGTTCGAGGAAAATAATCAACAATAACGTGGTGTGATAAAGCACAGTTACTGTTACCACTCTGACGTTGATTGTTTTCTTATAATCCCATGTCCTGATGTGTTTTATTCCTCTTATACCACAGCGATTTCTAAATACGTTTTTTTATACGTTTATAGTTACATTTAGTGTCAGTGAAACAAACGAGTTCCTGTTCTCGCCTACGTTATAGCACCTATAAACAGTCCTTCTTTCACCGGCGTCTATTTTTTTCTCTCAGACAAAAACACGAGAAAGTTAATGAGAAACCACGAAGAAGTGTAAACTTGGAGAATTTTAAGTTACAGCTTTACAAAGTGCTGACGCTGGAGACTCCTCCGGCAAACGTGAAGGAAAAAACCCACGTATACTTATAGAAAACTTCGGCGCATTAAAACAATAAGTTTTCGCTGTCAAACTGTTGCTATAGCAACCATAACGTATTAGAACGAGCGCCTTAGTGTAAACCTACTATCAGATCCGCTGTAAGAAAATTAATCAGCACCTTCTGACCAATCAGAATCCAGCATTCAACAGTGCTGTGGTAAAAAGTGATTCGGAGATTGGTCGTCATGGATTAGGGTTAGGGTTTAGGCTTAGGGTTTGGGGTTAGGGTTTAGAGTTGGGGTTAGGGTTAGGGGTTAGGGTTTAGGGTTGGGGTTTAGGGTTAGGGTTTAGGGTTAGGTTTAGTGTTGGGGTTAGGGTTTGGGGTTGGGGTTTAGGGTTAGGGGTTAGGGTTTAGGGTTAGGTTTAGGGTTGGGTTGGGGTTTAGGGTTAGGGTTTAGGGTTAGGTTTAGGGTTGGGGTTGGGGTTAGGGGCTAGGGTTGGGGTTTAGGGTTGGGGTTTGGGTTAGCGGTTAGGGTTAGGGTTAGGGGGTTAGGGTAAGGGGTTAGGGTTAGGGTTTAGGGTTGGGGTTAGGGTTGGGATTAGGGATTAGGGTTGGGGTTTAGGGTTGGGTTTAGGGTTGGGGTTTAGGGTTTGGGTTGGGGTTTAGGGTTTGGGTTTAGGGTTAGGTTTGGGGTTAGGCTTGGGGTTATGGTATAGGGTTGGGGTTGGGGTTTAGGTTTGGGGTTTAGGGTTAGGGTTTAGTGTTGGGGTTAGGGTTGGGGGGTTAGGGTTAACCCTAACCCTAATCTAATCAAATGTCAACCAAAATCAATCCCCCCAAACTTTTCATGTCAGCATTTTTTTCGTTCATTAGTAACCCCCAATGACGAGGTTAAACGTTACGGTTGCTACGGTAATTAAATTAAAAGCAGGCATTTAAACTACAACAATGTGATAAAAGCAGCACAATAGAGCGGAAAACAGACCACGATGCTTTGATTATTAGTATGACGATGTGGCGCGTGTATATATATAGATTAGCATTCAAATATTAAATCATGTTATTATAACTTGTTCGTAAAAGGATCCGATTTTCCTCAGAGTCGCATTTTGGACCCAACAATCAGGTCGTTCTGGTCGGATTCCCAAGTGGTCTGTAGTGTGTGATTTTACCCATGGTGAATACAAAACAGATGAATACACAGTGGTGTACTTTACACAAAACTCAGAACAAAACAGAAAGGAGACTCTTCCCGTAACTGTACAACACCCTCAGTGCGCTCCAGACTCCAGACTCCAGACTCCAGGACTCGCACTCGTTTACTCGCTTTCCTTCTTTTAACGGGAGAGAAAGGAAAAAACGTTTAACGTTACACGTCCTTCAGTTATGAATCTTTCGAAATCTCTCCCTGTGTCATCCGTATACATACTGTACAATAGCACCCTGCTGCTGTGTGTGTGTGTGTGTGTGTGTGCGTGTGTGTGTGTTTATATGTGTGTGTGTGTTAGATCTACTGTTCTTGATGAAGTCTATGTACCGAGTTTCTCTCTTTTTGCGCAAGACCGCTTTAACAAATGAGGACCATTAGCATGACAAAGCTCTGCACTGAACGGAGGGCCGTTCCAGGGGGGGGGTCTTAACACACCTTTTTTTCCTTAACACACACACACACACAAACACAAACACACACAAACACACACTCATACACAGTATGCTGGACGATGAGGAAGGAAGCAGGACAGGACGAATGATTCAGGACATATACTCTCTCTCTCTCTCTCTCACACACACACACTCTCTCTCTCTCTCACACACACACCCACACACACATAAACAGATACATCTATGTGACATGAAGTCCACTGCCATGAGGACACTTGTACACATATAGACCTGTGTGTGAGCCCCATCTTAGTTCTTTTACTCACACCCACACACTCACACACTCACACACACGCACAAACACAGCAAGACAAATGTGTGACAAGAGACACAAAGAAGCATCTCACTACGAGGGAGAGAAGAGACACCGAAACAGCCATCGTCCTCGTAAGTCCTGTAAGTCCTCTTTCTTCACTTTATAGATTTGATTTGATTTGATTTACGAATCCGTGGCTTTGTTCTCTTCGGCGTACGGCTTTGCATTCGCGTCGTTAGGAGGATGCAGAAGTTTAATTATCCTTCTGGTAAAAGCAGAACACTGTTCGAAAAATAGAGGAACTCTGACTCGGTTGGACGTTTGAGACATTAGAGACAGTTTCAAATCTGTTTGTATGTGTTTTATCTTAAATTCCGGACCTTTAGGAATTTTATTATTCTCATCGACATGGCCGATTTATTTATTTATTTATTTATTTATTTATTTACTGGATGCTCAGTCTTTTTGTTGTTGTTGTTGTTGTTGTTGTTGTTGTTGTTGTTGTTGTTGTTATGGCTTCTCATTCCTCTCTGTGCTGCTGTTTTCAGATGGGAAGATGTCTCCCGTCCTGCTGATGGTGATTTTGTCCATGGTAATCATACGGTTCATATTACTGATCATGTTAATTATAACATTTTGCTATAGACGTTCCTGTAGACGGTCTGTTCTGGAAGGCGAAAGCGTCAGGGATTTTTAAACTAAGTAAATTATTTGCTTTAAGTACTTTGCCTTGTGTTACTGTAAGCAGGCTAACATTGACGTTAATGTTTTGTAAAAAAAAAAAAAAAGGCTAAACCTGTTATAGTACTTTTGTGAAATATATGAATTTCTTATGCTAATCTTTCGATTTTTACTAACGTAGTTTTAACAAATATTTGTAAAATGTCATTTAAAATGTCGTTTCAGTCCTGAGGAAGCCTGTACTAAGGTGTAGGAGATGTACTAGCTATGAAACGTGGAAGCTAATACAAGTAGCTTTTAATTTCTATGGTATATTCGATCAATTTAGATTTTTGCCAGTATTTTTTTCTTTGTTTGTTTTGAACTTTATAGTGGTAAGATTCACAGGTTATGGTTTTTAGATTAAAAAAAAAAACAAACACCTGAAATCTTAGAAATTCAAATAAATTTAGAAAAAACAAACAACAAACAAACAGATTTTATGTAAATTAGGCCAAAAGTTGAAGCATCCAGGATTCTAAGGTAAACGTAGATGCTTTGAGTGGTCAAACTCAGCCGTCTGTCGTGCTCATATCCATGAATTTTAGAGAAGATGTGGAGGGGAGTTAGCTGAACTCAAAAACATAAGATAAAGTATTTAGGAAATATCTTAGTTGCTATCTTTGGCTAGCTAATGATTGCAGCCTAATGTGTAGCCTAACTAGCCTGCACATTACCTAATACAGTAGTTACGCTGGGCATCAAGAGTTTAACATCACTGGAAAAAAATAATAAACCTCACTAACTTTATTTGATTGAGCACTCTGAATACGTCTACTTTTCCCTGGGGATCCCGGATACTTCACCTTTCACCTCATTTACATGAAATCTGTATTTCTGAGATTTCGTTATTCGTACTTAGGGTTCTGATTTTTTTTTTTTTTCCAATCTCTAACAGGTAGCCCGTAATTTTTTAATCAATTGTTTTTAAAGGTGAATCTTACCCATTGCAAGTTCAAAATAAAGGGAAAACAAACTTGGCGGAAATAATTAATTTTATTTAATGTGACGTGTGTATAATTCAAATATACAACAACAAAAAAAAAGTCTTCATTTTGTATGTTCTTTGTTTCCATGTTCATGCTAGTTTTCTGAAGGTTTCGCATCGAAGACAGTAGACGCTTCCAGCACTGAAATTATATCAACAGAGTCGTCCCAAGAAGTGGTGTCAGAGAGGTGTATTGTGGGTGAGTTTTACGAAATCCTTTTGTTTTTCTACCTGAATTCATCAAATTTGATGGATCTCATTGAAGGTCTCAGAATGGCATCTGTAATTGAAGCTACTCAGAAAGAGCAAGGTACTAAACTGAAGCTTTGTTGGTACAATGCTCGACATGGGAGTGGTGTCCTCAAGGGTTGGTCTTTTGTTTCTTTAGCGTGCATGTGCATCTGGGACAGTGATATATAATGCACATAATTGGACCATAATTGGATGAGTGTAGGACATTCTGGGATACATTTCCATGTGAACTGTTCCCATCAGAAACGATTATGAATATGTGATCCTGGTGGTATCATTCTTGTGTTCTTGAAAAACAGTGTACAAGAAATCCAACATAACTTTCTCCTGTGGTAGATTCTGTGGCCCTGACCAGTCATTCGCTCGAGACCCCAGAGACCGTGTTCCAGCTGGTGAATGCATCCTGCAGCTACATCCAGGCTTTCCACTACTGCCAGAGCCACTTCAGCTCCCTCACCGTTCAGGGTCAGCATGAGGATGAAGAGGGCATGAGGAAGGTTCTGGCTGGGACACAACGCCCCGTCTGGGTCAGAGACAGCATCAAACTCAACCCTAGATCCACACAGAGTCTTCCCAAGCAGAGTAAGTCTCCTGTGGCGGTCTAGCTTTCAAACGGGAAAGGATGGTGGATTGTTGACTATGAAGCGCTGAGCAGTGTTCATGCACTTATGCTACTAAGCTTGTTCTATATAATGTTAGCAAGTTCATTTGAAATGAAATGCATTAGCTAGCTAGGCTTATGTCACATAGTATCATGTGGCACTGGATGTTGGTATGGGAGTAAATGAGCAGTACTGATATCAATGCATCGCTAGTTAGGTTGATAAATTTCATCTCCACCCCCACCCCCCCTTTTATTTCTGTGGCAGATGTTTTCTTCTCAGGATTGTCCTTCTCTGGCAACTCCAAAGATGGGTATGCACGAGTGGAGGCATCATTCCCACCACTGTCCGCTGTGAGCGTATGCTTACGTGCACAGTTTGCCCTACACCATGAAGACGTGTCCACTCTGTTCTCATATGCCGCACCCACCTTGACGAACGAATTCCAGCTCCGCGGATGTTTAGACAAGCCCAAGCACCAGGTCCTGCTGGCCCTCATCATCCACGGAAAGCACCATTCTTACAAAGCGTGGTTTCCCAACAACGGTGACTGGCACCATATTTGCGTTACTTGGCAGAGTAGTGATGGACTTTGGGATATTTATGTGGACGGCGAAAAACGCGACTCAGCCTCGAGGAAAGGCTCATCCCGGGATATCTACGGGAATGGGATATTTATTCTGGGACAGGACCAGGATTCTTTTGGGGGGAATTTCACTGAGCCATTTTTGGGGAACATGACGGATCTAAACATTTGGAATTCATGGCTGACCAAGGGACAGATTCGGACGCTTTTCACCTGTTCGCCTACCTCAGATCTGATGCCGTTTTTCAGCTGGCAGGAGCGCAATTTAACTCTACACACTGTTGTGAAGGAGATAGCAGGAATGGTGAAATGCCCCGGTGAGTATAATAATACCTCAATCTCAATACTGTTGCTCTGGTACAAGTGCAAACATTCAAGCTGGAAGTATTAGCATGGCTCATGTGCCAATATGTTACAAAAGATGTAATATAACCCCCCATGGGAAGTAGGTTATTTGGTAAGAGTGTGGATGAATGAGGAGATAACAGATCTTTTAAAAAAAAAAATCACCAGGTTTGCTGCAGCAGAAACATAAAGAACAGGATTCCTGCCAAGTTCTGAGTGACTTTAGTCAAGGTGGACCAAAATACAGCCTGACACCTTGCTCAAACACTTATCCCTTCATCTGCAAAATCAGCAGAGGTTTGTATACTGTCTGTTTACGGATGTGGTTGGATCCATTTATCGGAGGAATTATCATCAAATTACCTGCATGTGTGATGTGCATCTATGTGTTTGTGCGTCCTTCAGCCCGCTATGTGAAGAAGAAAGAGCTGGAGGAGTCGTTGATTTTGCACCCGAGTCCCTTCATGCAAAACCTCATGAAACATGGCGTGGTAAGCATTCCACTTATTAGATCGATAGATAGATAGATAGATAGATAGATGTGTGGATGAATGGATAAACAAACTTCTTTCCAGGTATGGGGACATGCAATCCATAAGAAAAAATGAATGAATTCCAGAAAAATGACATACATTCCTTCCAGCAATTTAGTGACCGGTCAGAGTGGCCACTTTCCTTTCTTTGGCCCTTTTATCTTCAGTACTTGCTTTAACCTGCTAAGGGTCATGGTGGATCTGGAGCCTATCCTGAATGTGAGGTGGAAATTTACCCAGTCTATCAAAGTGCACCATGCACACACACTCATACATTCATTCACACTAAGAGACAATGTCATGTAGCCAAATATATGTTTTTTGGAAGTGGGAGAAAACCAGAGAGCCTGGAGGAAACCTACACAGACGTGGGAAGAACACGGAGAGAAACTCTGCCTAGACAGTAAGGTGAGCTCAGGATCGGACCAGGAACCCTGGAGCTCCTACCTGCTGCACGACCAAGTTCCAGAAGATGATGCCAATCTAATTTCTCCATATTGCTCCATCAGAATACGGACAGCATTTGCAGGTTCACTTGCTTCAAAACATGATCTTAGTCCCAAGTCTCAGTGTGCAAATCTTTTTGTGTTTCAGACCACCACAGATATCCTTGGTATGCCCGATGCAGACAACTCCTGGGCTGGAGTCTCTCATCTGCTTAATATCTCAGAGTATTACTTGCGCGAGTCCCAGGGCCAGCTTGAAATCAGGGATGTTCCCTCTCTGCTTGGGATGCTGTCTCGTGTTGCAGAGCTGCCAACCACAGGTGGCCAGAGCCCTGCGAAGGCACACACCCTCAGCCACAGAATCATCAGTCTGACGGATACGCTCATGAGTGAGGAGATCATGGACAAATGGGAGACCATCAGAGAGGTAAAACCATGGAAGTGCACGTTATTAAAGAGTACAGCCATAGACACAATGATTGGTTGGAGAGTTTCTACCTAAAAGTGTTAAACGCATGTCTTTGTGTTTAGGTTGTTAGTGGACCAATGGTTGTGGTGCAGACCATCGACCGCATGGCGTCTAACCTCAGCCCGCTGCTCCTGGGGGACACCGACCTTGTGCAGATAAACAGCAGCAATATCAGTACGTCCCTCAGCATTCTCCTTCATTTTTACACTTACTCATGTTTAATACCTGTAGTATGTCTTACCATTATATCAGTGTCCATGACCATATCCAAATCCAATTCAGGACTGCAGGTCAAACAGAAGAACGTGTCTGAGAGTTCTCATGGATCAGAGTTCTGCGGTTTCGGCACAGCCGGTCCCACGGGTCTGGACTGCATCTCTGTTCCACCTCAAAGCATGCAGGAGCTCCTCAATGAGGGTACATAAACACGTCCTACAGCTCTCTCTGTATTAACGTGTAATAAAATGAAAATTGCGCAATAAATGAGTGTTCATTTCACAGTGCAGAAAGTGAGGGTAGTACGGCACGGTAGCCAAACATGTGTGTTTGTACGTGTTCAGGTTTCGGGAAAGTGACTCTGTTAAACACGTGGTACGGCTCCTCGAGTCCGCTTTTGAATGGCGAGGAGAACATCACGCTCATCCCGACCAGCACTGACGCCTCTTTCAAGTAAGTCTTGTTCAGCTAACTTTATACAACGGTGCTGCCAAATTCTGTATTCTGATTGGTCAGAATATGTTGATGAATGTGTATAGGTTTATCATTAATGCGCTCATTCTAACACGTTATCGTTTCTATAGTAACAGCTCGTTCACAGGGACAGGTATGTATGTAGTATACGCTACGTAATCAAAGACTTATACTAAACGAATAAACAAGAAAGACATATAAGTGTTAAAATGGTGAGGCTTTCTGTAAAGCTGTGACATTTATGATTTTTTTTGGAAGGAGTCTCCAGTGTCAGAGCTTTGAACAGGGTTTTATGTTTTCCGGTTTCTCAGCAACATGTACAAAAAATACACTCTTTGGTATGTACCACTCTGTGGTAAAAGTGGAATAAAACACTTCAAAACATTATGTTAATGGAAAATAAAAGACTTAGCCATAGTTACAATAACTCCACTTGATTCTTTTTCTATAACATCACATCCTCAAGTGTTTTATTCCTTACTTAATAACAGTAAGGCTATTCAGCTAATGCTAATTAGACAAGTTGTGACGTATCTAACATGTATGTGTATGTGTCAGATATAAGGGGACAGTCCTGGGCTCGTCGCTCATTTCTAACACAGTGATGGCTGATGGGAAGTTCGTCAGTCTGGGTGTGCAGTACACACTCCGCCATCACACTCAGGTAACCTTTATAGTCAAAACCGAGATTGTATTTATTTATGAATCAGTTAAGACAGCGGCATCACGGCTTAACAAATCTCGCTCATCTTTCTTTAGAGCACTTCGGGGATCGTCCGTAAGCCGATCTGTGCCTTTTGGGATTTCGAGCTCTTGTGAGTGCGTGTGTATTGGCATATTAATGATTCTGTCGATGGAGCAGTTTTCTGACATGCATGTTTTTTTGTTTTTTTTTATTGTGTCTCCTCAGGGCAGTGGATAAAGGAGGATGGTCGACTGATGGCTGTGAGGTCATTTCCTCACAAGAAGACATGACTTCCTGTTACTGTAACCACACCACCAACTTCGCCTTGCTCATGCAGATTTATGAGGTTCAGGTATGGCTTGATGGAGCACACCAATGAAGGTTGCAATGCAGCAATTTTCTCTCGGTCTCCAAGACACGTGAAGTCAGCCTAAAACGTCACACGGCAGCGTAACACACTCGGAGCGCTATCTGCCCTCTTCCACATACATGTGTTCCCAGTCCCACGATTAGCTAGTGCCACTGTGATTGACAGGAGAGAGAGAGTGTGTGCCCCTGCGTACTTAAACACACTAAAGCGCTGCATTAAAAGTTTGTAAGGATACTATTTGCATCATGATGATACACAAAGCAGTGTGTATAACTATGTGTGTGTGTGTGTGTGTGTACGTGTACGTGTGTGCGATCTGCAGCGTTCCACAGAGGAGGAAAGAGGTTTACAGATCCTGAGCTTCGTCGGCTGTGGAGTGTCTCTGTGTGGACTGATCTTCACCTTCATCCTCTTCATTGCCGTGAGGTGAGACGCAGCGAGTGTGTGCATTTCATTATACACGTGTATGTTCAATGGACACTTTATTAGGTTGCTTTACTTTGTAGATACATTCATTAGACCATGTGTTGCCATGCAAAAAGTATTACACACACAGGTAGGATGCTTGTACTGAATGCTGAATGTCTTTTATGCCCTCTGTGTGTATGTGTGTGTGTGTGTGTGTGTGCGCGTGTGTGTGTATTTCCTGCTCTGTGTCTCCCTCTAGTGTCCCTAAATCTGACCGCACTACAGTGCATAAAAATCTGATAGTAGCTTTGGCTGCTGCTCAGTTTCTCCTCATCTTCAGCTACTGGGCCTCTGCTAACCAGGTAGATTATGACGTTATACACTGATAAGAAAATGTAAAATAATTATATACTGTTCATAAGATGCGACTCGGAGTTACTGTTACTGAATATTTTCCTGTACCAGTACACCTTCGTCATATCACAGCGCGTTCCCAGTGGCAACAATTGTATATTTTATTATTAAAGAATGACACGTTATACTTTTCATCCATTTGTAGTTGCATTTAACTTGTCATGTTAAATACATATCAATTTAAAATGATTTACCTTAGAATACAGTGGTGCTTGAAAGTTTGTGAACCCCTCAGGTTTTTCTACATTTCTGCACAAATATGACGTGAAACATCATCAGATTTTCACACACGTCGTAAACGTAGATAAAAAAAAAAAAAAAAAAGTTCCCAATTAAACAAATGAGACAAAATTATTGTACTTGGTCGTTTATTTATCGAGGATGATGTTGGCAAACGTATGCAAACCTTTCTGGTGTGCAGCAGTAACTGCAGCTGAACATACACACGTGTTGTGAAGATCAGACATGTAGATCCATGTTCTTTAAATAAAACAGGGTGCTCACTCGCTCACACCTGATTGTCATCCCATTGATTGAAAACACCAGACTCTAATTTCACCTTCAAATGAACTGATAAACGTAGAGGTTCACAGACTTTTGCCGCTCACAGATATGTAATATTGGATGATTTTCCTCAATAAATAAATGACCGAGTATAATATTTTTGTCTAATTTGTTTAGTCGGGTTCTCTTCTGCCTACTTTTAGGACTTGTGTGAAAATCCGATGATGTTTTAGGTCATATTTTTATGCAGATATGTAGAAAATTCGAAAGGGTTCACAAACTTTCAAGCACTACTGTAGGTATCTGAACACAGAAATGTAAAATTCTGACTTATCTCAAAATGTTGTCTTATCTAAAAGACTATCTTATTTAAAATTTCTGATTCTGATCTCAAAATTCTATAATTGTCTGGCTTATTATCCCAAATGGGCTCAAATTGTGGCTTATTATCTCCAAAAATTTGTCTTATCATTTAAAAATTCTGATTATTATCTCAAAAGTCTATAATTGTCTCAGAATTCTGGCTTATTATCTCAAACTTTTAACTGATCATCTAAAAATACGGACTTATCTCAAAAATTTTAATATCATTTAAAAATTCTGGATTATTATCTCACTTTTTACTTATCTCAAAATTTTAACTTATCATCTCAAACTTCTGACTTATCAACAAAATACTTTTTATCCATTTATACGTACATTTACACTTCCGTTACAGCAGCTACAAACAGTCGTTTCCTCACCAGCCTCTGTTTTGTTCACTTTCTTGAAATTATGACAAAAATAAAGCAACTTGTCACATTACCAAGAAACCACAAATCATAAACTCCTCTGTCCTGAAGACTTTAGCTTTAGCTGTTACTATAGAAACGATCATGTATTCAAACGAGCGTATTAATATAAACCTGTGATTTGCAGCTGCACTGCTGTCAGAGCTGCTGTTATAGTGAAGTATTGAGCAACTCCTGACCAATCAGAATTGAGAATTTCACAGTGCTGGGGTATCTTGTAGGAGCTGTGTTTGTTGGTGACGGCGCTCCTTCATCTGTTCTTCCTGGCCTCTTTCTGCTGGATGCTGGTTGAAGGACTGCTGCTCTGGAGCAAAGTCGTCTCCGTGAATATCAGTGAGGACAGAAGAATGAGATTCTACTACGCGCTGGGCTGGGGTGTGTGTGTGTGTGTGTGTGTGTGTGTGTGTGCGAGCGACCCATGTTTATTTGTGTTCTTTATCACTTCCTGCACTATACTTTTAGACAGATGACTATTGAACACTGATAATGGTGTGTGTAACTGTGTGTGTGTGTGTGTGTGTGTGTGTGTGTGTGTGTGTGTGTGCCACTCCCAGGTTTGCCAGTTGTCATTGTCTCTGTAACCTTGACAGTGTCGCTGAAAAAGTACAAGGCGGCGCAGCACTGCTGGCTCAACACCGAGTCTGATATTATTTGGGCTTTTGTTGGGCCTGTACTGTTTGTTCTTACAGTAAGTGTGTGTGTGTGTGTGTGTGTGCGCGTGTGTGTGTGCGTGTGTGTGTGTGTGTGTGATATGCCTGTGTATGTTTTGGTTATTTCGGGTTTTACAGTTACATCTCTTCTTGCCTCTCATTTTAAGGTCAACACTGTGGTCTTGTGCCGGGTCGTCATGGTAACCATCTCTAGTGCACGGCGTCGGGCCAAAATGCTGGCGCCAAGCTCCGCCTCCAAATCAAAGCCCCTGGATCTGACGTGGTGAGGCTCCACCCCTTTCTTGCTTTCTGCACCTTAATGCATACAGTGATGTGAGGACATATAAGCTGTGGTTCTACTTTAGTGAAGGAACTTCATTCCAGGAATTTTAGCCCAGGAATTTTAGTTCAGGAACTCTTGGCCAGGAACTTAATAGAGATAAAGAACTTAATTTGAGCAATTTTAGTCCAGGAACTGAAGATAAAATAAGCTAATTTGAGTAATTTTATCCCAGGAAAATCTATTTAATTCCAGGAATGTTCATCCAGGAACTTGACTCCAGTAGCTTAGCCCAGGAACTTTAGTCCAGGAATTTCATTTCAGGAAATTTAAACCCAGGAACTTGTGCACAGGAACTGAATTCCTGGAACTGTAGGTCAGGAACATTAGTCCAAGAACTTATTTCCAGGAACTTTAGTCCAGTAACTTATGATAAAGTATTTAAGTTAAACTCAAGAATTTTAAACTTAAACTTTAGCCCAGGAACTTTAGCTCAGGAATTTCAGCACAGGAATTTTAGCTCAGGAACTCTAGCCCATGAACTTAAGATAGAGAACTTAATTCAAACAATTTTAGTCCAGGAACTTAAGATAGATAAGTTAATTTGAGTAATTTCATCCCAGGAAGATAAATAATTTAATCTCAAGAATGTTAGTGCCGAAACGTTATTCCAGTAGCTTAGCCGTGGAACTTTAGTCCAGGAATTTCATTCCAGGAAATTTAAACCCAGGAACTTACGCGCAGGAACTGAATTCCTGGAACTTTAGGTCAGGAACCTTAGCCCAAGAACTTAATTCCAGGAACCTTAGTCCAGGACTTTAGACTTTAAACCTTAGACTTTAATCCAATAAGTTTAGTCCAGGAATTTTAGTCCACAAACTTATGATAAAGTTTTTAAGTTAAACCCAAGAATTTGAAACTTAAACTTAAGCCCAGGAACTTAATTCCAGGAACTTTAGTCCAGGAATTGTAGTCTAGGAACTTATGAGAAAGTATATAAGTTAAACCCAAGAATTTTGAACTTAATCTTTATCCCAGGAACTTAATTCCTGAAACTGTAGCCTAGGAATTTTTTTCTCAGGAACTTTTAAACTTTTTAAATTTTTATTTATCTGCAAAGTCTGACTTATTACCTCACAATTTCAACTTATTATTTCAAACATTTTAACTTATCTCAAAATTCCGACTTATTTTCTTACAGCTGTTTCTGCAAGATCATGTTGAACAATGTTGACTTTTTAACTTGTACCAAAATAATGACTCATTTAATGCTTGTGTGATTTTATGACCGTGTGAATTTAAAATTGCGTGATCCACACAAACACCATGAAGTTCTTGTCTTATCTGAAGTTCCTAATCTTATCTGGGTGACATCATCAGTTTCTAATCCAGTTTTCAGTTTCCCAAGAGGCATTCAGGGAACGTGCGCACACACACACACACACACACACACTCATACACACACACACACACACACACACACTCATACACACACACACACACACACACACACACACACACACACACACACACA
>JANDJT010000190.1:3179756-3193723 GCA_024331685.1 Stegophilus panzeri | reverse complement strand
AACCTACATACACTATTCCTGACAAGTGACATAAACCTACATACACTATTCCTGACAAGTGACATAAACCTACATACGCTATTCCTGACAAGTGACATAAACCTACATACACTTTTCCTGACAACTGACATAAATCTACATACACTTTTCCTGACAACTGACATATACATAAACTGTTCTTGACACCTGACATAAGCCAAAATAAACTGCAATGACAATTCATTAGCATTGTGTGACTGAGTGGAAAGTGTCATACAATCTTATGTCAACAAGAATTTAAAATCACTCGACTCAGGTGTTATTTCAACTGGACAACAAAACTGACAGATATAGTCCTTATGAAAACTGATAATTGCTTGCTGGAATAAGCCTTTCTAAATTGTCATGAAGGGCTTATGTAGGTGCCATGAAGTAAGTAAAATCTTACTATTATGTGCTACTTTAAACTAGTGTTGGGTTATTGCTCTTATCTGGAGGCACAACATATTCATAAGAATTCACACGATCCGACTCAAATGAAATGGTTATGAAACCTAATTAAAAGACTCTTGTGTGTTGATCATTTCTGAAGTTATGTACTGGAGAACAAACAGCAGGACTCACTGGGGTTGAAAAGGATGAGGAACTTGAGGCAGGCCATCTCACGGCGGTCGACCTGGAGCAGCTGCAGCCGCCGTGCCAGTTCCTGTCCCCTCTGCACGAGACTCGAGAGAGTGAGACCCGAGTCAGACGCGATACCCGCAAGCTCCACCTGCAACACACACCGCAGTGAGTCAATGAGCAACACACCTGGAACCGTTTCTTCAAACATAGAGTCCATTTAAGTACACAAAAACACACCGAAAATTTGTTACATGACTGCAAGAGAGGCTTTCAGAGGAATCCCAACAAGTTAGCTTATTTTAGCCAGTGAAAATTAACATTTATGAATAAATGTTAAATTTAAGGTTAGCCAGCTAGCTTTATTGTCCTGCTGCAAACACTTCCTTATAGGAATTGACCTAATGGTTTCCATTAACCATTAAAATAACTATAAAATGGTTAATGAAACCCAAATGAACCACCTTCTAAACAAACATCAGCTTATCTCTGAATATGGTCTTAAAATCCTCTCAGAAATCATGTGAAATTAGCTCAAATACTGATAAATTTATAAATATGATTTTAAATCCTCTCAGAAAACCTGTTCAATTAGCTTATTTGTGGCCAGCCAACTGGTTTTAGCAGTAAAAAAAAAAATGCATGAATCTATGACTAAGACTTAAAATGCTCTCAGAAATCCTGTCACATTAGCCTAAGTTGGCCAGCTAGCTAGCATTAGCAGTAATGACTTTACTGTAGCAGTGAATGTATTATGACTTAAAATCCCCTCAGAAATCCTATCAAATTAGCTCATATATGGCCGGCTAGCTCTTTGACCTCAAATCAAAACCTTTCCACAATACAAAATCAGCTAACAAAGAAAATCCCAAAGGCAATACGAGCAACCCGAAACAAACGGCTAACAAAATGAGGGAAGATAAAGAAATGAAAGGCAGAGAGCTTTCAATCAAAATACTTTGCATTTTTATTTAACAATTACGAATTTGGAATTTTTTTTTCAAATTCAAACGCTCATTAGTAAAATGCTAATGATGGAAATGCTACCATATGAGTTTAAGAAAGAAAGGAAAAACATTTCTGAGACAAAGCTAAGCATTCGTTTCTAGTCATAAATCCTCAGTGTGTCCAGTTTAACACCATGATTTTATATTCTGACATTTGTTTACTTATTAGTTCTGATTCATTTTTCATGCTAATAGTATGCTCATCCATAGCCTGCTCATACTCCTGAATCCAATCAAAGCATGAGGCTGAGCAATTTAATGTTAAAGGTACAGTCAGCAATTTATGCGAAAGCAGACCTGACGACTTTCGCGTGTAGGAGCTCCACATTTTAACATTAGCGTATGCTAATACGTACAGAACAGTTAAAATCCCTTGCCCCTTCATCAATCTGGAATGACAGTTGCATGGGCAGATTGAACTCTGAAAGCCACGGCCCTCCCCAACATTAATAATGTTTGGGCCGGCGCTTTTGCCTCGACTCGATTCTCCCGCTTGAAGGTTTTTGAAACTGAAAATCCGAATACAGCTCCCTGTCACACTGTTCCCTCCAAAGTCACACCCCCATGCTAGGCTAGTGCACTTGAATGCTAGTTCAAGATGTAAAGCTTTCTGAATGTACAGACTAAATGATTGACAGGCATTATTTGAAGAAGAGTGAAATTCTCACCTCTTGGCCAGTGATGAGTAGCAGAGTATTGTCTCTCCCATGATGCACCTGTCTAAAGACATGATCCAGAAGCAGGAGCTCGCTCCAGCAGTTATGTAGCAGTTGCATCTGATCTCCGACCTGCCCGAAACCAGGGAAAATCTTCTTAATGCCTTAATTATAATTATAACCCGTATTGATATTGATTTGAAATAGGTTATATGGCTAATATGTAGGATGACTAGGAATGAAATGGCTTAAATGTGTACCAATACAAATAACCCCATATTATATTACTCGTCAGAGAGAACGAGCGCTAAACACGAAGGTTTGACAGATTGCTATTACTAGAGATGGTTCTAAGGGTCATTAAGAATATGTGGCCATATGGGGCAGTGTACATACAGTGCTTTCAAATCCTGACACACAATGCGCTCGCTGTTCAAGTGGGTAAATACCATGAGAACTCTGTTGCTATGCAACTGGGAAATACAGACAACGAGCATAAGCTAGCTATTGACTGGGGTGACCGATTTAGCTAGCGTTCGAGTCTTTTTAACAGACAAGGTAAAGGTGTAGTGACACGAAAACAAGATAAATCCGTCAAGAATGTCAACATTTACCTCAGATGTTCTGGTAAATCAGATGTTTTTGGTAAAGTGCTTCTGAAATCACATTGTATTTACACTTAGCATCCACCGCTAACTGAATTTCACTGGGTTACGCCACAGTGAGAGATGTCAAGATGGTGTCACAGCTCACGAGCTGTCAGAAAATGTCAACTATTGAATGAATACCTTAAGAATTGAGTGAGATGTAGCCATTAAAAAGAGAAAATCATAACGCGATTAAAGTATTATTGTTGTTGTCGTTTATATTGATAGATATGATTCGTATTATTTTCTAATTTCCAGGCTGAAAGGAATTGAATAAAAGCTTGATATAAAGAAACTATTGATATCCATTGAATGGTCCAGAAACCATCCATCCATCCATCCATCTTCTATACCGCAGGCTTAGAAACCATTTTAAAACTGCCCAAGCTAAAAACTAATGTAACGTCATGTAAATGTTACTGTACACAACTTAGCAAAACCTAGCTAAACAGGAGGCTTAGTGAATTCTTAGTGATTTTATTTTATTTTTCAAATGAATTTCCCTATCTTACCACCACTGCGGTACTGACATTCAGCAACACCTCCCTCAGAGGAACACACACTCTCGCTTTTGATTTCTCTCTGAACACATATGAACACACCAACATTCAATCATCACTGCCTCTTTTTGTAGGTGCCTCAGGAAAGCTTTCAACGGTTTGGAACAATGCGTGTCGAGATCTGGAGGAGCGGGAGAGCTGAATTCCTGAGCTATCTGCAGTGTGGAATGTAATTAAACGGGAGAGAAAGAGCCGTGTGTGTGTGTGTCTGTGTCTGTGTCTGTGTATGTGTATATGTGTGTATGTGTACAGGAGCCAACCCTGGTCAAACACATTCACCTGCTACATCATGCAAACACACAGCTACTATCATGGCTGCAGCCGTGATATCGATTTAAATGTTGCTAGTGGAGATATCGCGTGGTGTTTTTAAAAAATAATTATTATTTATTATTATTTCTTTTATCGTTCTGGACATAACAAACAGTGTGAAATTTGTTTTGTCTTATATCATACAAGCTTATCTGTTAGCTGACTCCATTTCTTTAACAATATGTGACAACAACATTTAAGGGGGGGGAGGGGGGGGATCCAAAATGTCTGAGAAGAGGTGGATCACCTGGCATCAGCGTATTCTTAACAATGTATAATTTTCCCTATCTGAGCAACAACAAATCTATTGTGCTTCACGAGCACACTCCCACGTTCCGAGCTGCAACCAAGTATCCGTACTAAAGCCGAAGAAGCGTCTTGCACAATATGAGGACCAACACGTGTGTCCATGCAATGTTGGAAGATTTGTAAACGTATATATCAGAATATCGATTATTTTGCCTGGGTGCCTGGGAAATTTCTCTACACGACTGTCATTAAGGTTACACTACCGTTTTATGACGAAACCACCAACCTGAGCTTATTAGAAATGTACAAACTTCTACGAATGTTAGCCCCGCCCCTAACCCAAACCTTAACCGTTGTATCTTTTCTGTACCATTTGAGTGTGAAATCTTTTTGTGAAACTTTCCATACTAAACTGGCTATGACTTCATATTGGATCTGCCATTACACTCTACAAAAGTTGGTCGAGTTAATGAACATCGTCAAGGTCATCCGGGGTGATGTTATTGATCGGGGACACTACGAAGACATTATATGTCAGCGTAAACCTCCGGCGCAGTTTGTGTTGGCATCCTGTAATCTGCAGTTATCGGGTTTAACTGCACGTCCGTGGTGGCCCAAGCAGCACCACCTTCATATCTACTTGTCTCGGTGTTCTGAAATGTTATCAGCAGTGCGGTCCAGGAGCTGGCGACATAATATCAGCCTTTCCCCATAACAAATGGATTCAGTCAAGACAAAGGCAAAGTCACAACACTGAACATTATGTAACGCCACCACTCAGCATTTTTTTAAAACTCTAAACATCTAAGCACTCTTGTTAAGGCAGGACATCAAATTTATTCAGACAGTAGAGTTAAAAACGTGTGGAATTGGTGATGTTTTCTGTAATTCAGCATTCACGGAACGCGTCTCCAGTGTCATATTATTTATAGCTGCTCTAACGTAAGTGATTACAGGAAATGACTTGCTTTGCTGACATTCCACAACATTAAACATAACTATAAACGGATAAAAAGTGGTGCTAATCATTCAAAAAAATGTCATCATTGGCAAATTGTTGTACTATAAGAGGAATAAAACACTTTGGGACTGGCCGCTTTAGGAAAATAACTAAAACTTCAGGGTGGGTATAGTAACTCCGCTTCATCGCACCTCACAGTCACTGATTATTTCCCTGTAACAGCAAGCCTCGTTGTGTATTATTCCTTACTGACATATGCTCATGCTTTTAAAATCATGCTAATCAATCAAGCCATTTTAAAATGCCCTCGTCTTAGCAGTATACCTTTAGCTCCTTGAAGAAGATGCAGCTTCTCGCCCATTCTACGATGGAGAACAAGGTCTGGTCCGCCATCACGCAGAGCAAGTTGGAGGGTCGGGGTTTGTCCAGCTTGCCACGCCCACTCTGCTCCTGCTGCAGGTAGGCACAGATCTTTGCTCTCACCTGAGAGATCAGAAAGGAAGATGAACGGCTGAAATCTGACACAGGAAGCTGCTGTGAGAATCTCAGATTGAAGGAAGAGCAACATTTCTGTCATGAAATGTCTGTAGAGTTGTAAAAGTATGAACCATAAAAAAAAAGATGACTTCTTAACCGACACCCATTAACATAACCATCGGTTCCTGTGAGTTCTTACAAATACCAAGGACCAAACTGATAGTGAGTATTGGTATCGTAGGTCATTGTCAAGATTGGATTTGACTTATTTTCTGATCTGATCCATCGATTTATGCAGACAGAGCTCTTAAACCACTTTGTCATTGTACCTCTGATGTTTCTCATAATCTGCCAGTAGACTCTTGCAGAAATCTGGCTTGTTTACTTATTTCAGCGCATATCATGTTGGATCAGTATCGGGTATCGATACTTAAAGCTCTGATATTGCTACTATGTTGAATATTGGAGATTTGGAGGGATCAGTGTGTTTCTGCTTTCAGATAATAAATTGGAGGCCATGCTGGTCTTGAAGATTTGTTTAAAACACTAAAGAACCCTGTTACGAGATTTAACCAGCCACTTTTGCGGTTTGGGATCAAAAGGATTTTGGACCGTACCTGCTCCTCATCAGGCTCACAGCTAAGCAGCTCCAGAACCAGCGAGGGCACGGCTGGGTTCAGAGGGCTGGTCTGTGGTGAGGCGGGAATGCAGCCCTCAGCATATGGATACCCAAGAGATGAGTCAGGAGAACCGGAATATGGGTCCGGATGCTCTGCTTTGATGGATCTACCGGGCACAGTCGGGGTGGTGTACTGATACTGGGCTGGGAAGGAGCCATAGCTGTGCAGGGCCACCCCTAAAGAGGGGGGGCACGTAGGTAGGCAATCGTAGTCTGGAGGGCCGAGGGGGGGCAGCAGGCCGGGCACTGAGCCTGGGAACGGATACTCTGCCTGGTTGGAGGGCACTAGTGGTGGGTTGGGCTCCAATTTGAAGGCGCTTGCTCGGATCAGAGCTCTCTTCTGCTGCTTCAGAGCGCGGTCTCGTTTGTACATGGGGCCAAACTTGTTCCTCCCTCCTCGCATACGGTCAGCGCGAACCGCTGAAAAAAGGAGACAGGGGAGAAGATAGAGAGATAGAGATAAAAAGAGATGAATTAATATCTGTTTATCTACTAAGGACTGGATTTTGACAGGGAAATGCCCTAGATTAATAAGGATAATCAGGAGCATGAACAATCAAAGAGTAGACAGGAAATGCCTTTAAAAAATAAATAAATAAATAAATAAATAATAAAATAACTAAACAGCAGGCAAGCATTTCTCTTCATATGGACATTTTCCACCCCAGTTTTTGTAAACACCCCCAAAAGAAATCCTGTGTATGACTGTGCAAGGCTTATCAGCGGTTCAGGAATGTGTCACACAGACTCGCGGAAGCAGGTGCTTTTCTGCACGGCGGCCTGCATGGGAATGGAGCACACACAGACACACACACACACACACACACACACACCAGTAAAGGCTGTGTCAAGCTGCACAGCTCACCAAGCATCATAACCGCTACTGGAAATGGGAAACGAAAGACATACACAAACCCTTCAGTCGAGAAATATCTTGGTCTGTTATTAGCCTGTTAAAAGTGAAACGATGAGAATCCAACAAGTACAAAAACTGCTTGACTTACACTGGAAGGCAACGTCGTATGTGTACGATTGAGTAAATTAGCAATTTGATTTTAGGTTTGAGAGTGAATGTGCATGGGGCACAGGATAAGTCAACGTACAAAGACATGCAAACGACTGCATCCAAATGTATTTAAGCAAAAAAAAAACCCAACAACAACAAAAACAAACATCAAACGATCCCTGATGTGTTCTCTTGCAAATGACAATTACACCCAGTTTATTGAAAGAAAGTGATCTAAAGATCAAAAGTGGGATCTCTTTTCAAAAGAGATCTATGATCAAGCAAAGTACCAAATAATATGTATAATCTATGGCCTGATCTCACAGGAAATCTATACAATTTCCAAGAACTAAGGGTTGGTTTCCATTCCATGTATTATGGCTAGACTTATAAGAAAAGATATGAGCACTAACCCCGTTCCCAACCTCGCCCCTAACCCTAACTTTGCCTTCATACTTTTGCATATAATTTAAATTGTGTGAATTGATACAAACGTGCAAGTATGAGACAATGTTGCCATGGCTACATCCTCAACTGATACTAAATAGTACTATTAAAATAAAAGTAACCTAGGTTACCATAGTTACCATGGAGGTTGTTCTAGGGTCTTTAGAAAGTAGGTTTAGAAAGTAGGGAGCCATGCTCTTTCAGAAGAAAATGGTACTAAACTGTGCCACTTTTTCTTGTCACTGGGGTATACACACGTCTCGTACCTTCAGTGTGTAGTTTTTTCTAGAAAGGTGCATGTTGTGTAGCTTTAAAGCTGTACTCTAAAAGCTAATTACAGTCCGGTTGTGTACCTTAAATATTTTGTAAACGTACACTAGGCTATATAAAGATATATTTTAAAGGTGTCAAAGGTATTGGTATCACCCTTACTGGCAGAGGTACAGTGTAGTACCCTTTTTTATTTAGAGTGAGCAATGATCTAAAATAAAATAATATTCAAAAATATGTATACATGTAAAAAAAAAAAAAAATGGTTGCCTGGATTTGTTTAAATCATTTAAAGACTATTTCCTTTTTTTAAATTCATTTCTATCGTTTAAGTGTTGTTTGTTTGTTTTTTTTAGAAAAAGTATAACACCCCCCCCCCCCCCCCTTCTTTTTTTCCTCTGGATGATCTATTTTCTAATGGACACTGAGATTTTTTTTTTTCTTTAGATTAATGAGCTTATTTTATTAAACATGATGTTTTACTGTAAATATATTCATTCTTTCATATATTATATAGGGGATATATACATAAAGGGGGGGGTGTTATGACAGCGGGCCGTACTATGACGTCACTAATTATATAATTAGCGGCTTTGACAATATTTTGATTGAGACCGGATAGTTGTTTACATTTTAACACAACGAGATTTATTTTCATCTGTAGGCTACAAGCTATGGCTTGTGGGTTTGCAGAAATGTAGCCTAATATAAAATTAAAGGCAAGTTGAAAAAAATAAAACCCGCATCCACTAAAAAAGCACAATACTGAACAAAACAAAAAGGGAATGTCGGGAATGTCGGGAATGTCTACATACAGCTAATTTACCTAGAAATGTGAGAAACGGCGCTTTCACACATTTTGTAACACGAGTTTTCTAAATCTAGCCTACATCCCTGATCTATTGGTGATAAATCGTGATCAATAATTAGAGGCTAATTTCTAGCTATTTCAAAACCGAGTTCAAAGCTGATCCAACAACGTTTTCATCCAAATGTTTCTCGCACGAGCGCTTACAAATAATCGTGACTGATTTGATTAAGAATAAAAATCTGAAACAAACAAACAAACAAACAAACAAACAAACAAACAAATAAATAAATAAATAAATCTGTAAAATACCATGCTTAAAAAAGTAGAGGTACAATAAATAAAAATGTAAGCTATGAAATAAAATTGTCGCACTAGTAATCTATTTAGAAACATTTTCATTTAGCCAAACATTTTGCGCCTCTCTTTGGAAATTGTACAACTTGCGTAAGAATCTATTTGTCTATTTTATCGGTGCGTTATTTTAATCATAGCTATGAAAGCTATAAAAAGGGTCTGTTTACCTTCTAACCTCATGCCGACACTGAGGCACTTCTGGAAGCGACAGAAAGGACATCTCTTGCGCTGCGTCTTGTCGATGCCGCAGTCCTGGTTCTGGTTACAGGTGTATCTCTTATTGTTCTGCACCGTGCGCTTAAAAAAGCCCTGTGGAAAATCGCATGGTGTTAGATTTGAAATCTTAGACTGAATGCACAAAACTCGGCGAAGAATTCAAATGCGCAAAAATTGCATTCTCAATCGACTTCGTTAGATTTAAAACAAGCACGTTGTGACGTTGTGACTAAAGCTAAAAAACGATACAGACATCATTAATCCCCATGCACCCAGCCTAGGAATAAACAACGCCGCCATTTTGAGGATTTTATTTATATATTTTTTCTTTTCTTAATTAATGCAGAAAAATCGACAATGATGGACAGGTGAACAGATGGCGCACCTTGCAGCTCTCGCACGTGAGCAGGCCGTAGTGGTAACCGGACACTTTGTCCCCGCACACAGGACACAGCTCCTCTAAATCCTCTTCGGTGGTGAACTCCATCACTGACCCTGCGGACACTGTACAGGTCAACAACACGCTCAGGAACAGCTTTAATGCTGATGCAGTATGAAGATATAAAAGATATATTAAAGGTAGGCCTACAAAAGGTGTACAGTTGAGGCATCATCTCAGTCAGACAAGGAAAGAGAGAGAGAGAGAGACTCATGTCATTTTGCGTCATCACTTGAGATATGTTCATAACCTCATATTTGACTGGATATCTTTATAAAGATCTTAAATGTCACTGAAGATTACTTTTGGAAATTTGGAACTGGCAACCTTTGAAACTCTACAAGAAGATCTTCTAATGATCCTCAGGCATATATTTTTCTGGAGACACTGTCTGATTCCTGCCAAAATAACATCTATTTTATCTTTCTTCTCTTAGCAATTTATGGACAAGTGGGGGAAAAGCTTGATCACTGACTAGAATTACCTAATGTAAAATAATAATAATAATAATAATAATAATAATAATA
Source organism: Stegophilus panzeri (assembly GCA_024331685.1). Lineage (NCBI taxonomy): Eukaryota > Metazoa > Chordata > Actinopteri > Siluriformes > Trichomycteridae > Stegophilus > Stegophilus panzeri. The sequence continues at coordinate 3,183,505 of JANDJT010000190.1, read as the reverse complement.
ATAATAATAATATATGTATTATAATAATATGTATTATAATAATATATGTGAATTGTCCCTGATCCTCAAACCCACCAAACACCCTGTTTGTTTATTTATTTATTTATTTATTCATTTATTTATTTACTAGGCAACTGGTTATAAGATTGTCAAAAAATTTTAACATGATTATTAAAATTTATATAGGTTAGTGTATAAAATACGATACGTCAGAATATATTCATGACAACATGGTTAAATATTCCTAATAGTCTTTGCCAGATAAAATATTGAAATGTCTAAATTTCAGGCAGATTTTTAAAATAAATAAATAAATAAATAAATAAATAAATAAACACTGATCTTGTGTTCACTGTGCTTGTATCTATAAAAGCTCTAAAAGACTTCACACTGTAATTTTTCTGGGGGGTGGAGGGGTGGGGGGGGGGGGTCAGAGTTCATTATAAACGCTGATCAGTAGGTGACTATATATATATATTTTTAACATTATTTTAAACCAAAATGAACCCCATTTGTTTAAAAGAAAAAACATCCAAACGCGGGTCTGATACAAAGAGGAATCTAGAGGAATAAAAACACTATATAAAAAATATAAAACACTCCTGCTGAAAGATCATCAGTTTCGCGTCACGTTTTAAACTAAAGTTATTTAAAAAAAAAAAATTAAATCGTATTTTGGATAAACCTCGAGGTTGTAGACCAAAATGTGCAGTGTGTGCGGAGCTCTGAGCCACACACACACACACACACACACACACACACTTTCACGTCTGCTCAAGAGCAGCTAACGAGGTGCTCGTGCACCCTTTTAATAGAAAGCTCAGGTGTTGGGAATGTTTGCAAGAACGTCCACTTAACCCTCACACCACACACACACACACACACACACACACACACACACACACACACACACACACCCCTACCTAACATGCCCAAATGTAATCCCGAATAATACATTTAATAGGTACATTTGAAGATATAGAACCCGACTGATATTATCGGAAACTCGATACATCACTATGTTTATATGTTTATACCGAACAGACTTTCAGTCAACACTTTGATTATACATATACTGTATGATCTATATTTTATCAAGATTAGGTTTCATTTAAAAAAAAAAAAAGAAGAAGTTTAATTAACATTCCAACGAAAGTTTTAATACCTATATACTTAAATATTTAGAAAAATATAAAGATAGCGTACACAGAACGCGTCAGTGGGATATTTGACGTCAGAGATTTTGAAAAATGTTGCGACAAATTAGCTTAGCATATCGCAATCATGCATTGCAATCTATTACTACACAGGTCTGATGTGGATATTAGTCATTTCTTTTATTTCGTCTATATTATTCCTATTTTAACAGTGAAGCATAGAAATACACCCCAAGTCCAATTTAGATATTAAAATATATATATGTATAATATGTATATTATAAGGTACATATGTGGGCGTCTAAGATATTTGACGTCAGTGAATTTGCAACAGAGAGAGAGAGAGAGAGAGAGAGAGAGAGAGAGAGAGAGACTCAAGTGAGGTTTTCTTCATTATTTGATCAGGGTCATTTCGGAATAAAAAGAATTGACGTCAATTAAGTCATTAATGTCGCTTTAACGCGGTTAAACAGAGCCACTTTAGCGAATGAAATTAAATATCTCAATTATTTACGTTTTATTCTACTAACATTCCAACATATGATCAAATAGTTATCAAGTATCATATATACATATTCATAAAATAATATATCAAACCAAAATATATCTGACATTGTAAAAAGCCACAAAAAAAGAAATGCGCGAATAGAAATTCAAATTAAATGTCATTTAACTATTTATAGAAGTTATTTTAATAGTAATTTGTCTTAACCATTTTCCTGAGCCTTCTGATAAGTGAGTGTAATTTCTTTCTTTCTTTTTTTTTTTTTCTTTTTTTTTGTTAGATCGAATATTTTAATAGCAATAGAATCATATAAAGCACGTCTATTTTCTTTTAATGATTTTAATGATCTCTGTCGGTTTGATTTATTATTTAATTAGTAACACCAGGAAACAGACTGAACTCCTCAACTAACATTAACAAAATAAAAAAATAAATAAATACATGGAAAATACGTTTAGCTTAATCAACTGTCCATTTTTAACGATATTAATTGGCTAGGCTAATGTAATTAAAGGCAACAAGATATCAAATCAGTTTACGTATACATGCGAATACAATGTTAATAATAATAATAATAATAATAATAATAATAATAATAAACACCCACAATGTTAATTTGAACATAACAAAAAAAACGAGCCAGATCTTTTGCTAGACAATAAAAATTAAAGTAACATAATTGAAAGTTTTTTATTCTAAACTTGTTAGCTAAACGTACATCTCTTAATCTTTTAGCTAATAAATATTAATAGCTACATGAGCATAATAGTTGTCTGTAATATGTATATTATACGTCACAAAACAGCATAAATAATAAATCGAATTATTTTCGATATTTGGTCAAGATAGAGCTTGTATAGAGGTTATAAAAACATTTTATCCGACTTAATGTGTAATATTCATAAATACACAAATGCATTTTGTTACACAGGTTAAATTCTGTATCCACTTAAAAGCTGTAAGATGAAATATACAAAATGGCGTCGTGTTAAAAAGTTTAAAAAACAAACAAAAAACAACAAACAAAAAACTTCTGAAGAATTATTAGAGAAAGAAGGAAACTGGAAAGGAGGTTTTGGTGTTCGGGTTTTCACACGTGTTTTCTTAAGCCAGTATATAATTATGTGAAATAGCATGTGAGAAAATAAAGTCAATGTCGTGAAATAATTTCACATCATTCAACATCAACTTCAGTGTTTAATAAATCCGAAAACCACGTGTTTTTGTTTCTATAATAGAAAATATATAACGAAGATATTATAATTAATTAATAATTAGGCTAATAATAATGTTAAACTCAGCGTGATGCGATTATTATTATTATTATTATTATTATTATTATTATTTACATTTTTTAATCGGATTTAATCGGATTCTTTTCGCGGTTGGATCTGATTGAATTTGATCTGATTTGGTGATGTTCTTACCTTTACTTTGCGCCTCCAGCATTTGACTCAGTGTGTGTTGTGTGTGTGTGGAAAAAGACGGCGACGCTCCTCAGCAGCTCCGGACGAGTCCAGATAAACACACACATACACACACACACACGCGCACACACACACACACACACATGCACACACGCATCCACACATATACACATACACACACGGAGATGGAGATGGAGTGTGTGAAGCTGTGTGAGCTGGTGTTCAGCTGCTGCACCGTCCCCGCTCGCCCATGTTGAGTGTGTGTGTATGAGCGCGTCCGCTTTATGCGCCGGGCGGAGACGCCTTCATTGGACATCACACACTCATGTGACTCTCGGACACACACACACACACTCACACACACACACACACACACACACACACACACTGGAGATGAGATGGAGGAGGAGGAGGATGCGCTTCTGACAAATTCTAGAGACTTGAATGAACACTACAGAACTGAATTAACACGTGAACATTTTTGGTCCAACTGGACTTGTCTAACTGCTTCAAGCCTGTACAACACTATAACAAATTCAGCAACGATGTTAGTCTTACACTAAATATACAGTTGAATAATAAATACGCACACATTATGGTCTTCTTTATGGACTGACGTGTATTGAGTGTGATCAGGAGAGCAGTAACAGGGGCGGGGAG
>JANDJT010000190.1:3155258-3173733 GCA_024331685.1 Stegophilus panzeri | reverse complement strand
GTGAATTAGGATGGTGTAATTAACACCTACAGTGGTAAATTAGGATGGTGTAATTAACACACACTGGTGAATTAGGATGGTGTAATTAACACCTACAGTGGTAAATTAGGATGGTGTAATTAACACACACTGGTGAATTAGGACGGTGTAATTAACACCTACAGTGTTAAATTTGCTTTTATAGTGTTGATTTAACTCTTACAATGTTGAGTTATCTTTTACAGTGTTGGGTTAACACCTAATTAACCTAATTAAAGTAGTGAATTGGGACGGTTTATGTAACACAGTGTTGAAATAGGTTTATTCTTATAGTGTTGATTTAACTTTTACACTCCTCAATAAACACTGTATATATTTAATTAACACTTACAGTGTTCAGTCAACATCTACAGGGTTTGTTACAGTATTAAAAAAATGCTTTGGCCTTGTGTTTGGGACCACTGTCGTGCTGAAAGGTGAAGTTCCTCCCAAGCTTCAGTTTGTTGTTACTTCAGTTTGTTGTTATTGTTGTTGTTGTTGTTTTTAGCAGACTGTAGCAGGTTTTCTTATAATACCCCCTGTATTTTGCTCCATCCTTTCTCTCGTCAATTTTGATAAGAAGCCCAGGTTTTTTTGAGTATGAAAAGCGTCTCCAGAGCATGATGCTGCCACCACCATGTTTCTGTGATGCAGCTTCCTCTTCCTCCCTATTGATCCAGCAGTGCTTACTGGGATATCCACTCCTTTTGGATATAATTTTACATCCTGTTCATAAGTTCCAATGAAATTCTGTTACCTTTAACTCCCTTAGAATGCTCCTTAGTCAGGGTGGGTGGGGGGGGGTGAATACTTATGCAATACTTATACTTATACTTATCTGAACTACTTGCTGACCAGTAATTGATTTTAACTGACTTAACTGACATTCTACCAACACAAAGAATATGTCTATTTATCATTTGTTATTCATATATAGCTGATAAATTCAAGGGGGGGGGATGAATACTTTTGCAACCCACTGTATGTGCATGTGTATGTACTGTACTCGAATGTGTGCATTGTACTGTATGTGTATGTGTGCATGTGTATTGTATACTGTGAATTTATGTGTGTATACTGTACATGTATGAGTATTTGTGTGTGTGTGTGTGTGTGTGTGTGTGTGTGTGTGTGTGTTCCCAGGTCACTATGAACAGAACAGCACTCCATTATTGAACCCGCTGAAGTGGCCTTAAACAGCAGCACACCGAACACAATATAATGTTGCGCACACACACACACACACACACACACACACACACACACGCGTGCTCGGTTCCCGTCTCAGACCATTTCGGGGCACTTTGCTTTGTCCATCAGTAAACAATGGAGATACGGCACAGTCCTGACAATCACAAGGACAATGCCACTCGCGTCCTTGGATTCGTAAAAAAAGTATAAATATATTGACTAAAGCAGCGGCAGATTATTTATTACTGGCAGGAAGAGGCTCACCACTTCCTCCCTCAGTGCCCGAGTTCATCTTTAGACTTAGGGCTTTTCATTTACACAGGACATAAGCCTCAACTCGGGCTCTGGATTAAGTTGCGTATTGTTTTGTGCTTTGTCAGACAGAAAGCCGAACCAGAGCGTTGCTGGGTGAATCCGGGTTCGAGTCCTCGCGCTATCTGCAGCAGCTGGTTCGAAACATTGCCAACAAAATCCATCCATCATCCCCCCACAGAGCCAAGGCCAAAACGAGCCGGTAGGTAGTGCAGGCTTACGAGAACGCACGCACGCACACACGCACACACACGATTCACATCTTTAAAGTGGATATTTCATTACACGATAGATTTAAATGCCCTGGTTCTCAAAGTGAAGACTCTCCAGTGGCCCATGAAGTGAGGTAAAGGTCCACAACTTAGGTTTTTTTCTTTCATATATATATATATATATACACTTTCAGTACGGCTCCAATAAATAGTGACACAACGTTTCCCATGATTTATAACGCAGCCACCATTTTGTGGGTCAAACAAAAATCAAACGCCATTTAAAAACCATTTAAAAAACAAAACAAAACATAGAACTTCAAGAAAGGAGCGTCACAGAGGCATCATTTACAGGCAATGGTAAAAAAAAAAAAAAGTTCAATATTACACAGGACTTTCGATGGAGATTTATCTACTGGTTGATCCACAAAATGGCGGACGTGCTAAGTGATCCAGATGTAAACAAAGCAAGCGAAAACTGTCTATTGTCCAAATATTATTGTACACTTTTAAACTATGACTCGATTATAAAATATATATATATATATATATATAATAGTTTGTTTGTAAAATATAAAACTGTACTGTGGGGATTTTCAGTTAAAAGGGTCCTTGACTTTAAAAAGTTTGAGAACTGCTGCCCTAGAAAGAAAAGTGCAGTAAAGAATTATTCTTTTATTAAGAATATATTAAGTTTATTTATGAATCAGTACAAAGAAATATCTCAATTCAACTAAACACTCCGAGAAACTCGGATACAAAGACAGACGTTTTGCTTGGTAACTGCCAGTGAACCTCCATGTGATATATCTTTTATAAATCTGTCTTTATATGTCATCAAAATGGAGGTCAGCGTTCTAAAAAAAAATAATAATAATAAATAAAAAATTCAATCCAAACACTCATCATGGCTTGAGAGAAGTGGAGGGAAACGACAGTGAGAACGAAACATGTTACCGAGAACTCGTGTGTCTCTCTTGAAGATGTCGGAAAAAACTTAAAGCCCCGACACCGGAGACTCCTTCTGTAAATGTTAAGACAAAAGCCTCCATATCCATAGAAACGATAACGTACCGGAGACTTAATCGGTACCTTCTAACCAATCCGAACGGAGAATTCGACAGCGCTGTGGTATAAGTCGTAATCAGCTTTATGAGGCTCTAAGAGCTTTGGACCTCTGAGCAAATGAAGTGAAAATTGAAGCTAATAATATTAATGAGCGAAGCTCCAGGAAATCAGATCAGCTGCTGAAAGTAAAAATAACAGTACCGCAGCATCCTTCCAGAACGTTCCGAGTACAAAAACAGCGGGGAGCGAAGTGCAGGAGGATATCCTATCCACGGAAGATGGTACTTAGAGGTACTCATGAAGTACATTCACATCCAGCAAGACAGCAGAGGGACACTTTCATCTTATTCTTCTTACATTGTAGCGCTGTTAGCGCTGGGTCGTAGAGCAAGCACTGCTAGTTCCGAATAAAGAGACTAGCGTGACGTAATTAAGACCAGTCCATGCTAGTTTCCCATCGGACCCTCGGAATCAGCCTCAACTCTATATGCTTCTGGAAAATTCTCATCACAACGGCGTCCTCATACTTGGATATTTTTCATAGTTTGACAGAACAGACGGCTGCTGCTCGGGTTAGCCGTGTTTCCTGCTTCTAGCTACAGGTTACGCTAATAACACAAGCGATCGTGGGTTTTATGGGCGGGGCTTGCACACAGCACACGTAGAATGGTCCGAAAGAAAGTTTATACAAAAATGTGTGTGTGTGTGTGTGTGTTTTATAAGAAGGTTAATACAACTCTCTGTCACGCTGTGATGAATTGTGTGGGAAATAAAACGCAACGTTCTACGGTAGGAATCTACTCAACGCTACATTTCTTGATAAATTTGTTTTTCATTTAAAAAAAAACAAAAAAAAAAAAACAGATCTTTGCTCACGTCTCAATAAGCAAGTTATACAGGATTTAAATAAATAAATAAATCTGTGTACACGTTCATGAATTAAAGGTGCAGTCGGCAATTTTGCTCAACATAATGTAAACTAACGAAGCCGCTTCGTTCGCCGTTTCCTCCAAAGCCACGCCCCAAAATGTGGCTATTCCACAGACACCCAAGTCTCTCTGGGCATGTACACTGCGAGGAATGTGCTCACAAAAAAATAAATAAACTCCAGTCTGGTTTAAAAATCACTGACCACACCTTTAATCAAATCTATTTATTTATTTATTTATTTATTTATTCATTCATTCATTCATTCATTCATGCAGCACTGTTTTGACTCATCCACATCCACGCGAACACACAGTCTGAGCGAATGAACACACAGTCTGAACGAACACCCAGTCTGAGCGAACACACAGTCTGAGCGAACAGTCTGAGCGAGTGCGGTTGTAAAGTTACAGATCATTAGTAAGCACTAGAGTAAATAAGTGTTGTTGTTTTTTTATTTTAGTGTTTTAGCCTTGAGGCTAACAGGCCTATCAGAGAGCTCGAGTGTGTTATCTGTGCGTCTGGCTGGGTGTCCTCATCGGAACGCTCCTGAAGTGTGGCTGCTACAGGTGTGGTCCTCTCTCTCTCTCTCTCCTCATCTCTCTCTCTCTCTCTCTCTCTCTCATCTCCTTTCCCTCGACCCTGACACACTCCAAATCTGCCATCAAGCGCACCACACGCACAGTTCACACACACACACACACACAAGCCGAGGCACACGCCAGCGTCTCCCCCCACGCCATGACCATGACGCACGCCAAATCTCCTGATCGCAGCCAGCTACGGTTTCACTATACACACACACACACACACACCTTTACTTCATCTCTTATTCACCGACAAGGCTACTTATTCTTCTGATGCCGCTTTTTCTCGACTCTAATTGCTCCAGTCTTTAGCAAAACCCTAAAGACAGAGGTCCGATGTTTCTTCCTCGCAGGTTAAATACTCTGCATAACTGCACTACATGAATTTCTTGAAAACGATTCCATCAATTAAGACCATCTCATGGCCAAAGAATCATAATGCATGTCTAAGCAACTAATACCTCGACTAATTACTCCACATCTGCGCTTCATTGCTCACACTGTCAGATGTACAATAAACCCGCCAGCTATCTGAATCACAAGAGAAAGTCGCAGGTGAGGAAACGGAGGCGTATATTTAAAAAAAAAAAAAAAAGAATGTTTGGGGATATCGTACAGGATATTAAAGCGGCGATAAGTGGAGACCTTGCCGCCTCCGATGGCCCACGGTTCCTCCGCACATCAAACGGGTTCCTCTCCCGAATCTTTCTCTTCTCCTCTCTTCCTACAGCTCCCACTTTAAACCTCACTCCTCTTTCCTAAAGCCCGTCTCCCGACAGGTGTGAGCATGTAGCGTGTAGCGCCGTGCACGAAAAATATCATCACAGGACTCAAAAACTGAGATCCTGGAAGAGCTTGAAATCGTTTGGTCGAATTTTTTACAACACAGCTAAACACTCTGTAAAAAAAATAATAAAACATAAAAAACATCCAGCTAGATTTCCATATGAGCTCAGCGTGTGGTGTCACTAAATGATCACGTGTAAGAACCCACGTGTTAAGCTCAGCATCCGGCTAGCTTACTTACTTATTCTACATCCGCATTAATCCGAATACATCCAGAAACCGCGTTTTCACTTTTTAACGCCGGTGTTTTCAAACATTTTCCACACTGAAAACGTCTGAAAACGCTTACATCTCTGTACCGCGCACGTGTAAAAACGTAAGAAGCTCCGGCCCGCGTCATTTCCGTCAGGCGTTTATTTAAACGTGACTCTCGAGGTTGTACAAAAGTGACATTAACGTCAAACAAAAGCTATCAAACGGGACAGCGGGCACAACGACTGCGGTACAACGTCGTCCACCGTCTTGTTCGTTTTGAGTCGAACAGGTCACGTGACTAAAAAATACGCCATCGTTTTTAAATGTGTCCGTTTTCGCATTCGTCCGCTTGGGAGAGAACGTTTTCTCTGGACAAAAACTCCGTCTCGGTGTGAGCGGAAGGCCAAAACGTAGAGAAAAAGAAGCGTTTTCAGATTTATCCGGATTAACGTAGCCGTACCGAATGTTAGCGACGGCTGCTATGATAACCGTATACCTTGGAAGGAGTCTCCAGTGTCAGCACTCAGTTAGTTTATGACAAGTTGCATTTGTTTTTTTGTTGTTGTTTGTTTGTTTGTTTTATTAACTACAGGAAGAAGAAAAATAACAAGTGCGGCCTGTGAGGGAACGTGAGCTACTATAACGTGGAACTAGCTTGTTAGATTAAACATAACTATAAACGGATAAAAAGTATGACGTGTCCTTCTTTCATTAATAAACGGTTGCTAGCTTTGGAAATTGTTGTCATATAAGAGGAATAAAACACTCCAGGATATGCTGTTTTGGGGAAATCACTTTGTTGTTGTTGATTATTTTCCTAGAACAGCACGACATGGAGTGTTTTATTCTTCACACAAGTCCACGATGAATGTCGGTTAATGCACATATTTTCAGTTATTAAAGCATGCTCTCTCTCGCTCTCGCTCTCACACACACACACACAGTGTTGAGTAGGACAGAAGGGCCGATGGAGAGAGCAGCGTGAGGGCAGCAGCAGCCTTGAGGAGAGGGTGCAGGAGTGAAGGTCAGATATGAGAGGGGCTTCGTCCTGGAACAGCTTGTTAAAAGAGAGAGGGAAAAAAAAGAGGAGAGAGAGAGGAAGAGTGGAGTGGAGGAGGAGGGGTTTTGTCGTTGTTGATTGGCCTTGAGTGGATGCTTAATGTGCTCCGGAGCCCTGGCCACGTGGGGAGCGCTGATGTAAATGCTGACAGCTACAAATCGGCCCTGAGATAACCCAAACACAGCACGGGTCAGCGAGGTGGAGGGAGACGCTGCTCTCTGCCCATCTCTCTTCCTCTCTCTTTCCATCTCGCGCTCTCTCCCACACATGTTCCGTTCCCTCATTCATTCCACATGCTCTTCTAAACACACCTGGAGTGCACTATACAGTAAACTATCTTAATTTTACACCTCTTCATTTTAAATGAGTTAGACCGTATATACAACTACACTCAGCCATCCACTTTAATAGGAACACCTGTGAACCTGCTCGTTTATGTTATCATGCAGCACAATGCACGACGTCATGCAGATACGGGTCTGGAGCTTCAGTTCATGTTCAGATCAAACATCAGAGTGAAGAAATAACGTCTGATCTCTGTGTGGCGTGGTTGTCGGTGCCACACGGGCTAGTTTGAGTATTTCAGAAACTGCTGATCTCCTGGGACGTTCACACACGATAGTGTCTAGGGTTTATACAGAATGAGCGGAGGGTCTGCAGGCTGATACGCCTTGCCGACGAGACGGATCAGAGAACATGACCAGACTGGTCTGAGCTGACAGGAAGTCTATAGTAACTCAAATAATCACTTTTTACAAACGTGTCGAGCAGAAAAGCATCTCAGAACACACACCACGTCAAACCCGACGTGGTCTTCTGCTGTTGTAGAACGATTTTATGCATGGTGCTGCCGCCACATGATTGGCTGAGTAGATGAGCAGGTGCATTAATGAGCAGGATTACACTCGGATGGTACAGGTGTTCCTATCAGATCGATCAGCATGTATAGACTGTATATTCGCTCGTTAAATCTATAACACTGACTATACGGTTCATCGTTTTGAAGACGAATCACGGTTAGCTGGCGAACACCCTGCTGAAAAAAACCCTCAAAAACAATAGAAACCCTCATATAATTTGTAATGGGAATTGTATTGGTTTTAATAGAAACGGTAATGGTTAGCTGATGGATTGTAATGGTATTTGTAGTAGAAACCATTAGAATTTCTGTTAAGGTTTCTATTGGGGGTTTTTATTCTTTAGCAGGGTAGAATTTTAAATTATTATTTTTTTTAAATCCCAGATTTTCAATGTGGTCTCAGATTTTAGACTCCACTGTAAATATATATTGGAAATGTTTTCTCATACAGACGTCAAATCATCAAAACGTCTGTAAAATGTATCTCTATAGTAGTCTTAGGAACATTTCAGGAGATATTAATGGCATTAAACGAGAAGCTCTTTGCCAAACGAATAAATGTGAATGTAGATATAAATTAATATGCATAGATACTGGAAACACTGGGGGAAATAAAAGATGACCGTATAAATTGTGCTTTTTTTCCCTTTCAGGCAGTTGTTGATCCTTTCACTCCGTTTTTGTTAGTAAATGAATGAAATCTGATTGATTGTTATAGTTAACTGCACTTATATCTTTGTTTAGTTTGTCAGGGGGTGGATTTTGGAGGCCTTCGGCTCTCTCGGGTACGTGCGTTTCTCCTCAGGAAAACATCTCGGTACATGTAGGATGCTTTGTCTCAGCTGCACCGTGTGCTTTGTGCTTCTCGTATTCGCTCAGACAATAATAAAACACAGTGAATACGTGTCCTCACGTTCACGCCGCACGTGCTCCATCATCGTTACGCAGCATTTAAAGCCTTCTGTACGGCCTCGTCACGAACCCCGGAGCTGGTAGGGTACAGCTGAGGGAAATGTCAATATCATGTAAAGGTTTTCAGATTAAGTGTAGAAATCGGTCACATTTTTTGCTGTGTGCTTGCTGTCGTGTTTTAGCAAATAGTGTGAAGGAGAGAAGGGGAAAAAACCCTAGAAGGGTATGGGCTTCATGATTTAGTTTTCCCTATACAAGGAGGAATTGTTCAATTGTGAATTACCTCCTTGGTTAATGCTCATGATAATGACATCAAAATATATAATAAAAGAAATAAAAAATTAAATAAGCATCTAAGGAAATTCTTCAAAAACAATTAAATATGTTTTTAAGTGTCACAATAATTAATATATTGGGCAGTAAAGAATTAACAGTAAAACAACCAAATAACAATGTAATCAAATTATAATAAATAATAAAAATGTGATGAATAAATACTGAATTCCACTGGAATAAATATATATGTATACATACATATACACACACACACACACACACACACACACACACACACACAGGTGCATCTCAAAAAAATTTAATATTGTGGAAAAGTTCGTTTTTTGCCATAATTTAATTACAAAAGTGTGACTTTCATATTTTCTAGATTCATTACATATAAAGTGAAATATTTCAAGCCTTTTTTTTTTTTTTTTTAAATCACGATGATTACAGCTTACAGTTCACGGAAATCAAAAATCCGGTATCTCAAAATATTTGAATAAAGAGTTTATAATACAGAAATGTCGACCTGAGAAGACTCTAATCAGCGAATTCACTCTAAACACCTGCAAAGGTTTCCTGAGCCTTTAATCTCTCAGTCTGGTTCAGTACAATAAAAATCATTATTTCATGCCACATATAGGGAGTAGAAAAGCAGTTCATATTCTAATTTCCTCCAGATTGGCTACGGCACGACCTGCCAATAAATTCAACACTAACATCTTCTAAACTGTTGGGGGGGGGATAAATCTGAGACCATACAATGGAGCACCAACAAACTGGGAAGAAAACAGGGTCCATGTTTAAAATAAATAAAGAAGTCAGGTAGGAAGGAAGGCAGGAAGGAAGAAAGGAAGGAAGGAAAGAAGGAAGTAAAGAAGGAAGGAAGAAAGGAAGTCAGGAAGGAAGGAAGGAAGGAAGGAAGGAAAGAAGGAAGGAAAGAAGGAAGGAAGAAAGGAAGTCAGGAAGGAAGGAAGGAAGTCAGGAAGGAAGGAAGGAAGGAAGGAAGGAAGGAAGGAAGAAAGGAAGAAAGGAAGTCAGGAAGTCAGAAAGGAAGGAAGAAGGAAGGAAGAAGGAAGGAAGAAGGAAGGAAGAAAGGAAGTCAGGAAGGAAGGAAGTCAGGAAGGAAGGAAGGAAGGAAGGAAGTCAGGAAGTCAGTCAGTGAGTCAGGAAGGAAGGAAGTCTGGAAGAAAGTCAGGAAGGAAGGAAGGAAGGAAGGAAGAAAGTCAAGAAGGAAGGAAGGAAGGAAGGAAGGAAGGAAGAAAGTCAAGAAGGAAGGAAGGAAGGAAGGAAGTCTCATCAGTTAATTCAATATCTCTAGATTAAGGTTTTTACATTTCTAGTTTTATACTTCCTATTTTAAAGACATATGTTGTTCTTGCCCTTCTGAGTTAATACTATAATGGAGTAATTTATAGTAATACAGCCATAAAATGAAGGGAAAATTAGGATTTACTGAATGAGTGATGTTGGTTTTTATTAAAATGTGTGCTTAAACCATTATTATCTTAAACCATTATTAGCTCATCATTTTTCCTACTTGTTTTCTTTTCTTTTCTTTTCTAAACCCGATTGAAGTGACTGCTATTTTCAAGTGTAACCATACCTGTTAAAAAAAATAAATAAATAAAAAGTTCCAAGTAGATTTTTGACTTCTTCAGCCTTCAGGCATCTCAGAAGTTCATAGTAAACTCTATAAGTTCTCAGAGCTGTAGGGGGAAAAAAGGGTTTTTTTTTTGAACGGTTAATGGCAAACATAGAATTTTTATTCTGTGAGCAGATTTACGTTGAATCGTTTATTAGATTCTTTTATTCAAAATGCACAAATGGACAACTGAAGGATTCAGAAAGTGCTGGAATGGGTCAAGGTGGTGACAAAAAAAAAATCAATTTCAAACACACAATACAAGAAAGAATCTGTAACGCAAAAAAATATAGTTTGTTATCCTACACACAGACGGAACAGGAACGTCTTTAGACCTTTGTGAAAAGAATAAAGACGAGAGGTTGTACAGAGTGAACATTTACTCAGTGAGGAACGAGGAGGCTGAATCAGGGAGATGTTCCGCTATGAGCGCATTCAGATCTCAGGGAAATTGTTTCTCAAACACAGGAATACTCGGAGCAGAGAAAACAGCCAGAACTTTCTTCATCAGTAGCTCCTCATGAGTGCAGCTGTAACTCATTGGTTAAAGGCATCACTGAGGAGCAACGGTAGATGGTTCTGAAGACATGAGCATGATGTGGTGGGTGGGTTTGTGTCTCAGAGCAAGCACGTGTTAGCCCTCACCCTCCTAGATTGGTAGTTGCCATGTTCTTTGGTTGGTGATTCTATGTATGGGAGAAAACTTCACTTCCAAGTAGAACCCATTTTATTAACCCTTGATGATCCATTTTCTGTAGGTCTTAATTCTGTAGAGGCCAACCTTTAAGGGGACCAAATCTGTTCAGATCACTCGAGAATCTCTTGAGGAAATAATGCTCAATAGAGACCTTCCTTGTCACATAAATAAGTAATAAAAGGTTTAGCAGAAAGACTAAAGTGGACTCAATGCAAGTTCTGGTATACGCTTAGAAATAGGGTTCCTCAAACAGGGTTGTTAATGGATCTAGCATTCTCAAGGGGTTCTTGATCCAAATAATCAATACATTTGAGCATATTAAAACAGTTTCAGATGCATTCATGAGGCTCTGCAAGCCTAGCCTTTCAAGCCTAATGTACAGTATTCACAAAAGAGACTGGTACATTATCCTTAATATCCTTAAACAAAGCAGGTTCCTTAAGGGTTCCCTAAACAAATCTTTGGTTAGTCATTCTCTACAATAGAAGGCTTTTCTTTCAGAGCACATTGAGAAAGCTAGAACCATTAAGAACCCTTGAGGAACCCTTCTCTATGTATAAGAGTATACATATTTGGGGACATATCTGGTGTCCTCGACACACCTGTATGGCTAAACACCAGATATGTCCCCTGCATTCGTCAAATAACTGATTGGGTTCTGTGCAGAGGCTACAGGACAGGACAACTGCCTGGTGGCCAAGAACTGATGGAATGGGGAACAATGAAAAATGACCACTGAAGGCCATGAAAGTGGAGTAAAAACTCCAATGAGAAACCTACAGCAACAATTTACTTCTCCACCAAACACTGTGTGGATCGCTACAAATCCAAACCAAGGACTGTCCGTATCCTGGTTTGATAGAACAATATATGAAATGTAAAGGAGTATTTGGATCAAGAAGCCTATACACCAGCTATACACCACATAATCACTGGGGATGTTGAGGACTGGTCACTCCACTTGAGCTTGAATGAAAAACATGACTAAATCCAGAACTATGACCTTGCAAACGACGCAACTAGAAAAATATCAAGAGTACAAGACCCTGACCTGAACTGAACATACTTGAGAACTTTACCCCAATCAATATATTTTCTTGACTCTTAATCATAAGTCAGCCTTGCCCATGACTCTAAAACAGCTGAGTCAGAGAGGCCTTAGTGACTCGTCTCTCTCTGTCACAGCTCTGTTTACTCTGCCGGACGAGCAGGAGTTCAGCCGAGCAGAGCTATCACTGAATAAACATTATCCAGCGGCCCAGCCTCTTCGGCTGCTGAAGCTAGACTCAGGAGGTGGATTGATGGGGCTCCGTCCCAGAGGCGTCACTTGATGTGTGTTTGTTTATGTGGAAGTGATAAAGCCCTGCCCAAAAACAATGTCCATCCACTGCTGGTTATGAACTGGGTTGCAAAGTCATATCTATTAAGTGTCCAGAATTTGCTGACTGGTCTGCTTGACATAAGGCTAGGTCGAGATTATATCAATTTACTCAGAGGGGAGGTTTAAAAAAAACACACACACACAAACATGTATTTCATGAGAAGGTTAAAGATAGATAACCAGACATTGAAAGTCCCTTTCTGTGGTGTTTTCCATTCATGTATTTACAGAGATAAAGCTACACAACAGGCACATCGTGTGGAGAAGACCCCAAAAACTAACCGTGTAAGTTCACATTAATGTTAAATGTTATCTGTAAATTCTCCAATGGACAGCGCTTCACCATGAAACAGTACGACCTGCCATGACTCACGTATGAATCCGGACCCAGAAGTACCAGAAATACTCTTTAATGTCATCTAACAACAGTGAGATTAATGCCATCCACACACCAAACCACTATCGAGGGTGCCAATACTTTAATCGTCAGCGAGGATAACTCGGAGCCAACGTCCATTTAATGCCATCCACACACCAAAACACTACCAAGGGTGCCAATACTTTAATCTTCAGCGAGGATAAATTGGAGCCAACGTCCATTTAATCCCATCCACACACCAAAACATTATCAAGGGTGCCAATACTTTAATCTCCAGCGAGGATAAATTGGGAGCAAACGCCCATTTAATGCCATCCACACACCAAACCACTATCCAGGGTGCCAATACTTTAATCTTCAGCGAGGATAAATTGGGAGCAAACGCCCATTTAATGCCATCCACACACCAAAACACGATCCAGGGTGCCAATACTTTAATCGTCAGCGAGGATAACTCGGAGCCAACGTCCATTTAATCCCATCCACACACCAAAACATTATCAAGGGTGCCAATACTTTAATCTTCAGCGAGGATAAATTGGGAGCAAACGCCCATTTAATGCCATCCACACACCAAACCACGATCCAGGGTGCCAATACTTTAATCGTCAGCGAGGATAACTCGGAGCCAACGTCCATTTAATGCCATCCACACACCAAACCACTATCCAGGGTGCCAATACTTTAATCGTCAGCGAGGATAACTCGGAGCCAACGTCCATTTAATGCCATCCACATACATTTGCATATGACTGCCCCTCGAGCAAGATATCCACACCTACTTTTACATCATCGCACAGCTGGCCCACCCACTTGCGCTCGGTCGCTGAAAACAGTTCCGCACGTGTTATGGCAGGTGACGTTGATAATTAATTAAAAGGCAAAGACGTTAGCCAATCATAGCAGTGGGTGGTTACATCGAAGTCTTAAAGGTAAAGGACACAAAAATCGATCGTTGTAGTCAGAGGGTCAGAGACAGGGTGGAAAAAGGTCATAAATTACTACATTTTGTATGTTTTTGTTGTGCAAAGAAACTTTACTAATATTATAATTACACCTCAGAAAAGATAATAAAAAATGTTTTTAAATAAAAAATAAACGTGTCATGACCCCTTTAAGAGTAAGTATAAATCCGCCTGGGATGCGCAACAGGACAGTGTTTAGGATGACAGCAGCAGAGCTTAGGTCCAAATCTACACGGACATTATGCACTGAATTTTTGGGAATTGCAAAAGGGAAGGAAAATACCGCTGAGGATAAATCACAAGTACATAAAGTTCCAAGGATGACTCGAGCAGGTCTGTAGAGACGAGAGAGACGAGAGAAAGAGAGAAGCCACAACATTAGAGTTGTGTCAGTATCAGGCAAGAATTTCAACACTCTCTTCTTTATAGTCTTTATCACCTGCTGCATTTTTCTTCCCTTTTTTTTTTTCCACCAGCCGCTACATTTTTTGGAAGAACATTTCTCGCTATTCAGTCTCTTCAACCGAATAAATGTTTGTTTTTTTTGTGCGTTTTTCGTCGGTCGATCGAGACGTGATGCGGGATTGATGACACAAACGCACACAAAACGTTTCACAGTTGCATAAGATTCACATTTATTTGGTTTCAAGTCCTAAAACATTCTACACATGCTTTCATAACACGTATGGGTCACATTTTTCTTTCTTTTTTTTTTTTTTTTTCCACAGGTAGTTAAAGTAAGAGTTGCAGATGAAAGAGGTCTGAGACGTAGCATAGGAAAAGCACCTCAGACAGCACTCCTAAAACACGGGCTTGATATATACATGCTATTGCTGTGATTACGTGCCAGATAATCGCGTCCCGATTCCTGAGCGAGTGAATGATCGAGTAGCGTGAAAGGCCAAACTTAGCAAAACATAGCTGCGTTCGAGTGTTGCAGTGTTTACGAGAAATTTTCTAAGTCGATGTTTTGCAGCACGTTAGATCCTACAGTACGTTGGTCAATAAGTCGAAGTAACTCGGAGTGTCCTTTTCTTTATTTACAATATTTTTTTAAAAATGTTCCCCTTTGTCTTCTCTCCCTTTCTTAGAAGTGGCTTAAATCATCATAAAAACAACACAAAAAAAAAACAACAACAACAAACAAACTAAATAACAACTTTATATAGTGCTTACAAAGTCATTATTGTCCTCCAAAGAGTGTGAAGGTGGTGGGTTTAAAAATAAAAATAAAAAAACTAAAAACCTTAACAACTTATCGAATCCAAATTTCTCGTGAAGACTGTAAACACTGGAAATGTTGATGTTCCTGGCAGTTTGGTCTAATTTTCACTGTCACGTTGAGCTTATACTTGGCGTCCATTTTTATTAGTTGCCTAGCAACAGTGTATTCATGAAATTATCCACTTAAACAGTGACCTTGTTGAAAGTTCCATCTGAACGCCCGCTATGTCCTGAAGATGATATATCATGTGTAACATATATATAAAATCGGTTTTAAGGAGCGTGTCTATTCCCTGAGACAGCAGCTACACGCAGAACCTCCTCATCTGCCTCCATTTTTTATTTTTTTGTATAAGCCCCAACATTCACCGTTGTGTCTTCCATTAAAGTTTCAAGTGTGTAAAACTGATAGCACTTTTGATAGTCTTATAAGGGCCAATCAGCATACCCGTAGCCATCAAATAAAAAGAAAAAGCTGATTGGCCAAAAAGTGTCACAGCATTATCAATGATTACAGTGGGTAAACAACGACACACACAAAAAAAAAAAATCAAAAAATACAAAGCTTGTAAACAGCAGTCATCGAAATAACGTCAGCAATGACAAGAATTACATTCTTCATGAAAAGAATTCACACCCAAAAAAAAAAAAAAAAAAAAAAAAAAAAAATCAAACAGTGTTTACAACATCAAATATAATACTGGTTAGTTTAAAGGACGATGTCATCATTGCACTGAGGAAACGGAACCGAAGAGAACGGAGCGGTGAAAAATCCAGCGATCCGGCGTACGTTACTGAGGAAAACGCGTGCTCATGCTGTTACGAGCGACACACACGGAAACCGATCTTGACGGTGCTATGAAACCAATAAATAGAGGTTTTTTTTTTTCTTTAATGAAAGTACGCAACATGATGACACACACACGAAAAAAATTAAAGAGGTAGTTTCAATGTAGAAATTGCAAAAAAGGGGGGAGGGGAGAGGGGGAGAGAGAGAGAAAAAAGTACAAACGCGAAACAAATTCAAAATATATATAAAAAAGAAGAACGTCGGAAAGAAAAAGTTTCGGAGGTCGGATAACGGTTTAACGCACGTTAAAGAGTAAAAATCGTGGGCTTCGTTCAGGAGAGCGCTTCGTGAGAAAGGCCTATTGCGAACGGGAAATTCAATGCCGCTACACAATGCGACGCGATGCGATGCGATGCGTCTGTCGCTTGTGGAGAACTTCAGAGCTCGGAATGAATCGCGAATGACCTCTCCTATCGAGTCCTAGCGATCGACAAAGACTCGGAGGTTACAAAGGGTCTTACAAAGGGGTCTAAGTAGAGGGGTCCGTATGGAGTGAAGTATCTCTGAATGAAAGAAGAAGAAGAAAAAAAAAGAAATCTCTGCGCTTCAGAGAATCCTCACGAGGTTCGTGGACCCATGTCTCAACCTCAGCCGCCGGGCGGAATTTGTCGAATAGACCTCTGAGACACGTGTTCGAGAGTTCGACAGCACTTAAAAGAAAAAGGCTGGTGTGTGCTTATGTGTGTGTGTGTGTGTGTGTGTGTGTGTGTGTGTGTGTGTGTGTGTATACATGTGTACTTGTAGTCCAAGATGTCAAAAATGTTTCCAGGCTGAACGAGTGTACCGCGTCTTGAAAGAGCATCACGTACGTGTTCCTCGGCCCGGTCTCGTAGGAGCTACAATTTACACACACGTGCCCGAAGAAAAAAAAAAGAAGAAGAAGAAGAAGAAGAAAAAAAAAAAAAAAAGAAAGTTCAGCATGACCTCTGATAATGAGACATCAACACTGAGCACCGGAAAAAGCGATAGGCCTTCACCCTACACCACACACACCAAAAGCGTAGGGGGGGGATATCTACAATAGTAGCTAAAAAAATTAAACATGGAATAAAGTATACAACAACAAAAGGACAAAAATAACAAAAAGACTGCAGTGATGAATGAAACTGCTTTTTTTTTTCATAAGTGAAAGTAATATAAAGTGGTAAGATTTGGTCTAAACAGCCTACTAAACGGCGTATTAGTCTAATTACTCTAAGCACATCCTTTTCCTCTTTTTTAATCCGTGCTTATCCCTGATTATTTTGTTCCGTTACCACTGAGGTGTAGCTGCGTTCGAGAGGCCTTGAGGTTGAGGACGGGGAGCCGGGCATCACCGAGCCACCCGTCTTCGCTGTGACCCTCTGCTCGTCATTGTCTGCTGCAAAAATATGTAAACATTACTCGACTTTTTCAGATTTTTTTTTTTTTTTTTTTTTTTTTTTTTTTTTAAACCTCTCGACGATTTTTGGAATGTTTCAACTGTTTGGCTTAGCAACAAAACATCTCGGCGGTCCCAAGGACGCCGTTCTCACTTAACCATCAGGTCTTCGGAGATTGATATTTAACATCATTTAAACTAACAAACGGCCTTC
Organism: Stegophilus panzeri; assembly: GCA_024331685.1. NCBI lineage: Eukaryota > Metazoa > Chordata > Actinopteri > Siluriformes > Trichomycteridae > Stegophilus > Stegophilus panzeri. The sequence goes on along the minus strand of JANDJT010000190.1, from coordinate 3,156,552 downwards.
CGGGAAAAAAAACAAAAAAAAACAAACAAACAAACAAAAAAACAACTAACGAACGAAAAATAAACCGACAACCCCTTTCTTTCTTGGATAAAATGAAAAGTATTTTAAAAACACCAACAACAACAAGCTACTACAAACTACAACCTTACTACACCTAGAAACCTATATCACTGTGATATCTGAGCTTGAGTGACGTCTTTAAAAAAAAAAAAAAAAAAAAAAAAAAAAGGGAAAGAAAAAAAAAAGCCTGCTTTTACATTGAACATTTATCTCGTCTCATCACCACTTTCCACTAATGTTTTCCAAGTTCCTGGGAGCTACAAGGCTAATGTAGCTAACAAGGAATGGAAGGCTATAGCCACCAAGTTAACATCAGATTTTCCATCGTGATTCCTGACACTATCACACACTGTTGATTTAAAAAAAAAAAAAAGAAAACAAAAAGAAAAGCAGGGACAAACGGACGTCACAATCGTAGTCGAATCGCCGCAGTTGGATCTCGTTCTTCCTCATCAGACTCTTTGAACGTCGTCATAAATTCTGCGGTTTTACGCGACTGTTTACGTATAAACCTTTTTTTTTTTTTTAAGGTGAGTGTGTGATGGTTTAGAGGCTATAAGCTTTCCTTAATTATGGAAGCAAAAATGATGACTTTTGACACTGAGAGTGTGTGACGGATTTTAGAGAGAGAGAGAGAGAGAGAGAGAGAGAGCGAGAGCGAGCGAGAGCGCTCACCAAGGCTCTACCTGAGGTACATATACATATACATATATATATATATATACATATATATATATATATATATACACATAAGTGAATCTCAAAAAATTTGAATATCATGGAAAAGTTAGTTTTTTCCCATAATTTAATTCAAAAAGTGGACTTTCATATATTCTAGATTCATTGCACACAAAGTGAAATATTTCAATATTTTCAACTTTTTTTGTTTTAATCTCAATGATTTCGGCTTACAGCTCACGGAAATCAAAAATCTGGTGTCTCAAAATATTCGAATAAAGAATTTATAATACAGAAATGTCGACCTTCTGAACAGGATGTTAATTTATGCACTCGATACTCGTCGGGGCTTTGATCCTTTTGTATGAATTACTGCGTCAGTGCGGCGTGGCATGGAGGCGATCAGCCTGTGGCACTGCTGAGGTGTTTGTTCTGGAAGCCCAGGTTGCCTTGATAGCGGCCTTCAGCTCGTCTGCATTGTCGGGTCTGGTGTCTCTCGTAGATTCTCTATGGGGTTCGGGTCAGGCGAGTCGGCTGGACGATCGAGCACAGTAAT
>JANDJT010000190.1:3131845-3147760 GCA_024331685.1 Stegophilus panzeri | reverse complement strand
TGTGTTCTCTCTGTATCTCTACAACACTGTTCCCATAATGCCTTGTGTTCTCTCTGTATCTCTACTACACTGTTCCCCTGATGGTTAATAAGCTAATGGCTAAAGCTAACGAGCTGCTGCTGGTTACCTTGGTTGAGGAAGTTGATGGCCTTCATACAGGCGTACTCTTCATTGCTGACCTTCAGCTGGTGGAACTTACGGAACAGATAGATCAGCTTCTCCATCACCTCCATGCCATCTTCGCTAAACCTGCACGCACACACACACACACACACACACACACACACACACACACACACACATACACACAGAGCTTTAATCAGCATAGTTCACCATTTCACTTTTTAAAAATTTTTTTTTTTTAAATATGCTGTGTAGGTTTCTCTGTAACATTCCAGCTGAACAGGAACTAACAGAACAGGAAGTAACTTGTTTCAATCACACCATTAAACGCAACTCTAACCGGATAAAAACTATGACGTCGTTCTTAAATTAATGAAAAAAACCCCCCATCGCTGATTATTTTCCTAGAACAGCACGACCCAAAGCGTATTCTGAAAGGGTACATGATGCTTCAAGTAATATGTTTTTTCCCCCTAATTGCCGTCTTGATGATGATGTCGCAATTTGCATCGTGGCCAGCAGAGGGCAGTAAAATTTCAAACAGCACCTTCAACCATTTTCTAACAGTACTTTTAAATCCAAATTGTTCGAGGCCACAAAGGTGGTTTGTTTAAAGGTAATCGGCATGATGATGAAAACAAAACACTCTTCTTCTACCCAATTCACTCCTACGTTGATGGAGCGACAGCTGAGACTCGCCAAGGTTGTTGTTGTTATTATTATTATTATTATTATTATTATTAATATTATTTCACTGAGCATAAGTTACAAATCAAATTAAAGCCCACAGCTCCCGTTCTCCCATCACGTAATTATTTAATCAAGCATCACCACACTCTCCGCGTCTTTTTTTTTTTTGCTTTTTAATTTATTTGTTCCTGTAGTAAGCGTCGCTTATCGGGATCTGATTGCACGTTGGCTTTAATTACCCCGGCCTCTCTGAGCTCTCCTCCCTGATAGCGGGCCATCATTTTAATTGAGTGGCTGCTCGGGTAGAGCGGATGTTGCCCTCTGCCTGCTGTAAATCTACACTAGAGATCAAGAGGAAGCGGGACGAGGGTCGGCTGATTCCAGACTCGTTTACACACACACACACACACACACACACACACACACACACCAGATGCTGCTTGTGTTTCACCTGAGCACACACTGTGCTGGTCGCACACTGACGTACGAGTCAAACCCTGGAGTAAAGCCAAGTTTAACACGGACACGCCACGAGTTGTCTTTAATATTATAAAACAATATTCTTAATCCGCTCTGTGTGTGTGTGTGTGTGTGTGTGTGTGTGTGTGTACAAAATGAATCCGTTTAAATCCTCCCCAGTTTGATCATTACCAGCGCACGTTAATATCTCAGACGCGAGACGCAAGCCCGTCTGTTTTACCTCCGAGACGAGAGAAAGACACAACGGCGCTTTTCTTCTCTCTCTGCGTCTTCACTCTTCCTCCTACACACACTTTCTCACACACACAAACCTATTTCCCTTGGCTACACTCGCACGCGGATGCCTGTGGATGCCTGCGGATACCTGAAGCATGGAGAACAGACCCGGCTGGAATGATTCATAGCCGCTAAAGCGCATCTCGGCGCAGACATTTCTGCCCTTTACCCCGGCTCTACCGAGATCAAACCCCGCGGACACGTTTACTCCCGGCGTCTCGCTAATCTCATCAATCCGTTCCCATGAGACGCTGGAGACTCCTTCCATAAATGTAGAAGTTGCTACTACAGAAATGATGACGTATTAGAATGAGCACGTTAATATAAGTTGTTGTTTTTTTTTTTAAGGAGCACGAGCGTGTTTTATTCACAACCCGACCATCTGTGGTTCTTCTGAAGGTTGGATGAAATACCTGTGCCAGCTACAAGTGGCTCCTGCCCTGAGTGACTCACCCCTGCAGCTCGTGATCGGATGGCGTGTACTTGTCAGTGACGTTGGCCAGGTCTCCCAGGATCTGGGCGCTGTAGACGGTCAGGCAGGCGAGCAGGATGAGCTCCTGCCACGTTGCGCTCAGCAGGCGTGTGTAGTCCTCGATGGAGAGCTCACAGAAGAACGGCAACTTCTTGATCCACGAGATCTGACGGAACAGCAGCTCGTCGGCCAGGCGGCACAGCAGGGCAAAGAGCTCCACCTGGGTCACCCGGTACCTGCGACAGACACGTACATGATACGTGTGTAAGCGATAATACCGTATAGGTCATTAGTTAAACAAGTTCTGACCTCTTATTGGACATTTTCCGATTCTTGTGCATCTATTTATTTATTTATTTATTTAATATTGAATCTGACAAACATTCTGTATGTCACTTCAGTGTGTGAATTCACTGATCATTGGAAAATGATCGGCAGTGAGAGCTCGAGCTCACCCGTCCTCGATGAGCATGGGAGTGCCCAGTGGTGCCAGTTCCTCTGCTGCCACCAGCTGGCTGATGAGGGTATGACTCTGTGGGTACAGACTGCGGGGCTGCGCCGCGTAGCCGAACAGGTGAGGCAGGAACTGGTAATGCTGGGCAACGGCGCTGCCGATGTACTGCTCCCTGAGGGCGGCCGTGTAGCCGTTCAGCTCCACCGAGCGACTGCAGGGCGAGCCGGGAAAGACGAGAAGAGGGAGGGAGGGAGAGAGAGAGAGAGAAGAGAGATTACAAAGAGGTGCAATGCAGACATTGAAGAAGAGGTTGGAGGTTTAAATGGTGTATAAAATACAAATATGGATGGGAATAAAATATAGATAATAGTGATATTGCAGAAAAGGAAAGTTATTATTTTGGTGATATTATTATTGACATGGCAGTGATATAAGTGTTATTAGGGTTTCTAAATAAATGTCGTAATAATTGTACGCCTAACAAGTGACTGGTGCAGGTCTAAGCCAAAGGAGGTGTACCTAATAAACTGGCTGGTATAGAAGTAATTTATCGCAGTCCTAACAATGCAAAAACAACTAAACAAAGGTCAGCAATCATGTCCTTGTGTAAGCGTGTAAGACGGCAATCATGTGTAAATGTGTAAAGGATTTTTTCCCCCTAGCTTTATCGTGCATTTCATTGTCACAACTGCGGCACACGAAGGACGGGAGACAAAAGGCACGTGTCAGAGGCACGTCTGATCTGCGGGTACGGAGCGACGGCTTTGACAGACGTTAAATGCTTACTTGGAGGAGAGTGTGGATGCGGGAGAAGGTTGGTTGCCATCGGAGACACCGTTGCCAGGGGAACTGTGATCGCTGTCGCCATTGTTGCCCCAGGTGTGCTCTGCCATGTTGGACTCATCCTTAAATTCCTGACCAGACATGATCCGCTCGATCTCCTCATCCGAGATCTAGAGCGAGAGAGGCAGAGAGAAAGAATGAGAAAGAGAGAGACACAGACAGAGAGAGAGAGAGAGAGAGAGAGAGAGAATGAGAAAGAGAGAGAGACACACACACAGACAGACAGAGAGAGAGAGAGAGAGAGAGAGAGAGAAAGAATGAGAAAGTGAGAGAGACACACACAGACAGACAGAGAGAGAGAAAGAGAGAAAGAATAAGAAAGAGAGAGACAGACAGACAGAAAGAGTGAGAAATAGAGAGCGAGGGAGAGACACAGAAAGAATAAGAAAGAGAGAGAGAGACAGAGACAGAAAGAGTGAGAAATAGAGAGAAACACACAAAAACAGAGAGCGAGAGAGACACAGAAAGAATAAGAAAGAGAGAGAGAGAGAGACACAGAAAGAATAAGAAAGAGAGAGAGACAGACAGAAAAAGTGAGAAAGAGAGAGACACAGACACAGAGAGAGAGAGAGAGAGAGAGAGAGAGAGAGAGAGAGAGAGAGAGAGACCATTACAATTTAATTTAATTAAAATTTTCATTTCTACGCTATTAAAAAATCTCCAATTTCAAATGCCAGTTAGAATCTGGCTCAAAATATTGCAGTCAGTTACAGTACAGAACCGACTGCAGTATACAGCAGTGAAGTGCGGGGTCCTCGCCTAAATCATGAATTTGAAAAATGGCACAAAAAATACGACTGAAGTCTGCAGAGTTTTGTAAAAGCATCCACAGGGTACAGAGGAACACACCTACCCCTGCATGCAGGGCAGAATTAGGCCAATACGCCCCAATTCATTCACACTGAGAAAAGAGACATCTCACACTGAGTGACCGCCCAACTCTGATCATTTTACAGCGCTTAAAAACCATGAAAAGGGCGTTAAGAAAAGCTCCTCATTCAGCTGGTCCTGAGGCTCCACAAACAGACTAATCTCACTCACACAACTAACGATAATCAGCCTCAGGACACGGACACACTCGTCCACGGAACCCGGCACAACCAAGTGATTAATGCACAGGAAGAAAAGTCTCTTAAAACAAAAACAAATTAAACTACAATGTTATGTGGCCTTAAACAGAGAGAGAGAGAGAGAGAGAGAGAGAGGGAGAGAGACACAGAGAGAGAGAGAGGGAGAGAGAGAGACACAGAGAGGAAGAGAAAGAGCGAGAGCGAGAGAGGGAGAGAGAGCGAGGGAGAGAGAGAGACACAGAGAGGGAGAGAGAGAGCGAGGGAGCGAGCGAGAGAGAGACACAGAGAGAGAGAGAGACACACACACACACACACACATAGAAAGACAGAGAGACAGACAGCGAGAGAGAAGCCACAGAGAAGAGAGGGACTCAGAGAAAGATCAAGAGAGAATGAGAGAAAAATAAACAGAAACAGAGAGATATAGACAGAGAGCAAGGCAGAGAGAGAGAGAGAGAGAGACAGAGAGAGAGAGACACGCACACAGAGAGAGAGAGAGAAATAAAGTTCTACGTTTTCTAAAGGAACTGTTCTATTGTTGATTGTGCACAGAGTGAAATTAGCATTTAAAAAGCGTGAGTGTGTCTTGCTTTAACATGCGCTCTGCTCCTCAGCAGCTCAGCTGCTTGGAGAGGTTCAGGTGTGTGTGTGTGTGTGTGAGCGTGTGGTGATGGCCTGAATGTGCAGGGTCAACCTGGCCGGCGTAGGCTGCATCCGTGGCTCACCGGGGGCTTTACAGAGCCACAACAAAGCTGAGCTTTCATAACGCCGCTCCCCCTTCTAATCCACACGGCACATATGGCACATCACTCTGAATGGCGTCTAAAGCTTAATGACTGCACTCTGCACGACTAATGTGGCTCCGACGTACACACGGGCGGAAAAGAGAGAGGCCACACAAACACACTCGTGCGCAGTACGTTACCGCGTACACATCCATCCATTCAGAGCCGGCTGTTTGTCAGCCCACACGCGGGGTTTCATAATAGCGCCTGACCCACGCTAGCACAGACCGCGGTCCTGATAATTAGGCATTTCAAGAATCACAAAAGGACATTTTGCTCGATATGAGAATTAAACACTCTCTCTCCAAAGGTGCTCGCTCGCACGCGTGCGCCCGCGAGCAGATAAAGATACCCAAACACAGCGATCTGATGAGGATAAAAGAGAGCAGAATGAGAAGAATGAGGAGAAGGTGCATTCAGACGAGCTGCGGCCTTGAAGGAAAGACATTCCGCTAATGAAATTAACGTATTTAGACTGCGGCGAGGGCTCTGCGTCCTAATTCACTCCGACACAATTCGAGATCCACGTCCGCGTCGCTATACGAGACGAAGGCAGCGTGCGTGTACGGGAACTTCTCTCACGGTCTCACAGTGGCACAATGAAGAGAAAAGAAAACACAGACGAGGAACGGAACAATAAACTGTGATGAAAGCGTTTACCTGAACGGGCCCGATGCTTTTGTTCCTCCCGCCCGGCATGCCGTCCTCTCTGATCGCTGAAACACACAACGAAACAATCCACAGCTTTAGAAAGGACAACTGGACATGAAGCAAACCATCTGAGAATGTAATCAACGCTGTTTTCTCCTCCAGCACGCACGTCGAAATCATCACGCGTTGCGTGTTCATTACTTCGAGCACGTCCTGCAATCTTTAGCGCTAGCACGTTGACTATCTCGGGTCAGGTAAAGGATGTAATACGTGCTTTATGCTTAAGCGTTACATCGGAACACCTCGGTGTTCTCAGTGCACTGTGAGAGTTAAAGGAGATACGTTACGGCATGTCGGATAAATGCTGTGTAAATCGTACGGCTTAAATACAGGCTAGCAGAACGTTCCTAACGGGCTTTGTTCTTACACGCGACAGGACGGAGAGATTAAAGCAAAAATGTTAAGGTTTCTAAACAAATATAAATAAATAAATAAATAGATAGATAAATAAATAAATAAATAAATGCATACAAAAAGTGACTTTTATTGAAGGACAATGAACTACGGAGCGAAGAACGACAGCAGAAGGACCGTTTGAAGGACGTGCCACGAATAACGTGGTGAAAGTTGAATGGAAAGAATGTGGAGGAAAAAGTGGATTATTCAGCGTGGGCTGAATCGAGATCATTGTCATCGATATCAGTCGTTTTAATCGTTTAGGCGTTTTTCTCCTCCGTTATAGTTTTAATCGGGGACTAAATACAGCAATGCGGCCTGTAAGTCGGAGTGTGTTTGCACAGTGTGTCCACTAGGGGGCGATGTAAGTTCAAAAAAAAAAAAAAGAAAGAAAAAAGGATGCAAGCCATAGAGCTTTTTCCACTCCTTATTTACCGGACGTTTCTGTGCTGTAAAACGTCCGCAAAATCATTCAATCGAAGAGAATCGAGATTTTCCAGCTCAATCAGGTGCTCAGGGTTTCTGAGACTGGAAGACCGCTCTAAGCAAATACCAAGCCACACCCGGCCTCTTTTACTGTTAAACCAGAGACGAGACGGACAAAGAGAGATATATTTAGATCGTGATCACATCTTGAATCCGCACTTCCAATCTAAAAGCTGTTTTTAGGAAAATATAAACTCTAAATAGTATCAAAACCTCCAAATCACTTGAGAACATTACTATCATTTCATTTCAATCATCACCCCGATTTCTCTCAGTGCTCAAGTCTCAGTACAGCACGTCTCTTCATATACTTTCTACACAAAATCTCAAATTAAAAAAAAAAAATGGTTTAGATCACAAAAAAAAAAAACGCTTTTTAAAACGCCAAAATGTTGTAACGTCCTAAAATCAGCTGCATCGCACAGCAGTCCTAAACTCCTAAGCTCGGGTTTTCTCAAACACACTGATATAAAGTGAATTTTTCCAGTCATTTTAGACCTGAATGTGAACTATTTTTGTTTATAACCACATTGAAAGATTATATGTTATGTGTAGATATGTAGAAAAGGTCAAAATTCACCCAAAATTTCAAGCAATTATCTTAATCCGTTAATGACAGTGATAATAATTACAGATACCCCGATGTATCGGCCGATACCGATCATAAAGGCTATTTTTCGTGCTACCGATAGTTTAAAAACATCCGATGTTCAGGGCCGATTATACCCTGTCATCAAAAGAGGGCGGGAAAACACAAGGATTTCGTGCCGTGTGTAAAGGTGTCTCTTGTGTGGAATGACAAAAACTGCAGTTTGTAATCTCTGTAATCTCTGCACTCATAAAATTTTACACCGGACGCTGCAGCAGTGAAGCGGGGAGTTTGGCGTCGAGTCTGATTTATTTATTTTTTTACCCGCGCTCGCTCGCCCTCGTGCTGAATTAAAGCGCCAGTACGCCGGTGAAAGATTTAAATGAAGACGAGCTGACAAAGTATATACTGCACAGAAAAACATATTTCTAGAGTAGTGTATTTCATATCCAGTGAATGTTAATATATAAAAAGTTGATATTATATATGACCAGTGTGATGTCAGTGATGGAGTAGAAATGCTTGTGTTTGTGGAGAGTGAATGTGAGACTAACAGGAGGATTTTTACAATTCAGTCAACGTTAATATGAATTAATAACATTCGATAAGTTAATCATCTGACTTTAATCTTCAGAATTGAGTTCACGTGTTAATGTTAATTACAGTAATGTGTTTTCTGTTGGTGAGACCAGGTACTGTCAAACAACTTGTTGAAACGGAGAGAATAAAGTTTTTATTTGCATTTCTTTCAGAATTCTTATAAATTAATTATTATTCATTTATAAGAAGGCATAAAAGGCAGAACTATGGGGTATCGGTATCGGCCGATATCGCTCTGAATAATCGGGTTATCGGTATCGGCTGAGAGATTTAGAATCGGTGCATCTCTAATAACAATGTAAAGATTAAACTGGTGCATTAGATCAAAAGCTTACCGTTTAGTTGAACAGTATTTGACTGCGTTCGAGGAGGTGGATGATATGTCAAAAAATATCGTATCACGATACTAATATATCATATCACGATACCTGAAGATATTGTCGTGTGTGTGTGTGCTGTTGGGAAAAATGATACGACTGGGATCGAAAAATCATTTAAAAAACCCAACGAAATGCTGGGAGATATGATTTTTTCCTCATTTGTAAGTCGATTTTGGATAAAAGCGTCTGCTAAATGAATAAATGTAAATGTAAATGTAATGATGATTATAATATGGATATTGTGATACGCCGCGACTTTTCGTACATATCGAAGGAATCAGGAGATCTATCTATAACGCCACAGAACGTTTTTATATAGTCTGATTGTTTGGAATCTTTCAAGTCTTTTTCAGCAATTATTTCAAATAATGCATTTGTTAAAGGAAAGATCCGTGATACATAACGTGTTTAAGTATCGTGATGTGATCTTTTTGTCATATCGCCCACATCCTGTATACATGCTGTGGGGACTGACGATGCACTTAGAAAAAGATACTGTGATGTCATTTATCACAATTTCAATACGTTATGATTGATTGGAATATTATACGGTATAAAAAGAGAAGTGTTTGCAGTGTTTGTTTTTTAGCGATTATTGTGTAGCTATAAGTGATGCGTCAGTGTTTGCTGGTGAACAGACTTAAGATGATCGCTCGCTCTCTCTCACTCTCTCTCCCTCGCTCTCTCTCACTCTCACTCCCTCACTCTCTCTCTCTCTCGCTCTCTCTCTCTCTCGCTCTCACTCGCTCGCTCTCTCTCACTCTCTCTCTCTCGCTCACTCCCTCGCTCTCTCACTCTCACTCTCGCTCTCTCTTGCTCTCTCTCTCTCTCACTCACTCTCGCTCTCACTCTCTCTCTCTCGCTCTCTGTCTCGCTCGCTCTCGCTCTCTCTTGCTCTCTCTCTCTCTCACTCTCTCTCGCTCTCTCTTGCTCTCTCTTGCTCTCTCTTGCTCTCTCTCTCGCTCTCTCTCTCTCTCTCGCTCTCTCTCTCTCTCTCTCTCTCTCTCTCTCTCTCTCTCGCTCACTCCCTCGCTCTCTCTCTCTCCCTCGCTCTCTCTCACTCCCTCACTCTCTCTCACTCGCTCTCTCGCTCTCTCTCTCTCACTCTCTTGCTCGCTCTCTCTTGCTCTCTCTCTCGCTCTCTCTCTCTCTCTCTCTCACTCTCTCTCTCGCTCTCTCTCGCTCTCTCTCGCTCTCGATGCGGTTCGGGTCTCACCTTTCCTGTTCATGCCCATCTGTAGACACTTGAGCAGGCGGCAGTACTGGCAGCGGTTGCGCTGCTTGCGTGACATCTCGCAGTTTTTATCACGGCTGCAGCGGTACACGCGCTTGTTGCAGATGCTGCGCTTGAAGAAGCCCTTGCAGCCCTCGCAGGAAATAATGCCATAGTGCAGTCCGGTGGCACGGTCTCCGCAGATGAGACAGGAGCGCTGCTCAGCCTGGTCATCTACTGCGTGCACACACACACACACACACACACACACACAGAGGGGGGAAGAAATAGGGTTAGCTCTCTACCTGCAACCGAGCACAGCTAATGAAGCCACAGCGGGTCACACACACACACACACACACACGCTGCATGATTAAACGATGCTGACGCAGGAGCCACTTCTCTCTCACTGTGACTTGCCGCAGTGTCAGCTTTCACTCCTGTCCGGGTTTCGCTGCCGTTACGACCCAGAGTCACGTGTAAGGTTACGTTTACTCCGTCTACCTGCTCCAGCTACACACACACACACACATCAAATTACTGAACACACTACACTGAAAAAAATGAGGATCACACACAGAGAAAAAAATCTGGGTTTTTTTGTTTTTTTTTTAAATGGAGAATGGAAAAATACGGGAGAGATTTTTTTAAATATAAGAGAAAAACTTGGACTTAAAAAGAAAACAGAAGAAAAATTCTATTTTGAATCCATGAGGGTAAAAATATTTTTTATATCTTTAAGTATTTTATTAATATGTTTTATTTAAAACAGACAAATATGGAGATACACTTTTTGTCATCAAAAATCGTAGAAAAATATCCAGTAGAATTAATCCAAGAATTTGAAAAAAAAATAAAATAAGAAGCCAGACGCACAGCGCGCACGTCTTTCAGCGAGGCCTTGAGCAGATGGCCGAGTGCTGTGGTGACGCTGCGTGGCGTGTTGCTGAGGAGGAACGTGCCGGCTCACGGACGCTCTCTCACGCCCGACTGGGTAGGAAGAGGGTTCAAACTCGGAGCGGCGGAAACGCGAGCCCTGCCTCGCTCACTTCCGAGTGCTTTCGACCCCCCACGCCGAGTCTCGGGACAGCTTGGATGCACGCGTCGCTCTGAAGAAGTCGTTATCTCGGAGAAACGATTGAGACGTATTATCCGGGGGGTAGGTTCAAGAGATGTCGAGGAACCACTGTAGCGCTCTGGAGAGTTCAGATTTGGTTGTGATGAAAGAAAAATTCAGACAGTAAACAAGAAAAAACGAGAGACGAGAGAGAGCGAGCGAGAGACAGAGAGAGAGAGAGAGAGAGGGAAAAGGCTGCAGTTGCTGGAGAATGCAGTGGGGTCAACTGCCGGGGCTGGGGGGCTATTAACGAAGAGTTCAAGTCATAAAAGCAGGGTCATGGCCCAGAGCCTTTTCTCCTTCCGTATGAGAGGGAGTTCCTCGGGCCTGTCGTTACAGCAGAGTCAAGAACAGGCCATTCAAACCATCTGACATGCCATTTACTCTTGTATGAGACAGTACGATTACAGTGGCTCTGAAAAGCCCTGCTGCATGGCGCTCTCTTTTGTAAGCGCACCGGCCTCCTCTGGGTCAGCAGTGCACGTGAGATAGCGGGGCTGAGTGCTGGAAAAGGTCTCGCCATTCTTTCCCTCTCTGCGCATGCTGTTTAGTCTGGGTTTTTTCTTACGACGAGTGAGGAAGGAGTTTAGCTACCTGTGAGGCCACTAAGAACTAATCTCTCCTGCCTCCCTCTCGAAGTTAAATGAAGAGTTCGAGAAGAAAAAAAAAACAAAACAAAAAAACAAGCCTTTCCAGCGTATTACCATGTCAATGCACGGGGCTTTGAGATGCCTGAGGCGTGCTGAGCGAGAGCTTTAGCGTACTGTACCGGCCCTGCAGGAGCCGCCGGGATCCAGCCACACAAAGAATGATGGATTAGGCTTAAGCTGCTCAGTAGGCTTTTCCTTTTTTCATTTACAGCACATCAACTCCTCCGTGGAAATAGAAACAGTGACGGATAAAGCGCAGCGCTGCGTGGGGCTTTACATATGCGACTCTTACAGTCTAAATAAACCCATGTGGCAGCTTTATTGCTGTTCGGATCGAAATGAGAAATTTGACATTCCAGCAAAAAACAGACACACCGGAAAAAGAAAAATCTAGATTTTAAAACGCGATCTATGCAAATATCGATGATACCCATGATACTCCGGGGCAAAAAATAATCACGACGTGTCCAAAAGATGTGTTATTTTCCTCCGGAGGTCACCACTGATACGCGTCCTGATCACACACAAATGGATGGATACTGATATGCGTACAACACGTCGTGCACGGTTTCCTAAGCGACGCGTTGCCGTTGACGAGACACGTGAAAATAAACAGAAGTAAACAAACCGCTAACGAAAAGACAGCCATGTTTTTATGTTTTAAGCAGCGTTTTGGTCACGTGACGAGTCGTAAGGTTTTCCACAGAATCGAGAAATGCGTGTATCGCAAAACTTCCGTAGATTTCTACTTATTATACAAACAAACAAACAAACAAATAAATAAATATTAACGAATAAATATTTCACTTACAGCATGATACAAATTATACTCCCAGTCAGGCTCAAATGCTCAACAATATCTGTGTACGTCTTTATAATAATAAACCCTATTTAAATACACGTAGATATTTTTGCAGGTTGCGTAAGTATTCACACCCTTGAAAATTTGTGTCGTTTTTGAAATAAAACCGGGATACGCAAAACGACCCGTAATACTGAAACGGGAAGAAGATTCGGTATAGTGTGCTTGATTATTTATGCGAACGCCGTGACTGCGGACGTATTCACTCCCAATGCTTTCAAATAAATAAATAGATAGATAGATAGATACAGCACTGTATGTGTTTGTGTTTAGTCTGTAGCACTTAATAGCACGTGTAAAATCTTCATGCACGTGATTAAACACCCGAACGTGTAATAAACGTGTTATAAATGCCGTGTGGCTGTTTGAAGAGCCCGTGTTAGTTTCTTTGTCATTGAAAGGAGGAGTCCAAATGTTTTACAGTAACATTGACTTCCCTCCTTCTGCAGACCATTTGCCTGGTTCTTACAGCGCGAGTAGTGTTATGCAGGACGCATTCGTCGTCGTAAATTATCGGCCAGCCGACGCGAAATGGCCGACTTCCTAGGGCGAGAGAGCGCCGCTCCCGACGCCGGCTTCCTTTATTCACACGTCGGCCCTCTTTGATTGGCCAAATTTGTCGCCCCTCTCTTTCAAGTGCATGGCCACCATATAAACCTGGAGTTCCCTCACACCTTCACCCACTTGATCCCACAGCGTCACCTCACGAGGCCCGCCTCCATCTCAGGCTGCCCTGTCACTCACACACACACACACACACACACTCACACACAAATGCAAAAGTTTCCAGTTTGTCATGATGTAGATTTCTTTTCTTGGAAAAAGTTTAGTCCTTGTTCAAAAGTCAGCACTAGTTGGTTTTTTTTTTTAAGGACACAGGAACAAATGTCACCCCCAGACACACACACACACACACACACACAAACAGCAGGTTTTGCACTAGGAAGGGAGAGGGAATGCAAAAGGCAGCATTCAGTCTCCTCTTGAATCCTTTGCCTTGGGCTGTATATCCCTCCCTCCACACACACACACACACACACACAGACCCCCTATTGGCTCTATTAAATTGTGCATTGTTAGCCGGAGGTCAGGCCTGGTTTCACTCCAAACTTCAGCGGGCGCGGGAGTTGCCAGATCAGTGCTTTTTAAACGCTGCTGCTGCACAACAGCTGTTCGTGTTTCCGATAAGCACACACACACACACACACACACACACACACACACACACACAATACTGTACACACTATACACACCAGCCAGGTGGACTGCATCATCAGTGTCTTCCACATACATTCTCCTAACCTTCATGAAGCGCTGATTTCATTGTTGAAACGTTTTCTCTGACCGCTTTTAACACACTTTCGATCAGTACAATGGCATTTATCGGTGTATTTCTGATTACGGGAAGACTTACGGGTGCACAAATTTAAGCTTAAACTGAAAAACAACCGAGTGTGAACGCAGTGAGCTCAGCTGTAGTTACGTCGGGCGCTAATTTACATACACAGTATAGGCTTAAAGGTAAAATTAACAATGAAAGAAAGACCTGGGGTTTATTTTTTTGGATTATTTATAATCATAAACAGGAAGAAAGCTATTTAAAGCTTTAATCTGAGACATTTTTGTGCACCTTTTTACAAAGAAAAAAGTACTTGAAAAGGACCTGTTGCGGAGTCCGTACTATCAAACATACACCTTCTGCACGTTAAATCTGTCCATTTTACCTCAAAGTCCATCTTTAAATCTTTACTAATAACATAAAGGTACGCTCTCCCTACGTTTCTCGGTGAACAATACGTCTTAAAGGTATAAAAAGTGCACATTTGATGCTCCTTCCATAGTTTAGCAAAAAAACTCATCATACGAATACTAATACAGCTACAAGGAGGAGGAAGATACCATTGTTACTACTGAAGGGGGGGGGGGGAGGTTTATGCTAATGTACACTCATTTCGGAGGATGGGAAGACGTAGGATGTAGGAGGGTGGTTAGAAAATGGAGGATGGGTTTAGAGAGATAGAAAGATAGCAGCGGAGATAGAAAGAGAGGGAAAGGATTTGTTTTTTTCTTGCGTTAGAATTAAACTAGTTTAGCGTTCCAGCTCTGCTGTACTTTTCCGCTCGTTCAGGGGGAGGGGCAAGGGTAATAAACCGGGCGGTGGGGTCGTACGCTTATCTTTCTCCTGGAAATGTGCATACAACTTGAAGAAAATGATTTAAAAGGTGCATAATTACCTTAAAAGCTTTAAACATACACTTAAAAAGGTACCGTCTTTTTTTATTTTTTTCCCCAGACTGCCCCAAAGCTAAAGCAGGAATGAATCCGAGGATCGCATAAGAAAGGCCTCGACTTCCTCCCCCTCCGAGTCCTGAAGCCGTCTCGGTTTCTCTCATTAGCATTTGTTAATGAAGGCAGCTGCTTTTGGTTCTTCAGCTACCACCGTGCTTGCATACATATAGTGCTGTGAAGAAAAAGTATTTGTCCCCCTCTAAGATGCCCCTCATTTCCCTCATGCTCGTCACACTGAACGCTTTCAAATCTTTGGAATAAACAATACTTTGTGTTGAAAGGAGAGCTCCGTGGTTAATACGAGAGCATCTCGACACGTTTCGGAAACTATGGGATGTTGAGATTTGCTCCGTTGTGTACGTGTGTGCATCCTAAACAGGATTAATGAACATTAACGTGCTACTAGGGGAAAAATTTTTTAAAAAAGGACTTTTTCACAGCACTGGAAGTAGGCCTAGGTCGTTTAAAACGTTCAGCTCATCAGCAAGCCTGGTTGCTTGAAAACCCTGCTCTTATTTACACCAAAGGTGGGTTCGGGTTTTGTGAATACTGAACAGCTGTAAAACCCGTACTTAATATTAACATAGCGCTTAACAGAGCGGTTTAGCTTAACGAGCTAGCATGAGAAGCATCAAGGCTAAGAGCGAAGCCAGAACGACTCTCTCTGCCATGAAGAGTGTGTTCAGTTCTGAGTGTGTGTGTTATTTCTGCCTGTTTGGACTTCACGTAGCTATTATAGTCACGATCAATACGTGAGATACGTGCAAACATCACAAGATCGCCTTCGACTCTATTGATCAGCCATCAGAGCGATAACCTCGGCTTTAATCCTCCACACCGTCTTGCTAAACCTCTCCTTCTTCTTATCTCCAACACGAGCCATGCCATACCACACGCTTTGATCTGAGGCCTTGGAATTTCAGTTGTTTTTTGTTTTTTTTAAACTAAAGACTGCAGGATAAACAAAGAAAGAGCGAGAGAGAGAGAGAAAGAGAGAGAGAGAGCGCGCGAGAGAGAGAGAGAGAGAGAGAGAGCGAGAGAGAGAGAGAGAAAGAGAGCGAGAGAGAGAGAGCGAGAGAGAGAGAGCGAGAGAGGGAGAGAGAGAGAGAGAGAAAGAGAGCAAGAGAGAGAGAGAGGGAGAGAGAGAGAAAGAGAGCGAGAGAGAGAGAGAAAGAGAGAGCGAGAGAGAGAGAGAGAGAAAGAGAGAGAGCGAGAGAGAGAGAGAGAGAGAGAGAGAGAGAGAGGGAGAGAGAGAGAGAGAAAGAGAGCGAGAGAGAGAGAAAGAGAGAGCGAGAGAGAGAGAGAGAGAAAGAGAGCAACAGAGAGAGAGAGGGAGAAAGAGAGCGAGAGAGAGAGAGAGAGAGAAAGAGAGAGAGAAAGAGAGCAAGAGAGAGAGAGGGGGAGAGAGAGAGAGAGAGAGAGAGAGAGA
>JANDJT010000190.1:3097658-3121580 GCA_024331685.1 Stegophilus panzeri | reverse complement strand
AGAGTTCCGGATAAGATTGAACGCCCCTGATCTACAGAGTTCCGGATAAGATTGGACACCCCTGATCTATAGAGTTCCGGATAAGATTGGACGCCCCTGATCTATAGAGTTCGGGATAAGATTGGACACCCCTGATCTATAGAGTTCCGGTTAAGATTGGACACCCCTGATCTATAGAGACCATTTTAGACACAAATCATTAAGTCATTAACCACCCAAAGCACCAATGTGCTGCCCAGTTTCATTTACATTTATGTCATTTAACAGACGCCCTTATCCAGAGCAATGTACAATTATTATCTTTTTTTTTTTTTTTTTCCCCCCCACATACAATTGATTGAGCAGTTGAGGGTTAAGGGCAGCTTGGTGGTAGTGAGATTTGAACTCACAACCTTCTGAACACTAGTCCAATGAGCCACCACTGAGCCCTTAGATGTTTTGGTTGCCTGGAAACCTCCACGCTAACGTATTATAACTACAGAAATGAACGGTTACAAGAAGATTCTGTGTGGCCATCGCGCTCATCGTGTCTTTCCTAATGCGTATTCGCGGCCAGCATGCCTTCATGAGCTTCTGATCAGTAGTCGAACGCCTTAACCACTGAGCTACCACTTTTTCTTTTTTTTTTTGCATACGATAAGCTGCTGAAACAACACAACAGTCAGTGGTTAAGACTGTTTAAACTCGCTTCGTCGACATCCCACAACATGTAAAAAAAAAAAAAAAAAAAAAAAAAAAACTATAAATGGATAAAAAGTGTGTCATTTATTAATAAGCAAAAGTTGTTGTGGTGTAAAAGGAGGCGTGGGGGGGGATTTTGTGCGCTCTTGGTGGTTGGCACGTTTGCCTCGCACCTCCAGGGGTTGGGGGTTCGAATCCCGCGTCCGCCTTGCGTGCACGGTGTTCGCATGTTCTCCCCGTGTTCCGGGGGTTTCCTCCGGGTACTCCAGTTTCCTCCTTCAGTCCAAAGACAGGTGTCGTGGGTTGGCTGGCATTTCCAAATTGTCCGTAGTGTGTGAATGTGTGTGCGGTTGCGCCCGGCGAATGGAGAATGGCTGGATGGACGATGTGGTGTGGTGGGTGTAAGAGGAATAAAACCCTTCAGAACGCGCTGTTATTTGGAATCATCTTGGATGTGTTCGTTACACCACCACCGGTTTTTCCTCTAACAGCGAAGCAGAGTGTTCGACTCCTCACGTGTTACTCAGTGCAGAGAAAGCAGTTACTTCATGATTACAAAAATGCAGTGCAGGACTTTCGGTTCTGAAGCGGCGTTTATGTGATTTAGTCAGCTGCAAACTTCCTCATTTCCATTTCATTAGAAACCGTGAGAAGGAAAAGAAGAAGCGCACATGATATCGGCGTGTGTAGCGCTAGTGTTTAGCACTAGATCTTGGCTCTCTCTGCGCGTTACCGACGGCGTCCCGCACTCTTTATATATAGGTTTTGCTTCACTCGGAAGCGGCGTGCGTAAACGCGAGAACGTGAGGAATGAAATGGAAATGATTCGAATGATAACACGCTTCCTGTCGTACAGGTGCTCCTCGTTCTTGGCAAGCTCTCGGAGCGCTGCTGCCAGCGCGTCAGCCTGCTCGCACGTCTCTTACACAAACGTCAGCCACTCGTTAGTGATACGATGAACAGAATCGAACATGTTATGATCTGTCCATCTGATTCATGAATAAAACAGTGGATCGTGTACTTAACACGCTTCCCCAAGCCGCCTTGAGTAAACGATTTGATAATTAATTTGCTAACAGTTCAGGAACAAATGAAAACCGACACACGTTTCGCTGAACGTTACTGGAAATGTCCTTTCCTGGGCCGAGTAAAACCATCGCTCGGGTTCTCGGGTTGCTCCCGGGCCCGTGTGGGGTTGAGAGTCCTTGTGTCTCTGACGTCCGTCTGACGGCAGGCTCAGCCCTGTCCCGAGACTTGAACTCGTCCTGGGTGCTTAACCACGGTGTTCTTCTGTGTGATCATCACGCCCCTAAGTCCTACACGTGAATGCATATAACGGAGTGTATATAAACAGCATGATATTCCTGGATTATCAATTTATCTCTTACTTCATCAGTGCAGCAATGTTCTCCACTTTAGCTCGAAGCAAAATAGCTCTAATAATAATAAAACCATGACTAACTGCAATTATAAGCCTTCGCGGCTGTGCGTGTACTTTCTTTTCTTTTTTCTTTAAGTTACCCTTTAGCAAAAGGCTAGCTTATAAAACGTTAAGCTGACGTCCAGAAACACAAGTCCGTGTTCCTGCGGAGAGGCTTCAAATGTCAAACGGCGTTCAACCTGTCCTCTGTCTGGATGTGACCACTGACATTTCACCAAAGAACCGCCAAATGACTCAGAAAATGGCTGCCGTAATGCTAATAAGAACACGATTGATGTCTGTTCTTCGCATGAAGCATTTTATCTTATAAGAGACACAGCTCTGGGCAGATCAGAAGAGATCAAGAGCTCTATATAGTGGTGATGACCTCAATACAAACCGCCGGCAATCTTTCTCTTTCCCTCATCATCCTCTGTCCTCGCTCCCCGCACCCTCTCTCTTCCCTCTCCTCCTTTTTCTGTCCAGCCCTCTTCTACTTGCTCCAAAACTGTCAGATCGCGTTAGTGCATTTCACGCTCGCCGCCTGTGGTAAAAACAGCCGTGAACATCGCCGCGCGCCGCGATTCTCCTGCTCCACTTCCCTCCCTGTGCACAATGTTAAAAACCCCTCGCTAGTTTATTCATGGCGCAGGCTGTGGCCCCAGTAAAGGCCACGCGAGTGAAGTGAACGCGAGAGGGCGAATGATGAAGGCCTGCGTTTTGACTTTTCCCCTTTTGTTTTTTTTGTTTTTTTTAAAACGACCCCGCGCTCAGCCGTGAGCTGTTTAGCCTTGATTAGGGCACAGAGCTGCAGCAATACAGAAATGAGATCAGAAATGCTAAGGCATGCAGCTTGTACTGCATAATGGACTCCGCTGTGTCCTTCTGTAATAAACCCGGTGGCGTTTGGGTGTAATTGTATAGTGGCTGAACAAAACCCCTCTACACGGTTCAATTTCGATTTGACCTTTTCGTTTAGAAGAACACCGGTTACAGCAAGAAAGTTCTCGGGATTCGGATATTTGTAAAGATATTAGACCTACAACCAAAGATAGTTTAAGGGGGTTTTCACACTTGGCCCAAATCCTTCAGTCCAAATCCACAACCTGCTCAACCACCTGAGCCACAGCCGCCCAATTTTCCTTTGGTACCAACACTCAAGCAGTGAAGAACGGCGCTTTTCGCAAACGAAGAGACGCTCCTATTTAAGAAGACTTTTAGCCAAATACGAGAAGTGTGATTTTTCACGATGTTCTCAGTGCGAGCATGTGACGTGACATGACACTTGAAACAGGAAGTAGTGTGGCAAGTTTGACCTGGTAGGCATTACCGAGAGCGGATAGCTTCTAGGTGATGCGTTCCATACCATGGTTCGGTTGAAGCGAACCCCAGACCACCACTCTCAAGGAGGATCGAGGATTAGTTCCCCGAGCTCAACTTTAACACTCTTGGGGCAAACTGCCTAGAGTTATGAAAAAACAATTTCAATGTTTATCAATACCAGTGTCAGTGGGCAGCATTTTTTAAGAATTATTTGAGAGGCGTGGGTGGCCAAGACAACACTGTAATAAATAGCAATAAAGCGAAAATATTAATCCCGGTTGTCCAAATTGCTGCCCCATAATGTTCATGGTGAGAGTGTTCATGGTGGGGTTTGGTCTGGTTTGAGGCAGAAATATACACAAAATATTTTGGGTACTCGTTAGCCATGTTAGACAGCAAATATACACTATATGGCCAAAAGTATATGGACACCTGTCCATTATACCCATGTGTTTGCCTTCCCCAAAACTGTTGCAATCATTAGGAATGTTGGAAACACACAATTGTATAGAACGTCTCTGCGTTATAATTTCCCTTTACTGTAACTAAGAGACCCAAACACTGTTCCAGCACGACAACGCCCCTGTGCACAAAGCGAGCTCCATGAAGACATGGTGTGTTAAGTTTGACTAGAAGAACTCGAGTGTCCTGTACAGAGCCCTGACCTCAACCCCACGAACACCTCTGGGATGAACTGGAACGCCGACTGCACCCCGGGCCTCCTCACCTGACAATCAGTGCCTGACCTCGCTAACGCTCTTGTAACTGAATGGAAACACAAATCCCCACAGCCACGCTCCAAAATCTAGTAGAAAGCCTTCCCACATTACAACATGGGATTAAAGATGTAAATGTACTCCTCAGTTCCCTCCTCAGAGATTACTTAGTGACTGCATTTTAAAAAAGAATGACTATAAATACACTGTCTGATGCCTAGTACAATGTTTATTGTGCATCGTTATATGCTTGAACTTGAACCCACAATCCTTATTTTGCCTCATGTGAATTAAAACCTGAAAAAATGTCAAATGTTCATCCACAGCTGCACAATGTCCTATATTCTCCTGAAGCCCGTCCTTCCATCGTCCCAGTGCTGTCTATAAACACCAGCTAGAGAATTCAACATCAGCGTATACGTCTAACAGTGTGATATTTTTGTCCCCCAGTACTAAAAATAATCAGACACAGCCAATAATCAGTTCTTCTTTAGCAGCTCCAGTCTTCTTTTAAACCCATGTGGGTTTCCTCAATTTTCACATTAAGAGTCACCATCAATCTGAGGAAACAATGGAGAGAAAAACAAAAAAACAAAAGAAAGAAAGAGAAAAAGGCCTTGTGAAGCACCTCTTTTCATGTCTGCTCTTGCAGCTCGGAGCTTTGATCCAGCAGAGGATGGGTAGGGGCCCCGTCTCTCTCATCTGGCCTGCTAAATGACAGGCTGGATGTCTAAGGCTGAGGGTGGAGCGCTAATGACACCATGCCCGTGTGCCTGACGTGACTATTAGAGACCCGCTGGTGCTGGTGAGCGCTCCACACCAAGCCTGTTATTAAGCACAGAGGCATCCTGTAATCACAATATGGCCTGAGCTGCTTCTGACCATCTTCTAAAGTGTTGCAGAACCGATAGAGAGGCCACTGCTGCACGGTTAAAGAGCTGGTCGTTTAAACTGAGCCGGACCTAGATCAAATCCTGTGAGGAAACATGAAGAGGCGTTTTACTCAGCAAATTAACGTTAACCAGATAACTAAATCTTAAAGCTCGGCTAAAAAATAAATATATTAGATGGAGGAATGACTGACAGGCTGAAGGGTGGATGAATGGAAGGAACAGCACAATCTCTCTCCCCTGTCAGTCACAGTAACACTAGCCAATCTTGAGCATCTGTGAGTTCAGGTATGTGGAAGAGGGTAGATAGAGCTTTCCTCTGGTGCAGTTATGCCGCTCTGGAATGCAGCATGAGCAGCAAAATGTGTGGTTTGCTGGCTTCACTTGTCTCCAGTGAAGAACGTATTTGCCTTCACCTTCCTCAGCTGGTAGCTGTGGCATCATCGGAGACAGCTGGCTGGTGGGTGGGAATTAGAAAGTGACCAAATTTCGGAGAAAAATGGGGCAGGCGTAGGTTGAAAGCAGCTGGACACCACTACATAGTAGTAAGCACACTAACTGACCACTTTAAGTTAGGATACAGAGTGTGTAAGAGCTAACCTCATTCCTTTCTCGTTCCTCACTGTGCTGGCACGAAGAAAAACCTCCTACTACATAAATCATCACAAATCAGGTTCACGTCTGCCTATCTGGACAAAGGTGTGGGTTTCTTCATAACCCAAGAGTAATATGAGATGTGAAGTAACACATGGGATTCATGTGAGAGTCATACTGCAGTTGCAGACGAGCTTGTATTAGATCAAACCTTCAGGAGTGTGTGTGTGGCGCAGAACAGCCCAGACTAGTGGCAAACCAAACACTACATATTAACACGTACGAGTTCAGGATCTCTCGTTTTTCATATTTAAACGGGCTCCTCAAAGCCTCGCGTCACAAATTAAGGAACTAGACAACAGAGCCCAGAGGACTGATAAGAAACTGTGAGTGGCACACGAGAACTGACACACATGGGAGCAAGAGCTAATGGAATTCAAGAACCCAACATTCATTAAAATTTATTAAATGACTTGCTCAGAAAGATGCAGAATAGGCAAGAAATTTCAGAGTGATTCATTTATATTAATACAATGACCGTAATATAGTAACATATTTGGTTGAAATGACAGAGGTGAAAGAACATTAATGAATATGATCAATAAATAAAGCCATTAGAGCGACCAACTGTACGCAAATCTTTCACCTAGTACTTAGTGGTACATTGGTCATTTAGTGCATTGGTCATTGAGTTAATGGTCATTTAGGGCATTTATCATTGAGTTATTGGTCATCTAGTGCATTGGTCATTGAGTTAATGGTCATCTAGTGCATTGGTCATTGAGTTAATGGTCATCTAGTGCATTGGTCATTGAGTTATTGGTCATCTAGTGCATTGGTCATTGAGTTAATGGTCATTTAGGGCATTTATCATTGAGTTAATGGTCATCTAGTGCATTGGTCATTGAGTTAATGGTCATCTAGTGCATTGGTCATTGAGTTATTGGTCATCTGGTGCATTGGTCATTGAGTTATTGGTCATATAATGCATTGGTCACTGAGTTATTGGTCATCTAATGCATTGGTCACTGAGTTATTGAAAGAGCTAATGACAGATGTGTGACAGGCAGATTTAGACAGATGTGTGGGATTTGCATGTGCAGGGAGGAGACACAGAGGAGAAAATAGAGGCATGTTACTCAGTTACTCACAATTCTGAACTCATTTTTCTTGCATGATATCGTCTAGAATGAGGAGAAGAATGAAGTCCGGTGCCAACCTGACAGTTTTCTGTAACCAGAATATGTTACGCCGAATGTTTTGGGCTGTAAATATATAGTGCCATTCGTCACTAATTGAACAGCTAGTCTTATTTATGTAATAAATTGTTTCAAGTCATCAAAACATTCATTTGATCTTCAAATATTTTAGAAAAAAAAAAAATCACGGAAACCCATGACCATCATCCGATTTGAAGGTGATCAGTTTTTATCCCCAAACCAACTGGATTATCATGAACACCACAGTTCTTGTTTTACTTGCTCCTGTGAATGATTTACGAATGAATTTGTTCGGATCTAGCTTTATAAATGAAACCCAGTAACGACAGATGATAATTACATCTTCGTTAAATACTTGAATACTTCTTGAATGAGTATCAACTTGCAAATTGCAAACATCAGAAGAGGTGCGTTGTACAAAACCGTCTGACCAAAATGTCCAAATTCCTACCAGAGATGTCTCCAAAACCCCCACAAGTTCTGAGCTGCAGCTTCCAAGAACGCATTCAAACGTGCTGCTGATGCAACCGGAGCATGCATGGAATTGACTATTAGCTTCTCAAATTCCGGAATCGTGCTGTACGTCTCTGAGAAGCGTCGATCGTATCGGCTACTCGCACTCTTTTGAGCTGTATGGTTTTCTTATCAGTGAGTGTTCTCTGGGGTTCAGCAGCCTGTTGGAACCTGTACGCAGTGATAGAGCAGGTATGCGACTCTGCAGGTATGCGCTCTGTACGGGTACACGATAACAGGAAACCACGAAACACGGACGGCACTTGCGTGATGAGTCGTCGTGTCGCTTGATCAGGAGCTTTAAGCTTTAACAGGATTTATACAAAAATGAGAATACCAAGATTTGCAATTAAGTAGCATGGAGAAAATGGGATCCTTTTTGGCACACTTTCCCAAGCTAAAGTCATTTATAAAGTCAGAAATACACTTTATATGACAAACTCGTATGTGCTGTGGTGTTTTCTTGCTCCACTAACATCACATTTATGCCTCACTGTAGTGAAACGTTGTATTGATGTGTACTTTGCATGGCACTGTACTGAATTTTCTCATCGCTGCATGTTTTAGAAACTATGCTACAATCACAAGTTATCGTGTTCGCCGTGTTTACGAGAAGATTTCACGTGAATCGCGTACTTTTCTGTTATGTACGACTTTTGAAGTCGAAAGTTCCTAAAAATGTGGCTCGATTTCTATACATGTCAAAACTCATAGATGTTCGGTTAGCAGATGATGCTAGGTGTAATTACAGGGTAATTCTACAGTTATGGAGTCATTAATTAGCAATTAATGAGAACATATGTGGGAAATGTTTATATCCCCAACGGTTCTGTCTCATTTTGTCCAACAAGACTTGCTCGCTAAATGTTATGCTCAGCAATCCAGTTTACTAGCCAGAATGTGTTTGTCAAGTATTTGCGCTCATCCCTACTATTTATCAAGCTAAAGCCCTTACCCATTGTAGCATTCTAAATCCAAACCCAAATTAGTGCATTAGGTCTAAATAGCATGTTTGTGTTCTGACCCATGATGGATGATGAATATGCGCATATTTAATGAGCGATGGCTCATTTACCTCCGTATTGTAATGAACAAGCTGCGCATAGTGAGTGGATTTAGATCAGACACTGACCCCCCCCAAAAAACCCCAATCCTCCCCCACACCCCCAGGCACAGCTTGACCCCTTTCCATACATTAATCCCAAGGCTACAATCCTGTACGCTCGGTGCTCATAGGCTCTGACAAGCCAACACGCTGTCCAACCTTATATGCCAGGAATAACTCGGCCTTACGAGGCAAACCGCTAAGCGAAGGGGAAAGAAAAACAAAACAGAATTAGGCCACAGCTGTTTAGGACTGTAGGCAAAAAATCAGTCTCAATACGTCAGGGAACATTACATCAGATAAAGTGCCGGGGCGCGTGCCATGCAGGATGCGTTTCTAACAGCGTGCTCCTTTCGTGTCTTTTTTTTTTTTTTTTTTTTTTTTTTTTCCCCCCGCCTGCTTTAATCTGCAAACCTCGGTCATTATGCTAATTGGAAAAGAGTGAAAAAAACAGAAGCGAGGGGGGTGAGAGATGATGGGATTTAAAAAATGGATGCTAACACGTCCCGCTGTGTCAGTCTAGTTCATTCAGTGAAGTGAGAAAGAAAAAGAGACCGACTCATAATGAGTTATGCCATCGAGTGATTGTCTTTTTATTGCCTATAGAGCCTATCGAGTCAGAAAACGAAAACATTTACACGTTTAAAATCATCTATACATTTTTCTACATTTACTTCCTGTTTGTGCAAAAAAAAAAACAACAAAACAAAACAAAAAAAAAAACACACACACACTCCCTATACACTCGATAGTGCACTATTTTGGTTGCCACTTTGTAGTCATATCCAAAAGAATTATTAAGAACTCAATTTTGCACAATTTTGAATCTCGACGCACTGCAGTATGCTAATGTCTGAATGATGTACCCAAGCAGATACAGAATACCCATAATGCATTCTGATGGAAACATGAAATAGTAAGTAGGGCACAGGGATAGACATTCGTTTTTGGATGTGCCTGAGCAGGTCCTGATATTTCCATATCAACACGAGCGGAGCATATGTTCCACCTGATGGGCCAATCAGGACTCAACTGTATGAGCTAATCGAATGAATTAATTAGCTAAACATTCTGACCGATTAACGCTTTGTAGAGCAGAGGAAATAAGGATATGGTGTCTTTGCAGTAAAAGGTTTCGTTTTCCTGCACGTTATCCCATCGCTCAAACCGATCATCAATGGTTATTTCAATGTAAGTGGCTATTAACAATCTCACTAGGCTACGGGTGAACTGAAATAACGCTCACCGCCATTACTGTAACATTTACTGCCTGTCTCTTACTCAAGCCACGTGAAGCTGTTCGAATTCAAGGTAAAATTACAGCATGTGCAGGAAAGCCCTGGGGAGGACAAAATAAGGCGAGTGAGAAATTTGGGAGGACGGCCACATCCACGGCTCGAGTTCGCTGCTAGTCTCGCCATTGTGCGTGAGCCAGAATCGATCTCGCAGTCCTCGAGAGTCGGAGCATAAAAAACACACGGCCTATAAAACTCCTCTCCCCCACCATGACGCACCGTTTTAGAAGTTCTTCAGAAGCGCTCGCTGACAGAACTGGGTAACCCACTAACACACTCCCTCTCAGATCTGTCTCTCTCGGAAAAGCCGAGTGGGAAGAGGAGAGCGAGGAACTGTTCGCCGAGCTGGGTTTCCCCAAACCAGCTCAATTATTAAAAGAACTGAGGGAAAAAAAAAAAAAAAGAAAGAAACATAGCGGGATCGAACGCAAGAGCGTCTCTTCTCTTCCGTCTCTCACGAAGAGCCCTTCAGCATGGAGCTTGTCGGCTCAGATAGCCATCTTGTGTTAATCACGTCGACGCCGCTTCATTAGCACTTCAAAGAAAGTGGAAAAACAGAAACGGAGGCCATTTTGTACGTTGGCCTCGTTTTTCAGAGCCCGTAATGAATCTCGGAGGAATTGGCTTCGGGGTTCGAGCTGCTCAGAATGCAGCGGTATGGGAATCTGTGTGCTCAATCCATATCTTTGGATGAGAAAAACAAAGCAAAACAAAACACCTAAGCAGATCATTGAAATGTAAATGTGTCCTGTTATTCTGGCTCAGACTAGAAAAAGAAAAAAAAAAAAAACCCAACTCTCCGAGTGGCCTCTCGCTTATCTTACGAAATGGACGTACCCTTAAATGACACTTTTGCTGACCATTTTTGGCCATAGTGTATGACGTTTACATAAAAGTGTATCGATGACATTACAAATAGTTAACAACTTTCAACACACTCTTATTAAAGTCGCTGTTTTGTGTGGCTGAAGAGTGCATGAAGAGTTGAAAACCTAAAAGGTTTAAAATCCCAGCTAAACACCAGTGACAGGAAGACACTACTGTGTGGAAACATTATGGCTTATGATACAATTGTGATATTGTTGGGGTTTTTTTTATTTTTTTTATCTTTTGTTTCCTTAAAGAAATGACACGGTTTTCACCACGCACGGATTTGGTAATGCTTTTGTACACAGGTCTAGATCTCCGAGTAAATAACAAGCTGAGTCATAGACACTATGTTTAAAAGAGACATAAAGCATTCACACTAGACATAAACGCCGGAATGTAAAGTCTAGAACGTAAAGTCAGGCGTTTGCCGGAATCGGATAATCGTCTTACTGAGATAAGAGTGAGACAAAATGGCAAACATCTCAATAAAGGAAAAAAATAAAGCGCATTCCAGATCCGCGCCTGTTCGTCTTGAAGTCCGAGGGGACGTTTGATCCGACTTTGCGTTCCTGAGACTCGCGCTCAATCAAACGCTCGTGCTTTATAAGATAAGGGAGAGAAAGGAAAGACAAAAAGAAGAAAGGCTATCGGAGAAGATGCAAGGAAGAAAAGAGCATCTCCTGTAAGTGAACAAGTCCAGACAGGCACCTGTCCCCTGTTTTTGTTTGGTCTAGTCGTCTCTCTAGAACACACACACACTCACGCACGCGTACCTCGGCCTTTTGGGATTTAATTGTCGCTCATCCTTCACTGAGTCTACGGCTCTGTTCAGACTTGGTCCTAACATCTGTCTTGGACTGCCGAGACGGTGATCTGTTTACGCCCGGTATTTTAACGTGTCTTCTTCGGTCACTCAAAAATACGGAAATCAAAAACTCGCCATCGGATGTGATTTCCTAACTTAAAAAAAAAAAAAAAAAATGAAGACAGCAAAACTGTCTGTGCTCTCTGGAAGGGAAGGACGGACGGACGTAGTTTCGTTTCTAGAACATGTCCGACGTCTAGAAAGACGTTTCAAGCTCAGGTCTGGAGAGTTATTTATATGGAGAAGCATGCTTTCTTGGCTGTTTTAGATTCTGAAAAATACAAGGTGTTCACATATCGATCAGAGGATACACATCAAATCGTATCATACGATTTGTAGCGGATTCGGTCGTATCGTCAAACTGCTTCGTTGCTTAACGGATTCGAAAAAGTATCGCATCAAAGCGGATTCGGTGTTATTGTTAAAGTCCATGTGAAGTGCCTTCGATGCGTTGATGTAATTCCCGCTGAGAGAGCAAATCAGGGCGGGACATACCGAGTGGCTCCTCCTACTTTTTAAAATAGCCAATAGCGTTTTGTTTACCTCACAGTACTTGGCGGTTAGTACCGTGGATTTTTATAATGTTGGGGGCGGGACACTTCGGATTCTAGAGAGCATTTGATTGGACAGAAGATCTGACGGGATCCTGAAGTGCAGAGAAGTTCAACAAAACGGACGTGATGTAAAAACTGTCTTGAATTTTCCTGGTTACACAATTGCACCATTTGACCCCGTAGTATTAGCACATCTATAGAAGGGATGTACTTAGTTATAATTGCACTCTCCAGCGTTACCCAGAAGAGGACGGGTTCCCTACTGAGTCTGGTTCCTCTCAAGGTTTCCTCCTCGTATCGTCTCAGGGAGTTTTTCCTCGCCACTGTCGCCACTGGCTTGCACATTAGGGACAAATTCACTCCTTTAAAATCTATATCCTAAATTTAGACATTTCTGCAAAGCTGCTTTGGGACAACATGTCCATTGTTATTGAATTGAACTTGAATGTCATCAAAGCTGCTGATCCGTATCGGTGGAAGAGAGAAAGACGGTATATTTTGGAGGCATGTATATCTTCTAAACGCGAATTTTGTCTTTGTTTTGGAGCACACTAGCTTACAGATAACCTTAAGGCTGAAATATTCATACTGAAAACCAGGTTGAGGTTTACGCCGCTAATACTAAGCGGCGCTGATGTTGAGAACGGTAAGAGAAAAATACGCACACGTGGAGAGAGACTTCACGTGAACCGAAACAGATTTTAATACCGGATCTGAACGGAATATAAAGAGAGCTTTAAGTCCATCACACTGGCTTCAGTCACCCCCAATGAAATGAAATCCCCCACCCAAGACTCCACCCTACACACACACACACACACGACCTTGAGAGCACAGTTCAAAGAGCACAAACACAAGAATACAGAGCAAAGGATCAAAGTCAAAGGCTAAACAAGACAGTTCTAGTCATAACAGCTTCTAAGCAAAGTCTCAAACTGCGTTTTATTTCCAAATAAATGTCTGTGTCGAGCTCTTCATTTTATTTCCGTTCACCGTTTGAGAGCCAGATCACGTAAATGAACATATAAACTTATAGACTAAGAGTGTGAAGATTTTCTGATACGCCGTGAGGTTATCTAGCTATCATGTCTGCACGACTTGTACCATTTATAGTTGCCTGTTCTGGAAATAAATAAATAAATAAATAAATAATATAAATTAATTACCTAAGGAAGCTTATGCACAACTACACCGTCAAGACATTTTTCATTTAGTTATTCAGTTTTAGTCAGTGTGGCAGTATTAGTTTCGATTAGTTTTCATCTTTCAGAGTTGGAGGGCTTTTCCTTGTTTTTCAGCACAGCGTGTTATTATTAGACATCAGAAATACTTTTTTCTTTTCTTTTCTTTTCTTTTCTTTTTTTTTATCCATGTCTAAGAGAGTTAAATTTAAATGTATTCCCCACACTGCACTCGCTCTCTTCCCGCCAGACACGGACGAAACTAGGACGTCGTATTGTGTTGAATAGTTGCGTGCTTCAAATGCATCCTTTTATACATCAGTTTCCTAAAAGCATCAGGAAGTAGAAACATGCATGCGATCCCAACGTAAAAACGTGGTCCTGTAGCGCAAGTACTTGGACGTAGAGATGTACAATTCTATGAGTTCAAACTTTAGGTAAGTGCCAAGTATATTAGAAAACTGAAAGAATATCAAATATATATTTAAAAAAAAATACACGGTTATAAATGGTCACAGTTATGGCTAGGATCGGAACTATAAATCTTAATTCATGTTAAAATCTAATGCCTACAGCATTTTTTTTTTTTTTTTTTTTTTTTTTTAACAAATCAACATTGTCCCAAGGATGAAATGATTCTCACAGTTATTGAGGTCGACTAGTTCGTTTTTTTTTCCCTAGCTAGTAACTGAGTCAACTGAACGTAGCTCTCTACAACAACGGTGAATATTTTTCATATAAGAAAAATGAAAAAGCAAATAAATTTTTTTATTTTTTTTTAAAAAGAAAAAAAAAACAAACTCATCTCCTTTTCACTTGTATCTAGTTCTCTACTGGACTTGTGCACATTCATTTTGTGTGTTTTTGTGATCTTTTTTTTTTTTTTTCCTTCTAATAACCCCGCTTAACGTTTCCGTGTAATAAACGCTTACAGCGAGCCTAATTACACAGGCCGATACAGGACTTCCTTCAGGGATGACGAGTCGGCGAGTCACGCTGTTTCTGTATATATTCAGTACTTCTGCGCATCCTTAATCTACACACAAGCATACTACATTAGGAAAACCCTGAAATGACCGTCAGTCAAAAATAAACCACTTACAATTATTTACACAAAGTCTAATGAATCGTTTCCTGTTTATAGTAAACGATGGGTTTCGTTCTCAGATGTGGACATGAGGGAGAGAGCAAGGCTATAGGATCTCTCGGTTATATAAACGTGGCTTTTTCTCCGGGAGTGAAGGAGTCAGGTCAGGAAAAGGAGTCAGACTGCTTCCTCTCCAAGTTTCCTTTCTCAAGCAACGCTCTTGGGGAGAATGTCATCCCTATAGCACTCTCTTTCCTCGTCCCTTCCCCCTGAGCTGCCTCCCCTCCTCCACTTACATAAAAGCCCTATTTAAGTTAAAAGAGAGAGAGAGAGAGCGAGAGAGAGAGGGGGGGGGATGGGGAGGGAGGGAGAGAGAGAGAGAGAGGGAGAGAGACAGAGAGAGAGAGGGACAACATACCACCACTATTGGCACCCTGCCTCCATGACCTAGTTTTCTACTTACATTGAGAGAGAGTGAACAAATGAGAGAGAGATGGCGAGAGACAGTCAGAAATGGGGGGGGGGGGATGCATAACCATAGACAGATAGATACAGAAAGTCAGAATGACAGAGACAGAAAGAGAAAGAAAGAAAAAAAGAAAGAAATGAGAGAGACATGAAGAACCAAATGAGAAAGAGACAGAAAGAGAAAGGGTGAGAATGAGAGATCAACAGAGAGAGAGGCAGATAGACAGACAGATACATAGATATACAGGCAGACAGATAGAGACAGAAAGTCAGAATGACAGAGACAGACAGACAGAAGTAGAAAGACAAAGAAAGAAAGATAGAAAGAATTGAGAGAAACAGACAGACAGAAGGAGAAAGAAAGAAAGAAAGAAAGAAAGAAAGAAAGAAATGAGAGAGACAGGAAGAACCAAATCAGAGAGAGACCGACAGAGAGAGGGTGAGAATGAGAGATCAGCAGAGAGAGAGAGGCAGATAGACAGACAGATACACAGATATACAGACAGACAGAACGTCAGAATGACAGAGACAGACAGACAGAAGTAGAAAGACAAAGAAAGAAAGATAGAAAGAATTGAGAGAAACAGACAGAGAAGTAGAAAGAAAGAAAGAAAGAAAGAAATGAGAGAAAGACAGGAAGAACCAAATCAGAGGGAGACACAGAAAGAGAAAGAGTGAGAATGAGAGATCAACAGAGAGAGAGGGAGAGAGAGAGAGAGAGAGAGGTGGATAGACAGACAGATAAACAGACAGACAGATAGACTATATGGGTATACGGAGTGAAAGTGCTGGCTCAGTCTGATGCTCTGAATCTAATCTAACATCACTGTAAAGCGTTTAAAGTTAAGACGTGTGGAAATGACACACTGATTATTTCTGTGGTTTCTGTTTGGATCGGTGTTGGGTCCGTGTGCAGTAACACGGTATGAGGACTAACAGTACCATGTCTCTGTGTGTTCTACACTCAAACACCATTACAGGAATGTAAAGCACACACACTCCCTGTTCAACAGAAACATAAACCCTATTCATACATGCACTTCTACTGATCAAACACCTGGCAGTCTTCCAGAACGGGGTCACGTGTGAACGCCCTGGAAACGTTGATCACAGCTACACCTACGACATGTCTCGCTCAATGAACAACATTTTACTTATTTACATCATACACAGTACATACGAAGCTGCAGCTCTGCCGTCCTGACCGGTTCATTTCAGAAAAATATGAACTAGGTAGCGCTCATCGATTCTACGCCGAATTTACAGTGGACTTTGTTACAATATATTGACGTTTCCAGTGAACAGAAATTGCCCATTGAGAACCCGGACAACACTAAACAATGCACTACGTAGTGAACGGGGAACGAAGAGCTAACTTTCTTCTGACGTTAGCTAGAGTGCAAACTCTTGCTAGGAAATCTTTTCTAATATTAGCTTAGGAAATTTCGACTGGAGGTAAACATTTACAGCTCATTGACTAGCTTAAAAGTTATCGTGGAATGTTTCTGATCTAATTTATATATCTCTTCAGTTCCCTCGACAGCCAAGTTCACACCAACGCACATTTAATCTCAATAAATAAAAATGAAGGTAAACAAGAAAATATGAATCGGATGTTTTGAATCACAGCTTGAGAAACACAGTAAAATGAGACGGCGCTACAGCGCGCACACGTACACATGAAGCAATCTGTTGGTGATGTCATATAATATGTGTAAGGATGAAGCTTTATTTACGCAGGAGGGCTGCATTTTTATTGTACGTTATGCTTTACATTTAAATGGCGTTTTACTTCACATAACGTTTTACTTTACATTTTACTTTAGATTGTACTCTACATTTCACTTTGCACTTTATTTTACATTATACTTCACATTTTCATAACATTTTACTTTACATTTCGTTTTGCATTATACTTTACATTTCATTAACATTTTAACCTTGCGTTATACTTTACATTTGAATAATATTTAACTTTGCATTTTACTTTAGATTATACTCTAAAATTTATTTGGCATTTTAATGAATTTTTACTCTGCATTTTATTTTATTATATACTTTACATTTAAGTAACATTTTACTTGACTTGAGATTACATGCTAGATTTCACTTTGCATTTTACTGTACATTATACTGTAGATTTAAATAACGTTTTTACTTTGCATTTTACTTTAGATTATACTCTATCATTTATTTTACATTTGAATTAAATTTTACTTTGTGTTATAATTTACATTTAAATAACATTTAACTTTACACTTTAGATCATACTCTACATTTCACTTACTTTGCCATTTATTTGATATTTTACTTTACATTCTATTTTACACTATGCTTTACTTTAATTACTTTAAAAACTTAATTAACATTTTTTCCCTTCGGATTATACTTCACCTTTTTACGTACCTTAAATAACATTTAACTTTAGATCATACTCTACAATTTATTTCACAGTTCACGTTACATTTTAATAACATTTTACCTTATATTACTTTACATTTTATTGTGCAATTTACTTTACACTTTTCACTGTACATTACATTTTAAATGATTCTTTACAAAAAATTTTACATTTTACTTTAGAATACACATTTCACTTTAAAATTTCGGTTTGTGTTTGATTTCACAGTACACACTTGATTTCACACTTTACTTTGCATGTACAGTGACTAAGTCAAACCTATTACAATTTAGCCAATATTCAAATTTTGTATCAAAATAATCGTCTATGTCTTTTTTCTATCCTTTCATAGCGCTCCACCTCAACACAGGACAACGTTCAAATGTGTCCAAGGGCAAAGATTTTATTTCAGGAACATTACACATGCCTGAAAACGCTGTATTTTCTAAAATAACAATATTTTGATTGTTGAGTATTGCAAATAGTGACAGGATTATGAGCAGTCGAGTATAAAAAAAATAAATAAATAAAAATGACACGACAACAAGCTACAGGATTCATTCTGAAAATTAAGAAAATTGTAACATGTGGCCAACTAAAAATAGCATCAATAAAGCAATAAAACATTCGATTTATTCCCTTCATTACCTCTAGGAAAACTGTAATATTTCACTCCTTATAGCAGCGTATTATTGTAAAATAAACCTTAGGATTTAAAAAAAAAACAACAACCCGTAAAGCAGTGTAAGAGGTTACTGTAACAGATATTGTGATGGATAACAGGCGAGGTATATTTCTGCATTAAAATATTTATTAGCGTTTGAACTGGTCGGGGATGGTTGGGTTTCACTGGGATAAAGGTAATAGCTCAGTTTTAAACTGTTTGAATTGAGTCTGTCAACCAGGAGACAGCTGCAGGATGTGGTCAGGGGCCCCGAGTTCCCTGTGTGTGAGTGGAGCTGGGGGGGTAGGGAAAATGTCAGGAACCATGAAACTTTCAGAACATGAGACGACGCAGTAAGGCTGCGAGCTGAGAATGAAGACTTCATCGTGCAAGACGAGGCTCGCTAACTAGCTACGACGACGCCGCTTCAGGTCTTTTAGAAACAAGCCGCGTTTTACGAGCCGAATAACATCGCTTCGTGTCGTGGCGGATTATAAAGTAAAACGTCGCAGCTTACTGACGGATAACAACGTGCGTACGATTTGCTTTCGTTATGTCCTCACTGGAACTTACAAACAACTAATTTATCGCTCAACACAAAGGCGACTTTGACTCTGTGAGGTGGTCCAAACCGCAATGACATCACCACTGCGAACAACACGACCGCTCCGCATAAAAGAAAAGTCATAATAATTATGCCTCTATCTCCAGACATCCACTGAGAGGAATGTTGTCTGGTGAAAGAGGCATAATTATTCTGACTTTTTTTTTTTTTTTTTTTTTTTTAAATGTGGAACGAAATAATGACAAAAGGTTTTTAAAATGCGTGAATTCGCAAATTGTATGTGAAAGTAGATTACATTTCCATATCACTACAGTTCCCTTTTGTTTTAGACGGTTTATTGGTGTACAATATTATCAACATACTAACGCTACCTTCAAAATAAAGGACACTGAGTGCTGATGATATTTGAATAATATTGTTTGCGTTGTTGTGTATCGGATTTTATACCACACCGCTGTTGAATCCTTCATTCTTATTGGTCAGAAAGACAGTAGTGCCGGCTTCAAGGCAAATCAGTCCTTTTTACTCCACAGGAAAGTCGTCAGGACAGGTGATTTTGTGTTTTGTCAATATCATGACAACCTGCGAGTTTTTTATTTTTGTCTTATTAACTCGAAGAGAGAGAGATAGAGAGAGAGAAAGAAAAAAAAAAAAAAAAGAGACTCGTGAGAGAATGACTATTTATAGTGAGCAGCTATAACGGAAGTGAGAACAGGAGTGAACTTGTTTCTCGGACGTTTGACAACATTAAACATAGGTAAACATTCGGAATTTGCTGTTGCGTAAGAAGAATAACATTGCATTGGGATGGGCTGTTATAGGAAAGTAATCAACGTCAGGCTGGTAGAAGTACCTCAGCTTCATCGTATCGTCCCGTTGTTTATTTTCCTAGAACGGCACGACCCCGAGTGCGCTACTCCAAACAAATTGTATACGCAACGAACAAAAGGCTGGAAAATATCGTCGTCTATCGCCGATGAAGAACGCGTTAATTAGAACTAATCCGTGACGGGTGACGTCACGATTTGCCGTCTCGACTCTGTAAAAGAAAACAGAGGTATCGTTTCAAACGTCTTTCTGAAATAGGCTCATGTTATGCAGCAAATTACACAAAAAAAATAAATAATTAACCGCTAGAAAAGTAAAAGCAGCTTACCAAAAATACTCCTTAAAATGTACGCTTGGCTACAAACGAATCCGCTGAAATAAATTCCTCACAGCGCCCTGCTTCCAGTCTAATATCAATTTCAATATTTCCCAAGATTTCCAAATTCGATGTTTATATTTCCAACACTGTGGCTGTAAGTGAGCGCGCTAACAGTCTACACTGCTTCGACAGGCTGAGAAAGTCATTAGGATTATCGTTGTGCCCTGAATTTTGCAGTTACGACGGAGTTTCCAGTTTCTTCCACGTTCTTGTATTAGCCTGTGCTAATCACTTAATCCGCATTAATCCTAAACACCTCGCTATCTCATTTAGGTGAGTTTGTTTTTGGTTTTGTGTTATCGATATACGTAGCCGTTTTATCTGGAGTCACGGCTGCGCCGAGAGACCTCGTTACATGTGTTTGAGAGCATTATTTACACATTATCTACTCAATACTTTGTCAAGCGAGGACAGTCATCAGGAACGCTTCTAAACCGATGATGACATTTCCCAAAGCCTGACAGATCTACGATTCCTAAGGACTTTTTTGAATCGCAGGAAGCCCAGTGAAGGCTCTTTTACACTGCACCATATTCATCACAAGTCCATTGCTGTCACTGGTTTGAGCGGTACTTAGGCTGTTCGTTTTCTGATCACTCTGGGCTCCGACTGCGTGGATTTAAAAAAAAATTTTTAAAGACGTTTAATACGTTTCCAGAGTCTCCGTGTTGAACGGACAAGTTTGTTTCGTTTCATTAATTGAATGAAATCTTAAATACGGCAGGAAAGGAACTGATATTTTACAGTGGTGTGTTTAAAATTAGCCACGCTTTGTTGTTAAAGCTTGATGACTATTCTGTCAAAAATGAGTCAATATGGCACGACTCAATTTCCACAGTTTTAGTCCTTCCATTCAGCTGCGGTGCTGTCATAACGATGGTAGTCGGTGGATACTGACTTCAAGCTGACGCTGATGTCAGTGCTAAAGATGAAAAATGTGCCTTAAACACAGGGTTTTCCCTGCACTAATCCCACCTTTCTGCAAGCACTGCTCAGCTCGTGACATGTGGCTCTCATTTGGGTCTAAACTATCAACGCTGCTGCCAAACTCAAGCAGCCACGAAGGAGGAAGACTACGCTGTAGCTCTACTCCTCATGCTTTAATCAGATGTGTTTTTTCCCCCTATAGATCGTAAGCACAAGTCTACCCCCAGACCACAAGAAGACCGAACATCAATGGTAAACTTGAATATACATTTCCGCACACATTGCTATCACGTGAGCGCCAGGAGTAAAGTTGGATGGACTATGTGGTTGGGGGGTTGGGGGCCCAGTATCAGGCCTCTGAAACAGCAGTACTCATTGAGCTGTGGCACCACAGGAAGAGGTCAATCGCTCACAGAGCTGCTCTGGGGTTCAGAAGGTTCATTCGAGGGGAATTTGAGTCCGCGGCCCCTCCTCTACTTGTCTAAAAACTGATGTACGCAAAAAATAAATAAAGACTGCTCTGTGTTCCCTCGGGAGGTGTTTGTACAGGGTGAGAGTGTAAAACCTCCACCTGCACGACCTCCGCTTCAGAAGTGTGGACTAGGACACCAGTTAGCAACACGTCTACAAATCTACTCCGTTTCCGTATTATAGCACTAATGCATTCGATTCAGCTTTTCTTCTCCAGCCAAGTTTCAACCAAGAAGTTTTCCTGATCTCCATCGGAATTCTCAAAACTGAAACAAAAGGCGGCGCGCTTACCTAACAGTCGCTCAGCCTTGCTTAACTGCTGTAGCACATGTGGCCAGTGCTGGACCAGACGGCCCAGATGTTGTTTTTAATGCATACTCGGAGAGAAAGAGGGAGGAAGGGTGGGTCATGCTTTGGAATGGCAACTCCTTTGTTCTTTCTTCACTGTCGAAGCCTACCTCAGAACTACAGTACCCGTAAAGCAGGGTGTGAGCTGGGAAAGGTAAAAATAAATAAATAAAGACTACTACTACTACTACTACTACTACTAATAATAATAATAATAATGTAGAGCTGGCAGTTGTGGAGTTTCGCAGACTAAACGAAAAAAGGCGTGGATGGATTAATAATGGGCAAGAAACCACAAGGTAACTACTGTCAGATATTTCCTGTAGACTGAAAAAAAGGCGTATTATGGAGATAAATCCTGACACAAATCACAAAGGGCATAACCTATGAATGAACTATGTGAAAATACTTTGAGATTATGAGAGGAATTCACTTCCTGGTTCTCCATGTTAATAGGCATGCAAGGCTCAAGTGCAGGCATGCGTGTTTGATTATTAAATGAGCAACTCTGTACTGGGTTACTGCAATCCCATCATGGATCAGTGGATTGCAAATACTCATTCCAGTGGCTCGTCTAGTGTAATAAACCATACCTTTTAGGGTACAACTCTAGTCACCGTCAGTGCTAACTTCAAGGACATTCGTGTCCTCTATACATGTACATTGAATAGGCGGTATGTAAAATTCATGATCCAAAGTTGAGATGGTTGGGGTGGGGGGTTGGGGGGGGGGCTCCAAAGTGGAGTTACAGTCAAGTGTTCAGACTATGAATATCTCATCAGCTACAGTACATAATATCATCAAAAGATTCAGAGAATCTGGAGAAATCTCTGAGCGCAAGGGATGAGGGTGAAAATCAATATTGCATGACCGTGATCTTCGGTCCCTCAGAGGGCTCTATCATGCAAAGAAGAAGCCATATGTGAACATGATCTAGAAACACCGCCGTCTTCTCTGGGCCAAAGCACATTTAAAATGGACTGAGGCAAAGTGGAAAACTGTTCTGTGGTTCAGACGAATCCAAATTTGAAATTCTTTTTGGAAACCAAGGACGCTGCGTCCTCTAAACTAAAGAGGACTAA
Organism: Stegophilus panzeri; assembly: GCA_024331685.1. NCBI lineage: Eukaryota > Metazoa > Chordata > Actinopteri > Siluriformes > Trichomycteridae > Stegophilus > Stegophilus panzeri. Next base: position 3,099,133 of record JANDJT010000190.1, on the reverse strand, counting down.
AGAGGAGAGGGACCGTCCGGCGTTTTATCAGCGATCAGTTCAAAAGCCTGGATCTCTGATGGTATCGGGGTGCATTAGTGCCTATGGAATGGGCAGCTTGCACATCTGGAAAGGCACCATCAATGCTGAATGGTATATACAGGTTTTAGAGCAACATCTGCTTCCATCCAGATTCCATCCCATCTTCACTTCTGAGAGACTCCACCTCTCTAAGATACTCTTTTTATACCCAATCATCTTACTGACCTGTTCCCAATTAACCTAATTAGTTTCAAAATCTTCCTCCAGCTGTTTCTTTTCATTAACACTTACTTTTCCGTTCTCAAACTTTTTTGAGTCGTGTTGCGGCCATCGAATTCAAAATGACCTTATTGTTTTCTGAAAAATGGTCCATTTCCTCGGTTTAAACATTTGATATGTTTTCCGAGTTCTATTGTGAATAACACACGGGTTTATGAGATTTGCAAATCATTGCATTCTGTTTTTATTTACATTTTACACAGCGTCCCAACTTTTTTGGAATAGGGGTTGTACTAATGAGGATGGAAACTGCGTCAAACATCTCCTCATGCATTTCTTTTAAAATCACACTATCATTTTAATCCTTCAGGGTTTGGGTTGGAGTTTGAGGAAGTGTTTAGGGGTGCTTTTTTTTTTTCCCCTTTAAGTAGCTTGTTCACTCAAATTTAAAGGCCTGAGAATCCAAAGGCTTTGAATCATGTAACGATCTACCCATCAAGTGAGACGTGAATATGTCATGTCAGAAATTGACTGTTTATTCAGTGCCCAAGTCATGGCTTTACGTTAGACGCTGCAATCAGTAACTGTAACATCGTTATCTCAGTCAAAGCCAACATTTTCTTTCAGCATTAGTACATTAGGACCACCAAGAACCTCCTACTGAACTTCATCACGTCATGATGCAGCATTTAGTTTGCTTGAATGGAACCCAGGTGTGTTCTCCACTTCAGTGCGGATCTTCAGGCAGGTAAGAACACAGCAATCACACCGAGGACCAAACCAACCGGTTCGTGCTCTCGGTCTGCTTCCACGTGAACTCTAGCACATGGAGGAAGTGATTCGACTCCGAATCGACTCAACTGCAAGAAGTGAATCAAACACGCCATGTGTTTTGGGTTGCAGCGTGTTTTTGTAGATGTGAGCTGCTAAACTGAGCAGAAGGACAGAGCTACAGAAATGCCATGTGTCCTGGAGATGTGGGCTGATGAACAAGAAGAGAAAAATGTTGTATAAAATGTCTTAGATGAGTTGTTTGTGTAACTATCTAGTACTTGATTTTTTTGTGATTTCTGCAGACTCTTGGTAAAAGGTTTGTTTACATTCATCTATCGGCGTATTTCTGTCCAGTGAGGTTTTGTACGGACATTTTCCATGTTTTTCTGGTTCGTTTAATCACGTGCGGTGTGAAACCAGACCAAAGCGAACATCAAATGAACCAAAAGAATTCATTTTCA
>JANDJT010000190.1:3082658-3092658 GCA_024331685.1 Stegophilus panzeri | reverse complement strand
ATTTTTCCCGGTTCCGTTTCAATCCCACAGCTACTCTACTCAACTCCCACAGCATGATTTGAAGCTAGCGTGTACTTTGCCAATAGGATGGGACACACGCTTACCTACAGCAATACCCTGCTACACACACACACACACACACACACACACACACACACACACACACACACACAGATCAGATCTTAATGTGCTGTTGAGTGCTAATTTCCACACAAACTGTGATGTGTAGCAACCGAGAAGAAGACACAGTGTTAACAGAGACACACTCCATAGAAAACAAACACGCTCTGGATCGTCACCCGAGCCGGGTTTTAAAACGGCGGGTCACACGGAGTGCAGTGTCAAAAATATACAACGCGTCGGTGCGGACCATACATAAAAACGTAAATAACACACGGTAAAAAAAAAAAAAGAATCATTCATATCAAGAGATCTGTACGCTTAAAGAACATTTTCTGTACGTACTTTTAATCTGTATGCCGACAAAGCAAATTTCAAAGACAGGTTTTTGCTTTCGAGCCCAAATTTTCATTTGGAAACCTGTAACAACGCCCCGGAGAATATCCGCAGGGTGTGACAGACATTAAACACGGTAAAATACACATTTTTACACCGCATTTCAGCGTTAAAGGAGTAGAATGAGAATCATAAACAGGACTGAATGAAGCACGTCACCATGATTAGTTTGGTCTCGTGCGTTTAAAGTAAAGCAAAGAAGAGCGTCAAGATATGACTGAAATCCGGTGCTGACAGATTTTGACGGGGAGCTGTTAAGAAATCTAAAAAAAAATTTAAAAAAATAATAATAATAATAATAATAATAATAATAACAACAACAATAATAAATATCATTGATAAAACCAGCTGGTTTATATACTGGTTCTTTTTTTTTTTTTTTAAAAAAGAAAAGAAAACTGCACTAAAGATGTAGCGCCTGGACGTCTCCAAAAAAGGTTCTTTTTTAAATGCCACTTCAGATCATGTCTACAATGCCACCGCTCTCGTCTTTCAGGTTATTAGTCTGTACGCGCTCCCTTAACACTTTGCATTGTTGTGCCTCCAGCGGTTTCTGTGCCATCACTCAGCGCAATGCAAATGTAAACGCGCATGGAAATCACGATAGCGTGTCTTCACATCGCAGTTTCGGAATAACATTCCAAGCCAGGCGATGAAACACTTCTTTTTGGAAGACTCCTGGTTTTTTTGGGGTTTTTTTTTTTTTTTTAAATGGTGGCGTAAATGAAACTCGCAAGAGGAAGAGAGAGCTGAAAAACAAACAAAAAAAATATGATATATATATAAATATAAAACAGCCGTCCTGTTTTAGTTTCATTTTATGTCAGGATGAGTAATTGTGTTCCTCACTGCTGACTTTTCACCTGGGTGTGCGTGCGTGTGTGTGTGTGTGTGTGTGTGTGTGTGTGTGCATGCACGCACGCAGGGCCACGGCTCCGGAGGCCAGAGGAACAGGAACACGGCGGTTGATTCCCTTAAGCTCTTGGCGGTCGTGTGCCGTGAAAAGAGCAGTGTGTAGCTGCGAAAATATCAACAAATCGGAGTTAAAATATTTCACGTGTAAACAAAAAAGTATTCCGCCGAAGTGTTTTTAGCCTGCTATTTCGAACCTTCGTTGCTCTCTGCAGCGGTTTCTCTCGGAAATAGATCCGTACCGGTATGTTCTATGCGATCGTGTATTATTCAGCGATACTGATTCTGGGCTTTCTGAATTTAAAAAAAAAAAAAACAAAAACAAAAAAAAAAAACCACAGACTGTTAGCAGGAGCATTGATGAGCTTAGCTGAAGTGAAAGAACTTAAATGAATGTGGTAATGTTTATTCAAGTTTAGATTTAGCATTTAATAAATAATAAATAAGAAGCAAATCTCAAAGAACGTTTATAATCTATAGTGTTTTTGTTGATTTAAAATAAAAGTAAAAAAGCTGCGATAATTTGCTCAGATGATCCTAAGTGTGATCTCCGGTGCCACGATGCCAGTCTCCAGACGCTGTACACTCTTCCTGTGTGTGCGTGTGTGTGTGTGTGAGAGTGTGTGCGCGCGCACTGCAAGCCGCAGCCGATGAAATGAATGGGTTTGGCTCCCCAGCGGCAGTCTGCAGTCGTATTTATATCTGTGCGGTGGAGCCGCTGTTCCAGACTCCAGCTGACATCCAGAATGGAGTCGTGGCTTTTGTGAAAAAGCTGAAAACAAACTTGAGATGAGCCTGAGCTTTAACGCTGCTCTGTCTCTAATGTCTCTAATGAGTAATGTGGAGGGTTTGATTTCAGCATTGATGCGTTCCGTATGAGTGTCTCTCTGAAGAGTCCTCCATAAAACACTGAGCAGGAGAAGTGACTACAGTTAACACTCCGTCTGCGTTACAGAGATCAGTTCAGCTCACTGTGTAAATCTCTACACCAACTCCACATGACACCGAGTTATGGTGAGAGACAGACAGGATGGGTGAGAGAGAGAGAGATGGGGTAAGAGACAGGGTGAGAGAGAGACAGGCTGGGTGAGAGAGAGAGAGATGGGGTAAGAGACAGGGTGAGAGAGAGACAGGCTGGGTGAGAGACAGGGTGAGAGAGAGAGAGACAGGGTGGGTGAGAGACAGGGTGAGAGAGAGAGAGAGAGAGAGAGAGACAGGGTGAGAGAGAGAGAGACAGGGTGGGTGTGAGAGAGAGACGGGGTAAGAGACGGGGTGAGAGACGGGCTGGGTGAGAGGCAGGGTGAGTGAGAGACAGGAGAAGGGCATAAAAAGAGTGAAATGGAGGATAAATTTTAGAGGTGGAGAGAGAGAGAGAGAGAAGAGAGAGAAAGAAGGAAAAGGAAAGAAAGAGAGAGAGCAATAAAGACAAAGACAGAGAGAAGAAGTGGAAGGGAGGGGGAGACAGACAGACAGACAGACAGAGAGAGAGAGAGAGAGAGAGAGAGAGAGAGAGAGAGAGAGAAAGCACTGGCAGGAATGAAGTGCAGCCTCAGCAGTAGATAAGCAGTGTGACGACTTCAGTTCCTCTATCAGTGTGGGATTAACACATGACTAAATCAGCGCATTTCCATTTCACAACCAAGCACTGGCAGAAAAGGATGATGTGTGTGTGTGTGTGTGTGTGTGTGTGTGTGTGTGTGTGTGTGTGTGTCTTAGAGTGAGCGAGCGAGCAAGCGAGCGAGAATAAAAAAAAGAAGGAGAAAGGACAGTGATGAAGTCTGCTAAAGGTGGGGGCTGTGATAATTCCCATAATGCACACAGAGGAAAGGGAAGAGGATTTGGCTCAGGAGTGGAGGAAAAAACTGAAAGAAATAGAGAGAGAGAGAGAGAGATGGTGAGGGAGAGAGAGATACAGTGAGGGAGAGATGATGAGGGAGAGGTTCAAAGTGTCGCTCATGCTAGCTTTGTGATTACGGGCCGGGGCTAATCCACCGAGCTTCTGCAGCTCACTGACAAAACGAAGGGGCGAAACCTCATCGTTCTCACATCCCGCGTGACGCACATCCCATAATATTCCATTTATCCTCAAACATGATCACATGATCACCACGACAGATTATTAGCTGTATTACTAGCTAAACTAGCTACCACACAATAGTTGTTTTCTGAAACACAGCTAGCTCGTTAACAAACACGACTGCTTTTGATCACACAATAGTTTAGCCACTTCAGCGCTTTAACCTCACTCGTTTTCCAATAAAATCTTCCCCAAATTCTACAAGACACCGCAAGTTCTCCGTGTCAGATTAGACGATCGGGATCCTCTAACGATAGACCGCAATGAGACGACGAGGTAATAAAGATAATATGTCCATTAGTATGTTTTCGTTTGTGTTTCGTCATCACTGTAGACGTCCCCCAAGTTTGCCGTCATCTTATCGAGGGCTTCCAGACGAGCGTCTTGGCAGCTCTCGCACTCCGAGTTTAATAAAAAGTTCCTCACACCACCAACAGTCTGTCGTCGGCCATCTACCTCACAGTGGAACTTTTTTTCTTCTTTTTTTTTTTTTTCCACAGTGGTTCTCAAAGTGGGTTCCAGGGACCCCCAGTATTCCGTGACCTTTTAAAATTTTCTTACAACACTTTACCAAACTTTATATTTAGGCATACAAGCACCAAAGAAAGCTCTATGGCTCTAAAAATATTTATTTTTGAAAAAAATGAACTAGCCTACATGATATAAATCCATACTGATGCGGGGGTGGGGAGGTGCATGGGACTTATCTTACAGTCAGACGGGTCTACGGAAAGCTTGAGAACCGCTGTTGTGCGATCTTAACGTGCTGTTTAACGTGATGCGGAGAAGATGAATGCAGGGCGAGTTGTGTAAAAGTAGAGCTGAACGCGGATGGAAACAGCGCAGGGTAGAAGAGAGAAATAGAAGGAGAAGCAGCCCTCAGGGTTTCTAGCTGACTCGTCGGAGTGTGTTTGTGCGAGTGTGTGCGTCCTTCTGCCACTGACGTCATCGGACAACGCGCTTCTGCCCCGGTGATCATAACTGACATGAACGGTAATCTGAAAAGAAAGGAAGTGAAGGCTGGAGGCTTTCCGCACACACACACACACACACACACACACACACAAACACACAAACACACAAACACACACACACACACAAAGAGTTCACATAACCCACCTCACAGGCTCAGACACAAAGAAAAGAAGATACACAAACTCCCAGTACACATAATTACCCCAAAGCTGGACTATATTGTTTTTCACAGTCAGACCCACACACACACACACACACACACACACACACACACACACACAATTTTTTGTGAGGAGAGACAGAGATTAGCCGCTGCCTGAAGTAAACGCCATGACAGCGTGGCGTCTGCCGAAGAGATTAAACCCGGATTAAACAACTGTGTGTGTGTGTATGTGTGTGTGTGTGTGTGTCTATGTGCTCTTTTGTTCAGCTCTGCACACCCTCGGGCAAATACACATTTTTAGTAGCGTATCGCCTCATCGAGGTTACTTCACGCATTATTTAAGCAGCGAGAACACGGGCCGCATTGTGAGCTATAATGCTGCCTGTTACGGATTGCGTGCCTTGTATCTGAAAAAAAGTGTGTGTGTGTGTGTGTGTGTGTGTGTGTGTGTGTGTGTTTTGCAGGACGAGCCTGGTCGGAGATGAAGGTTACCCGACCTGGAACGACAAAATCGGGTGTCGTTGAGTCGTCATGATTTCCGTCGCAAAGCACTAGCGCACCATCTCCCACCTCCACCCCTTGTGTACCTCTTTTTATACACACTTCTAATCCACAGCCCCGCCTCTCTCCTCCATCCATATTCATCACCTTTATCCCTAATGAAGACCGGAGTGCAGCACGGAGGGAGGGAGATGCAGACGCAGGCCTTTGAACTCCCACAAAGAGAGAGAGAGGGAGAGAGAGAGAGAGAGAGAGAGAGAGAGAGGGAGGGACAGAACACTGAGGGCTAGCGATGATAGATGGAAGAGGACAAGGGAAAGAAAGGCATGAGACAGCCAGACAGAGACAATCGCACGTCTCGTCTCATGTGCGGAGAGAAAAGGAGATGGCGTTGATGGATAGAAAAGAGGACAGAAGAAGAAAGGCATGAGACATACCATCTTGACACAGCAGGGTTTCAGCTAACAGCAAAATTGAGCCTACAAATTACGCCTACGTTTATTCATCCGAAGGTCAAGAACCTTGTCAAAGCACCAAACAATGCGTCTATGGTTTGAACACACAACCTTCAGGTTACTAGCGCAGAACCTTAGACACTGAGCTACGGAGCGCGCTCTAAGTAAATTCTTTTACACGGCAAGAAAAAAAAAAAAAAAAAAAAAACCATTAGTAATGTAAATTCTTTTTGGTACCTGGTTTTGGAATTGGAGCCAATGGGTTTTTAATGATATTTAGGGTTCGGGTTAGCAGAACTGTTTACACGGGTTCTCCAAGTCCAGTCGTGAAGGATCATCAGAGTCTAGAAGTTTCCCTGCTCGGATACCTGATGTGTCGTGTCGGACTACGGTCTTCCAGGTCTTGGTACCGTAACCGTTTCAGAAAAGGAACCCTGTGTGAAATTAGGGCAAAACGCTGAGCCGCCATTTTAAGAAATATATATTTCACGATACTGCAGTCTTTGTAGTTTGAAACTGGAGAACAGCGATTCGTGGAAACATCGTAATGACGTCTCATAGCAACGAAATGACAATGACGTCTCTTTTACTGTCATACTGTGGCTTTCTCAGGCTGAAGCAGAACCAAAGATCCCACTGGCTTCCATTTGAGTTGGTTCTTGGGTTAGATTCTAGAAAAAACACTGACTGTTGGACAAAATACGGGAATTAAAGTGCCGAAATATAAGAATAGAAACAAGGCGATTGAATGTGAAAGAAATGCACATTCGCCCCAGAAGCAGAAGTGAAGTGCGTTTCGGGAGCACGATCTCTGCAGATAGGAGGAAGTTTTAGTTCCAGATAATTCCGTGTCATGACGGAGCAAAACGGATTTCACGGTTGAGTGAAACTGAAATCTCAGTCCCACGTTTGGTCTCATGTCCAGACCAGGTGCTGTTAGCGGTGAAGTGCACTTCGGGGTTTTTGTTTTTTTTTTTTTTGTAAACGGGTGGGGCGAAGCGTGCTTCATACAGGAATGCTGGCGTCATTTTTGAATATCTGATTAATAGGGAAGCCTGGTATTTTAACCCGTTCTGCAGAGCACCTCAGAGACGTGAAGACTTCACGAACAGATGCGTTCCTCCAGATCTGAGTTGTTTATCTGAGTAGCAGGTGTGTGAAGAGGTGATAACAGAAGGCTGGCACTCTGTGGTTCAGCAAAGGAAGGGGTGGTGGTAGTGGTGTCGCGGCTGACGCATTCCACGACAACACGCGCACACACATACATATGTTAATATGCAGACATGCACGCACAAACACACACACGTACACACACACACGTACACAAACCACTAACCGTTAAACTGCTCGAGGCAGCTGAAGCCTGGTGCACACTAATGCTAGTTCCTGTAGGACTTATTGATAGAAATCAATATGCATTCTTGCTTGTTCTTATGTTTCTCGCTTAATATCTTTGCAAATGTAATTCCAATCAAAGAAAATGAGCACTAAGAATGGTTAATATATATATATATATTTATATATATATATATATCGTTCTTGTATACACAAAACACAAGTGAGAAAAGGGTTTCTTGCTTTGGAAGCGCCAAACTTTCCACCAGACATAGCTAAGTTCACTAGTTAGCGATATCTTCTTGTGGTTAAACATTTCCAACTCCTATCTGTTCTCATCTGTGTTCTCGCCTCCTTGCTAGGTAGCTTTTCCTTCTTCTCAGGAAGTCCATTCTTCACATTCTTGCTACTGTGAAACACCTTTCAACTTATTTCACACAACTTTGATCTGCCATCTGTTCTTTGTCAGGCCTTCGGACGCACCGCTCGAGCACTCCGCCGTCTCCGTTGTGCGACGGATCGGGCAAGGTATTCTCGACGTCCTCGACTTGCACCGTGCCCTTGATTTCCAGACAAAGCCGCAGAAAAGAGGAGGAGCCGTGGGCGAGAGCGAAGAAGGCGCAAACAAAAGAATAAGAGCAGGTTGTGTGTGCTCCCTAGTGCTGGTTGCATTTAGACAGAGTTGGCAAATCAGAGCGCGCATTAATAATGCATGCCTGACTCATAGGGCTTTCACACAGGAAACACAGGCTGGGGTTCAGATCACGGTAAATAGAACAGGAGAGACGGGCGGAGGCGTTTAAAATAGACAGGAATCAAAAATTTCTGACTGGCAAGCAGGTTGCATTGAGGCATTTTCTAAGTTGTTATAACATCAGAATGTTAAACAGTTAAGCATCAGCTCTCAAATTATTGTGCCAGGCTCGAGGACCTGCCGAGCCGTTAAAAGAAGTCTGTCCATTTCTGGTGTCCTCGGTTAACATTCAACGCTGTCGGTGAGTTTTGAGCTTCTGACAAACCATCGACCGTTGATTGTACCCTGAGGGCAGCTGAACGCGACACGGAGAGGAAGAACACGTGGAGAAGCTCATGCGGACATCCAAAACGGGTGCCCCATAATGGCTGCGATAAACATTCATTGCTGTCGGTGGGTTTCCAGCAGACACAACTCACTGATCGATGAATGCAAACTGCGGTTCAAACTCCTCTGAGACTCAAACAAAAGAAGTCACTTCAGCAGGCAAATGTGTGCTCTTGATGTAACGAACGAGTAACCACATGAATACCGGAAGTCATTCGGATATTATCTATCCACGAGCAGATTCCAGAAATTGCTAGCATTCTGTAGTCTTTTCTTCACCTAATGAAGGCCTGATCACGGCTTTTGAACAACTTAACGATCTACCACACTCTTAAATCAGTGGTTCGCAAACATCCAGGGACCACAAAAAACATCCAGCATGGATTTATGTACATTCCTGGCCACCACAGAGCCATAGGGCAGCAGTAGCTCAACGTTGGACTTCTGATCGGAAGGTCGGAGTTCAAATCCCAGCACTGCCGAGCTGCCACTGCTGGGCCCTTGAGATGGAATGTAAGTCACTCTCGATAAGGGCCTCTTCCAAATGCCCTCAATGTGTATCATGAGTTTGTATGCTTTTTATTCCTGAACTTTCCACCCATTGAACACATTAGGTCTGAGTTGGCTTTGGTGCTTGGACCCCTAAATATAATAACTTTTATAATGTGGGTTGTGAGTTCCACCACTGTAAGCAAATTCTTCATGGACCTCACTGGCCTTAAAATTGATGACTTTGATTTCATCTTTCATTTATTAATTCCAATACCAAGAATACAAATAGTGAAAATGGTTCAAATATCTGGTGCTCTTGACCCAATTTATACCCAAATATCAAGGATTTGTTTGGTGACTTGCCAACAAGATCAAGTGGAAAAGTAATAAGTAAAACGTTCATTCTTTAACACTGTGGTGTGCTAGGGTGGGCCAGGGGTGGCCAAATCACTATCCCACACCTGGGCTATTAGTATTGTATTTTAGTTATCTGACAGACAGGTAGGTTCACCAACCAGTCAACAGAAAAACCTACATTTTATTGCCTTTCACAAAACAAAAATGTTTGTTTTTCACGGTGTTGATGCCATAATTAGCATCGACTACTTGGCTATGTGATCGGTTCATGGTAGAACTGTTTTACTAGCCAGATTAATTAGCATGTATGGAAGACAGACAATCTTTACATAATTAGAAACACGCAGCTACATGGAAACAAAGTAAAGACACTAGGCAGAGTCAAACAATAACTTTAAGTGCGATGTGTAGACAGAACACCAGATCTTATTTATGAAACCTTGCCCAATGACTTTGAAATAATGTTTTTTTACATAGCTAACTAACCCTAACCAAGTTTCCAGGCAACCAAAACATGGGACTGGGCTGCACACTGGCCTGGTGGACTAGAAGACCAAGGTTTGTGTTATTGGATCAAATCTTGACCTCCCCAGAAGTGGTAGTAAAGACAATAGTGTCCAAGTACAGTTGCAATCAAAATTATTCAACCCCCACTGCAAATCAGGTTTATTGTTAAAATGTACAGACTTTCAGCTGTTGGAATGAACGCATCAAACAAACACAGTTGAAATAGTTCGACACAACGAATGCTTCAAGTGATTTCCTCCTAATTAAACTGAAAATGCAACTTATAATGATTTCTCCAGTTTCAGAATAATTCAACCCCCTGAATAGAATCCCTCACAACAGCACAAATATGCAGAACAGGCGTTGTCTCAAGCACACCTGATCTAATCAAGATGTGAAATTTCATGAAATACCTGAACTGGCTAGGGGTTGAAAGTGCACGAAATACCCGGGCGGGGCAGAAAAAGGAAGCTATCGACGGCTGCAAGCAGATTTCTGAGAAGGCATGTTGTGAAAAACCCTCGAGTGACTGTAAAAGACCTGCAGCAAGGCTTCAGTGAGCACAGTAAGGCGTGTACTAAACGCAGAAGGTTTCCATGCCAGAACTCCAAGACGTTCACCACTACTGA
>JANDJT010000190.1:3065383-3082196 GCA_024331685.1 Stegophilus panzeri | reverse complement strand
GACTTGAACCCCATAGAAAATCTCTGGTGGGATTTGAAGAAGGCGGCTGCAGCACGCAAACCCAAGAATATTACTGACCTGGACGCCTTTGCTCATGAGGAATGGGAGAAGATTCCTCAGGAACGCTGCCAGAAGCTCTGCATCTAGTTTGCAGCAGGTCATAACAGCAAAAAGGAGCTCTACTAAATACTAAAGATGCTCACCATGAAGAGGTTGAATAAATTTTAAACTGGAGAAGTCATTATAAATTGCATTTTCAGTTGAATTTGTGGAAACCACTTGAAGCGTTCGTTTTGTCGAACTATTTCAATTGCTTTTGTTTAAGTTGTTCATCGCAAACAGCTGAAAGTCTGTACATTTTGACAATAAACCTGATTTGCACTGGGGGTTGAATCATTTCGATTGCAACTGTAGATGGACTACAGACAGAACGTCCGGCCTACCTGTCCACCTGTCAGTATTTCTATCCACATGTGTGTGTGACTGCTTATATATCTATCTGTCTGTCTATGTGATACTGACACAGCACAGGAGCATTCATTTTATATTACCCCTTTTCCCCTTGCTCTCTCCCTTCAATCATACAGAAATAGTCTGTGCTTTAAATAACTCCGAGCTCTGCATGAAAAAAAAAAAAAAAAAATGCTTACCTGGACAGGAAAAGAATTATTAAATATGACAATTACTGCTGACAGCTAAGCGGTTCTTTCCTTATTCGCTCTCCTTTCTTTTTTTTTTGTCAGTGTCGATTGAAGTTGACCTTCTCCACGTGCCGAGGGAGCGAACGAGCGCCCGAGACAATCAGCTTCGCCGAGTTCTTGAAACGCTCGTTTCCCCTTTTTTTCAGCAGGAAGGGAGATAGAATCATCTGGAAGCAATCCCGCTGTAATTGCTTAACATGCTGGGAAATTTCGAACACATTGGCATTTTCCACTTGAGGACTGAATGCAGCACGCTCTGTGAGCTCTCTCTCTCTCTCTCTCTCTCTCTGGTCTTTTTTTTTTTTACAGTGGAAAGTGTCTGAGGGTGGCTGCAGAGTTCATGACTTGTGCGGCTAACAAACTGAACTTTTTTACACACAGGGAGTAGACGATGCGGTGACACCGGTGCCCTGACTCACTGCGTTATAATAGGCTCAGAAACCACAGCTGGTAAACAAGAGCCGTCTGTCTGCTGCGTTTGCGCCCTCTTTCTTTGGGCTCCTGTTTGGTTTTTTTGTTATTTGCTTCAGCTAAAGGGAATAATGAATTTGTGTGTGGGGTGGGGAATTCAACTGTGAATGCAGATCAGCGATTAAGGAAGTTGGAGTTGGACGCACCACATAATCTAAGCCTTATAATAAACGGGTAATTATTTAACAAAGGAAAAACTTTGTTTATAAGCCGAGACGATTATTTATGAAAGGAGTCTCCAGTGTCAGAGAAAAAGCTGTGCCCGAAGACAGGAAATTGAAGTTTTTCGGTCTTCAACTTCACGAAGGAGAGAGAAAAACAAAGGCTGGTGAGGGAATAACTGTTTATAGTTGCTTTAAGATAAACGAGAACAGGCACTAACGTGTTTTATGGACATTAAATGGAACTACAAACGGATAAGAAGTATGTTGTGTCGTTTTTTTAATTAATAAAAGATTATACTCGGTGGCAAATTGCTGTGGTATGAGGTACACTTGAGGATGTATAGGAAAATGATCAACTTCAGGGTGGAAATGGTAACTCTGCTTCATCGCACCACCCCTTCGTTGATTATTTTCCTACAACAGCACACCCCACAAGCTCAGTCCAAGCTTGTTGAGCTGGCTGATTTCACAGGAAGTGACAGGAGGAACAGGACGACCCATTTCTGCGCGACCTGGAAGCTCTCGGTCGGCCTAGCCGGCCGGCAGTCGAATGCAGCAAAGTGAGTGAAAAGGGAGCAAGAACAAACCCACTCTCTCTTCAGATCAGCATGAATTATACAAAAGCGAAAAGAACTGAGAGGGAAAGGAGACAGCGAGAGATTCCGCTGCCACAGTTTCCAGCATGTTTAACAGTTAATGTTCCGAGCAGACACCGTCGACACGAAGGAGGAAAAAAAAAAAAAAAGCATCTGCCTTTAACCACAATTATATTAAAAAAACATGCCACTGCAGTTTAATGGGCTTACACTGAATTATTTACTCGCTCGATGGATGGATAATTGCATTTATCCTTAACCCCCTCCCCGAGCTCGGGAACTGAACCATGGCGTCACCATTTGTCCTCTGCAAATCAGATCCAATTGCTTTCCATTTAATCCATCATAACTCAAAAAACGAACCGATTACAAAACTACAGGGAAGAAAGAGAAGAAGGTGGGTTTGTGTGTGTGTGTGTGGGGGAGGGGGGGGATGTACGTTAAAGAGGCCGGCTTGCCAACTTGTGAGCAGGAGGGGCGGGAAAGAAAGTTAGCTCTTAGGCAGTTTGAGAGAAAGAAAGAGAGTGAGTGAGGGTGTGTGAGAAAAAGGGAATGAGGGAAGGCATATGTTTGCCTCAGTTGTTTGAGGACAGCGCTGAAGCATGTGCGTGGGCTTGAGGCCAGCTCTCTACATCTGGGTGTGGAGTTCAGCGAGGGCAAATGAGGATCTGAGTGAAAGGCCTTTATCTGCTCCTGATCACTCACTGATGCCTCCATGTGGCCAGCTTTAAAAGTGCATGCTGGGATTAAGGGGTGCTGAGATTGGACATTTTTTAAATAGTCAAAAAACATCAGGGGTTTTAAGCAAACATTTAAAACTACGACAGGGTTTTAGGGCAAAAATTTAGATTTCAAGAATAAAGTCTCAATATCTTAAGAGGGGAAAAAACGTCATTATATCTGATATTGTAAAAATTATTTAGAGAATAAGTGAATAAAATCATAACATTTCCAGAAAAGTCATAATATCTGATATTATGAGGAGAAAATTCTTATTATGAGAATAAAGTGGGAACGTTTTGAGAAAAAGTTCATAATAATCTGATATTACGAGAAAAGTCACAATATTTCAACAATAAAGTCATATTGCGAGAAAAAAAGTGGTAATATCTGATATTAAAAAGGAAAAAACTGCAACGTTCCAGAAGAAAGAATAATTTGAGAATAAAAGTTGTAATATGTTGAGAATAAGGTCATGAAATTTTGATATTTACCATTTTGTCATAGTATGGCTTTATTCTCTAAATATTTTGAATTACGTTCTTGTAATAATATGACTTCTTTCTCAAACTACTATCACTTTATTCGCGAAATATGGCTACTTTTTTCTCGTAAGATCATATTTTGTGATATGACTTTTTTTCTTGGACTATTACGACTTTATTCTTGAAATTTTGCAGTGGTCCTACAACTGTATAAAATTTAAATAAATCAATATAATTGACGGATTTCATTTCATATATCACACCGGTATTAACAGAACCAACGGTTCTGAATGATTTCTTTCAACTTTAAAAGATAATGGATTCACATTTTGTTCGTTTTTTGTGACTACAGGTCTGAAAACATTCCTTTCTTAAAACAAACACCATTTTGCATGAAACAAATAAAAAAAAGGGGGGGTGGGGGGTTTGGTTTTTTTAATTGATGTAATTTGCTCTCTCTACCGTGTTTAAACTGCTTCTTTTCCCCTCGACCTCAGTCGGGTTTTGGGAGCGTGTGTTTAACCAGCCTCGATGTTGGAACGGATTGGGGAAATGAATTTCGCAAATGAGTTTGAATTTCGGCATTCGAAGCGTTATGGCACTGAAAACACTCCCATGCAGCTGATTTGATCCGAGGATGCGAGGATATTTCAGCACGGTCGCCTTGCAACTGAAATATTAGGCGAACATTATCATCAAAGAAAGACCAGGCAGGATGAAAGAGTCTGAGGTCACAGTTTGGTTTTGTTCGTTAATGATAAAACGTCGAGCCTACAGTATGAGCACTGCATTATGGCTGTGATATGACATGCGCTAGCTGTGTAACCTAAAACATTTGTCGTTGTTTTTTGACAACGTCAAAAGACGCTTTAAGCTAAAATAATAAACTACTTATACAATGTTTTCAGAGATATTTGTAAGATACTGCGGTGTTTAAAAGAAAAAACATCTGTACTCTGTAATAGATAGCCCTTTGTACAACTTTATCATAGACTAGTTCTTAATGGTAGTTCTGGGGTATGAATGATAAATGAAGAAGGAAATAACATGGGGATAAATGATAAATTAGGCTCATATTTGTACCACAGCACACGCTAAACTCTGCAGTCTCGGTAAACAAAGCCGGGCTTCCTACTGCGCCAGAGAGCGAGCTAACGCACGTTCATTAACTCGCATTTCATTTCAGCCTCTCAGCAATGCTACTGTAGCTAGTGGCCCGGAGCGGTTCGGGAAACTTATTCTGATTGCACCTGACTGGTACAGTCGACTTAAATTAAAGCAAAATGTACTGCTGTAGTCATAATAACACTTGTACATCTTACAACAGAGCTAACTGCTGTTTAGCAAATGACTACGATTGGCTACGATAGACTGTTTTCCCAAACGCGGGAC
This sequence comes from Stegophilus panzeri, assembly GCA_024331685.1. Classification (NCBI taxonomy): domain Eukaryota; kingdom Metazoa; phylum Chordata; class Actinopteri; order Siluriformes; family Trichomycteridae; genus Stegophilus; species Stegophilus panzeri. The sequence continues at coordinate 3,077,667 of JANDJT010000190.1, read as the reverse complement.
GTTTTTCCACACGGTTTTCCCGACCTACTTGATTTCGTTCCATGTTTTTACTTAACAATAGTGAAATATAAAAACTTCAGGACGGAGGAAAAGATTTTACCGGCGCCACTTTGTGTTAAGAAGGGTACAAGACCATTTCTGCCAATGAGGTACGTCGATGAAAGTTAGAAGTCTGACGGTAAACACATCGTGTAATCGTCAAAACTGATGAATTTACTGAATATTCATTGTAGCCCTACTCGAAACAGATGAGTGCGATTAATTAAATCCCTCTCTCAATCGAGACGTGTTGGCAGATGTAACATTTAAATATTTAAATACGCTGTACTTCTAAAGAGCAGTATTAACTGAGGGGATTTTTTATGAAATTTTACCTGATTAAATACATATTGACGAATGTACGTGTTGAATTCAGCTCACGTTTCTCAGTTGCATCGTGGTCATATAATGCACTCTATAGAGATAGCATCAATGCAATACTCAGGACCGGTATTGCACCGGTACCAGAAAAAAATGGATCGGATATCGGAGGGAAAAAAATAAATGAATTCGTTCCCACTTTGAAGCAGTTGGATTTGGAATTTTTTTTTTTTTTAATACTGTATAATATTTGTGATGTATTAATTCTGGGTGAAAGCTGTGGTTTTGTGTAAAGTCATGCTTTAGCATAATATATACAGGGGGGAAATACATCATTTCAAACCAACATTTTGATAGGATACTGATATCGGACGTCACTGAAGGTTTCAGTATCGGTATCAGGATCACGAAAGAACAAGTGGTATCATGCCATCTCTACTATTAAAGCATAAGTAGTGAACAGGAAGCCATTTGGGATGCAACCTCATTGCATGTTGGCATGGCTGTAAAAAAAAAAAAAAAAGTATCCCTGCTCAATGAAGAAATGTTGCACAAAGATCAATTTATTGCTTCTCTGGTCGTCGTTGTGAAATCAAACCACATCACGTTTTGGTTTTTTTAGCCCATATTGCGCAACTCTAGTTTCTACTTGGTTTTCCATTACATACTATACGATGCTATGCATTTACGTCATAAGCTCCGCACCTTATATCTGCCATACCAGCGAAGTGGATTAAAGAGAGAGTGCACGAGTGTGTGAGATCCTCTGTGTCAGGATGTATGGGTCAACACAACAACACAACACAACACATCCCCAACGACCCTGCACAGTGGGTGTCATTTTCTTCTGCCCAAATCCAAACACAAACCATCTGACACCGGCCCAGCTTTAACAGGACGACCAGCATGCTGACTGGCCGCCTTTCCTATAATCCGATCGGTCACGCCGGCCGCAGGATGCTGCCGATTGGCTGGGGAGCTCACGTATCCGTGGAAACCGGCGGGATGGATCAGGAAGTTGACAGGTTGCTCAGATTAAGGACAGCGCCCCGCTTTGTTTGGGGTTTAAGATCCTGCACAACTCTATTAGCCCCAAACAAATCCTGAATTTATTTCACACACACACACACACACACACACACATCTGACCTTAATAACGGCTGAATCCAAGGTCTGAAAGCTTGCAGGAATACCTCAAGCTCAGCAGCACTTTCATATAGGACTTCTTTTATTAGGCTTCACGATATTATAATGCAACATCATCATGTCAAAAACTTCCACTTGGAAATTCTCCTCTAATCTTTGATTCGATGCCGTTTACGGAGAAGATGCTTGTGTTAGCTACACTATATGAAACTTCTGACTGCAATGCAACACTAAAAAAGCAAAAATCAAACGTCTCAGATGGCAGACATTTTTTTTCTTCCTCATGTCGGTTTAAACACACAGGGATATTCGATGCTTTTTTAAGAGAGCATCCTAATGCTAAGGATTCAAGTACGACATTATACACAAGAGACAAAAGACTAGTGTGAAAGCGTTTTTAAAACACTGTGCTAGGTTTAAGAAATAATCGTGACATGAGGCCCACACATAGTGCAGTTCCATGAGAGATACAGTGAGATGCTTGTAAGCCTCTATAGAAATAATACTCTGTGGGGTCTACTGAAATAATAATCCTCACATACGTTTAACGGGACAAATTTTGGAGCTGGAGCAGTAAAACCGGCCGTTCCGGACCTGGCATCGTAAATACCAGAAACATAAACACTGGGCTTAATCTCGCAGGGCGCGAAGGAATCTTGGGAGCGAACGCAGCTTTTCCACAGTCGCAATTACAACCCAATCATGTTCGAGCTCATAAATCAATGACCGCCTCGGGGCAACAATAGAGGCCTTTCACTGTCCAGTGGTTTAACAGGTCCCCCTTGCCCCTTTCCCCAGATGATCGGAGCTTCCCACAGGTTTACACAAGCCAGTCACGCCGGGGTCACGAGTGGCTGAACTCGCGCTGACCCCCTTTACCCTTTACCCTTCCGCTCTTACTGCGGCCAACTGGAACTTCGGCACAGACACTACTCGAACACAAAAATACTCGAAAATATACATTTTTTTAATATTCAAATGACTACGCAAGAAACCAGCCACCTGACGCCAGCAAGCTCTAAATGTCCCTGCGTGTGGGACATTTCCGAACATCTGGAATCATAGACGTACAACCGCAAACCTTTAAAAGTGGAGAGAAATCCGACACCAGCCATCCCATCGGTGTGAGGACAAATATCGATATTTAGTTACAATTCCATATTTTCTTTATTAGAGTAAAAAAATCGAGTGTTTTTATGCAAATTATCACACCGTGGTCAAATTTACACCATACACCAACGTGTAAAAGCACCACAAAGGATGTGGCATATATTTCAGAAAGGAGTTTATACCTGGCTTCTATAAAAGTGGGTTGGAGATGAAGCATATAATTACAGTACAGGATTTCGTGGAAGGTTTTTTTTGTTGATTTTTCTGCAGCTTTTTTCAAAAATTCCCGATGTAACTTGCAGAGATTTAGAGATTTTATTTATTTTTTTTTGCAGAAAACCACTTGAATTGGAGAAATCGCGATCGCACGAAATCGTTCTTTCGCAGTGATGTCTGTTGGTAAACGGGACCTTTTATCTGTACTCACGTCCGACGCACGAGGCTGAATGCGCGTCGTGACGACGTCACGTGACGCGTCTCGGCCCAAATCTGCGGACAATCTGCAGTCATTTTGAAAGATTGCAAGCTCCTCCGAATGTTGCGCCGTTTGTTTGAGTTTGCGTTCATGTCTGCGATCGCAAAACTTCGAAATCCTGGAGGGACTGATAAAGTGTGGCAAAAATACAAGTTCCTGACTTGACATCATACATTCCATGCATGTACGCTGAATCACACGTGAGCCTCTAATTAACAACGTCCTCGTCTTGTTCATTATTAACACATACGCGGTCTGGAAGATGTATAAATAGTCGCTTTAATACCATATTATTATTTAAAAATCTGCAATGCCAGGAACTGATCAAGCACCGCACTCTCCTCACGAGTTCTCGCTTTAATTTCCTTCTCTAGTAATTTTTAAAAGCAATATGCATCTTTTCCTCCCAACACTTACAGTACTTTTCCTTTTCTTCATCCTAATAGTTTCTGCTATAAATGTATGTACTGCAACATTGAGTGTTAGAAAGGAGCTGTCTAAATGGAAAGCCTTCTCCTTATTATTATTATTAGTAGTAGTAGTAGTAGTAGTAGTATTAATTCCATGTTACGTACTGTAATTCTCCTCTTTAACACAGACACGCTCTGTAACCCGATACAAAATGTTTGTCATGCTAATAAAGCACCTTGAAATTGAAATTGAGGGAGACAGCGACAGAGCGAGGGAAAGAAGGAGAAAGAGAATGAGATGAACTTGAGCTGAACCTTGTCCTGAGCATTCCCACACATGCACATCCCACTGTGCAGCAGGTCAGGATCACATGGCCAGAGGTCAGAGGTTACACAGGGTGCGAGTTATTATATCGGGGACGAAAAAAAAAAAAAAAAAGGGGGCGATGACGTCGCAGGACTTTAACTGTACAGCAGAATATCACTGTTTCTGCAAAATGAATCGTCCCTTTTGCTTTACTGTCCACTTCACACTGCGATATAAAATCACAAGCAGGTCAATGATAGAGTCAGACGTGAACAAAATAAAAAAAATAACAAGCTTTCAGATCTTCCTTTTTTTTTTTTTAACTGGGCATCTTTATCCTTTAGGACAAAACCACACAAAGTGTACAAGTACACTTTCCTCCATTTTATGTCACACAGCTTTTTAGGCTATTTCAGGAGACTTACCTTGAATCTGTGCTTTGTTCCTCCTCTGTGTTAATGGTATAACCCAGGATGGTGTAAAACATACAGCGTGGGCCAGGACCGGGCCGATAAAGGTTCTAATTCAGACCCACCAAACGAGTTTAGAATCAGTGTGTAAATTAAAATGGTCTTGTTGACTGTAATTAAATCATAATATTTGGGGAGGGGGAAAAAAAAAAAAAAGAGCTAGAGTTATTCCACTAGGGGGCAGAATAGAGCATCAGTGCCATAAACTCTACTGACAAAATGTGTACCAATTAAATCCATTTCAGTTCCAGGATGTAACACTACAAAAGTGTGGAAAAGTTCAAGAGGGGTGAATACTTATGCACAGCAGTGTGTGGTAAAACCGTAAATTTGGAAATTTGGAGGTTTTTTTTGGTAATGAACTGTCGCGCGTTCTTCTGTTTTAATATGTTTAATCCGTTTGCGCATCGAGAAAGTTGCTTTCAGATAAATGCTAATCAATGAAAACATGAAATGAGAGTTTTTGTGTCTTTACTGGTCACTAAACTGATTTTCTTGATATTGGACTGAGTGTAACATGGCCTGTTACGTAAAATGAGTTCCAGTGTTTCAGATAACATTATAAGACAAACATCACTAAAATAAAATAATAAAAGGGAAGGGGTGGGGGGTTTATTTTGTTTTCAGGACTGTCCTCTTATGCACTACGCCTTTATTTGTACGACCGTTTTGACTATTTACACTTTAGGGCAACAGCGACATAACTACGAGACATGTATATAAGGGCTCGAGTAGTTCTTATAAGAAACTATTTGTTGAAGGAACAAACAAACATCAACAGTATATTATATATATATAAAACAATATACCATATTTGTCTTCAAGCATTTTAGCATGAGCCTTTAAATAACACTGGGTTCACAGTAACGAAAAAATGTACATTCTGTCACGCGTGTCCAGACTGTAGAAACTGAAGTTTAGCACCGAAAAAGATTTGATAATACCATTATACACAATGTGTAAAAGAATCAATGTTATGCTTTGAACACTGCAGAATTCTATATTAAATACATACACCGTGACTGCAACACGTATGTTTTACATATGCATTGGTGCAGAGATTATACACCGCCCCCTGGTGGATAAAAACTCAGTACAGCAAAGGCTGATAAAGGAGAGTGTGAAGTACAGTAAATGATTCACTTCTGATGGTGAGATTTGTGAAATACAGTGCTAGTGTCTGAGCTGCTGTTTTATCTGTCGATCGTTTGATTCATTTTGGCTAAAATGTGCTTTAAAATCCGACTCACCTGTCCCATCATGCTCATCTGCTTCCAACAGCTCGCCGTAGAAACCTGCACAGGGGGGAGAACTGAAATGTATTTAAGCTTTTAGTGCCACTATATAGACACATTTCAAGGCAAAATGGTTTGTCGGAGCAAAAATACTATTTGCTGCTCTTTGCTTTACAGTATTTTTTTTTTTAGTGTGTCCAAGACTTTTGTGCAGTTACCCTGTCTCGACCACGACAAAAAAACTTCCCAAAAGATATTTAAAAGGGTGTTAATTTAAGGACATCCTGCCTGCTGTTATTTTCTTTCATCTAATTATCTGATTAAAAGCTGGAAGTGATGTTAACATGCATAAAAAGAAGGCTAGGTCCTTTTATGTGGAATTATTATTAGAAAAATCAATGCTTACGTATACATAAACATATCCTCAAGTCTTTAGATTATTTCTTATTTATTTCTTATAATTATTTCTTATTATTTCCAAAATAGATACATATGAACTCCTCAAGCTTTTTTTTTTTTTTGCTGCCAGGCACGATAAATGTTAAATCCGACGGAGATTTTATGAAAATAAGCCAATTAGTCAAATATTAGGCTCTTAAGAGCGCTGTGATAATAGCGGGTTGTGATTTCTACTACTGTAAACATTTCTGAAAATCATCAGACCCCACTTGGAGAACCACTGAACTGAAAGTGTGACCTTTGACTCCACATTCAACAGATCCAATCAATTCCATCCATCACGCTGACAAAAAGCTGGCCTTCACTTTTTCCCATCAGGGCCAAAAGGTGGAGGACACGTGACCTTCACCCAAGTGGTCGTCCGAGGGGTCATTAGAGGAGCACCTAGTGCCGAATCTATTACCATAGAAATGGAGCTCCATACCTTTGTCTTCACCTCGCTGGCCACGTGACACAGACACGCAATGACTGACAGAGCAGCTCTGTGTCTGCAGGGCTCTGGGCAAATGGCCCACGATGAACCTTTCGGAGATCAAACAGCTGAATTTTACAGCTCTAATCTTCCCTATCTGTACCAGTTGTCACAAAGCGCTGACAACACAACAGAACGTGATCAGATTTTTTTTTTTTTTTTATTTAAAAATTTAAAAAACGCCCTCAATCTATCATATATAATGCATAAGCTCTGTTTAAAACACACATATACTAAGGGTGACATCTCATCCTGAGAAATCTATATATTATCTGTAAGGGTTATAGTAATAGGAAGTTATAGTTTTTGTTTTATTATTATTATTATTATTATTATTATTATTTGATGTGATTCCACACATCATCCTAGCTTATCAATATACACAGACATGAAGCGAGCTCAAACGTAAGGACTGGATGATGAATAAAGAGTCGTAAGTAAATAAAGAAATAAAGAAATAAAAGGGCTGTCCTACATCTACAAGGCAACAAACACACGGGATCCGACTACGTGTAAATCCAATCCACAGCGACACACATCACATTTACAGCTGCTGTAAATAAGACAGATGTGTCATACTGTCATGTCCGACAGATCCAGGCTCGATGACTGAGAGCGATCGGCATGTCGATGGTGTTGCATGTGGAATCGAAGGGATTTTAAACGGTTCTTAATGTGATTAACCTCCACCCTCTGCGCTCTCAACCTCATGGAAGGAAGCAACAATCGACATTCCTTGGATCTATAAATAAATAGAGCGGGTCCAGGGACATGCGTACGTACAGCAGTCCGTACAGGGTTTCGTGAAGTTTTTTTTGGTGATTGTACGGCCAACTATGCTTCATTTTTGCCGTGTCGTTTTTTTTCTAAATTTGCGATGCGACTTGAAGAGTTTTTTGTGCTTTTTTTTTTTTTTTCCAGAAAACTAGGCTACTTGAATGGGCAAAACCACAATCGCATAAACATGTCCTGCACAGTCTTTCGCAGTGATGTTTGTTGGTAAGTGAGACCTTTTAGCTGTACTCATGTTCTGTGATGACACATGTCAGATGACGTGTCTCGGCCCGAACCTGCGGAAAATCTGCGGTGATTTTCAAAAATTGTGACCTACTGTATATAACTGTATATATACTGTATATAACTGCATGCCAAGCAGCCACTATTGGGCCCTTGAGCCAGGCCCTTAACCCTCTCTGCTCCAGGGGCGCTGTATCATGGCTGACCCTGCGCACTGACCCCAACCTCCTGACATGCTGGGGTATGTGAAGAAAAGAATTTCACTGTGCATATGTACATGTGATCAATAAAGACTCATTATCATTATATAATACTGAAACGACTGATCCCTAGAAATGAATAAATAACATTAAATGACCCTGATAGTAATATATCAACTTCTATACAATCTATAAATGATACAGGTAAGTAGACGCAAATCAAAACTCATTTAGGCAGCTTTTTTTTTTTTTTTTTTTTTAAATAGTTTAGTTTTTAGCCTGACATTGCTGCCTTCGGTCTTTTGCATATTAGTCATATCGTGTGTGTGTGTTCCACTGTTACTTTCTGAATACTGTCATCAGCATTACATGCTTAAAAATGATTAATGGTACAGAGACTCAGCAATCAGGAGGATTGTTGAATCAGCGAATCTGATAAGATTTCCTCATCACGAACAGCGTAATCGGCTCGCGGACTCCGTTAAACAACCTCCGAACCTCTGAACGACGTGACGGGTAAATAATTCTCTTCTTTGTAAGAGTTACATTCCCAAATAAGAGGATGATCCGGAAACCCCGGGTAACGCTCGTATACAATTTCATTTGGATGGCTACGGTGTATTTTTGACAGGGTTCGAATACTCGTGTAATAAATCTGTGAGAGTACGTCGATGCGGATCAAGACTCAGGTGTGAAACTAAGTGCCGTTGTTTCGAAATGTCATACCTGTGTGTATTCATCAGCTGTGGCTTTTTTTGTTTTGAGGTGTGAATAAGTTACTAGGTGTGAAGGTGTTTCTGGTCCATTTTCTTAGATTATTTAAATAAATAAATAAAACTGCCCAAGATAGCTAACAACTTCAAAACAAACGCACGTGTGCATAAAGGTTTTTGTTCGATTGCTTATTTTCAGGAGCATTCTACATCCTGTTTTATCCGGCATCCTGATTTCCAGGAGAGGTGTTTTCATTATTATTATTATTATTATTATTATTATCATCATCATCATCATCAGTAGCCTACTAGGACTTATTATTAATTTCCCAGCATGCATTTCTTCAGTGTATATGTAAAGGATGTTTTTTTTAAATCCAGTATTTTGGCCGCACATTCCTGAGCGCTTGTGAACGTGTGAAGTGGGGGTTGAAAAGCTTTGGCCAAGTTCAAAAGTTCACTGTTTACGACCTGCTTTAGGAGAGCCGAGCCAAATAAAATATCTGCAAAAGAAAAAGACAACAACTTTCCTGTTAAAACGCATTTGTCTTGAACGCGCAATAATAATAATAATAATAATAATAATAATAATAATAATAATAATCCTCTCACGTGTCTTTCGATAAGAGGAAGAGTTCGTAGTAACCAATGGCAACAAGGTAAGATAACTAAGTAGCACAATATCACTCAAACACCTAACACAATTAAGTGCATTACTTCAGTTTTACTTCACGGAAGAACATTATTAGGAAAAGGAGGATAAAACCAATAAATATACGTTATAAATGTTAATTATAAAATGCAAAAAAAAAAAGAATTTAGCTACATTAAATCCTTACTTAATGTTTAACTTACTGTCAAAAACAAAACAAAACAAAAAAACGTCATACCATTGGTCGTCATGTCGTAATTTCTGTCCGAGAAGTCAACTCCGTTCACTTTGTCCACCATGTCTTTTGTTTTATTTTGGAAAAACTCTGGGAAATTTGCATTTCATGCCACGAAACAGAAAGGGGAAGAATAAAAAAAAAAAAAAAAAAAAAAGCTAATACATGAAATTTCTGAAGAAAAAAACAAAACAAAATGTCAGTCACAAACCGCACACGGACAGGTCGACCAAGATGCCTTAGACATAAATTGTAGCATCTTTCTCCCCGCTGAACATCTCTCAGCCAATCAGAGCGAGCCCCTGAGAGTCACGTAGGCACTGATGCATTCTGGGTACTGTAGGAACTTAACGAATCGCCATTTTCTATGTAGTCGAATTAGGCGAAAAAATGGAAAACGCGACACGTATAGTACTGTTAACTGACTCAGAATTTCACCGTATAACATAACATAATATAACATAACTATAAATCTATTATTATATCTTTTTTTTGTATATATAATTATTTAAATTGCCTATAAATAATTAAAACAGCACGTTAGTCACGAATAGCCTATAGTTCAAGTTTAACTTGATGGAAAGGTGGTCTCAAGTACCGCGATACTTCAGGACATCCTCACGAGACATAATATTAAAGACGATATTTAGAAAGTACTGGTCTAACTAAACATTTCTCTTGCATTTTATGTAGCATTTATCAAACGTAGGCTATGTTGTATTTATTAATCTCGTTTAATTGTTGTTATTATTATTAGTTGTTTCAGTAAATATTAATAAGAGAACAGTGTCATGTGAGGAGTTTGGTTTTCTTTGCTAGGTTAATAACTTTGCTGAAAGTTAAGCAATTTACTCTTTTTCTTTTAAATGCCATTTTCTTAGAATAACTATTATGAGTTATTCTTTCCATTTCAAATACTTCATCTGTTGTTGTTGTTGTTGTTGTTGTTGTATCGTTGATAATGGCTTTAACCCATTTAATCCCAAATTTTTCCTCAACATGAAAATATCCAAATGATGTTTCATTAGTAACCCCTTTGAAATAATCAATAATTGTTTTTGTGTGTGTGTGTGTTTTTATGGAAAAGTGTGTGAAAAATTGCGTTTTATGGTCAGTCACAATCGTGACCGGTGGGATAATGTGTATACTGAATTAACATATTTCTGCAGTCATCAAAATTCTTATATATATCAGCCCAGTTATTTACACATTTTAAACTTTGTTTCATCACATTCTAGGGTTACTATTATACATTAAAAAAAATACCTTATACAACACTGATAGGAATACTGAGATAAAAGACAAAAAAAAATACAATCATTGACGTATTTCAAAATTGTTATTTTACTGTACAATATATCCTAACATTGTTATATTAGTGCAATCAGTATGAAAACATCAATATTGTAACTTATTTGTAACATTTGAACTTTTAATTTAGTGCAATATTCACTGTAACTTTGTCATTGCGACATTTTAGTGCAACGTTCACTGACAACAGCAGTTGGAAAGTTCATTCAGAAAGCATACAACATTCAACACATACATTAAAGTACAGGCCAACAGAAGTAAGTGTATTAGTGCCTTGTCTTGGGGGGTGGGGGGGTCATCTAGATCCAACAAATCCAGAACTTCACTCAGAGTAAAACTAAAAGAAAGAACAGAGTAGAAAGTTAGGTAGAACATGAACTATCTACGTGTGTAAGTATGTGTATACCTAAATGCACTGTATTACCTCAGTGGTCTACTATTGTTGCCATCAACATGTTTACTCTTTCTATGACCACATCCAACAAAACTGAATACTTGTGAATTCATATATTAATACATACTAGACACCTTAAAGATCATGTGTACCAAAAATCTTTGTCATATCTTTATGTTAACATACTTTATTCACCTTGAGCGTTGATGTAGCCATCATGGTGTAAACAGGAAGTAAACTGCTCTGGTCATGTGACCATTTGTACTAACTTTATTTTTTCCATATTTGCAGGTAATGCACTAAAACACCAGTCAGTAACATTTTTAGAGCTTTATAAATCCAAATCTTCTTTACGGTTACTATTGTGACCGATTAAATAGCTGATATACCTATTATATTGTGTTAACATAACATAACATAGCATACAATAGCTTAATATAATATAGCTTCACATATCATGTCTAATAGTTAAGTGTAAAAAGTTCTTTTCAGGGAAAAATTTTAACTTTGATGAGAAAAATCTAATCAAATGGGTTTTAGGAATCGCAGGATAAAATGTTATTGAAAGCAAACATTCAGGAAATGGCAAAAATTTCATGACAAAAGTGAAGCACCGACTCTCTGAAAGCATCTGAGCTTGAATAAGTGCAATCATTAAAAAAAATAAGACTCATCGTATAGAACATGTGCATTTCTAAACCTGGTCTAATTATTGTACAGTATGTATGCACAAAAAGAAAATTAGTGTTATATATTCTTCACTTTGAAGAAGTTTGAAGTCCATACTGATGAGGAACTTGTGATCAGCTAGTGTCGTGGATTTTAAACTGATTTTTGAGTTTGGGTTGATTTTTGAGTTTTACAGGGTTGTTTTTTTTTTTGTTTTTTTTTTGCAAATACATACAAATCTTTATTTGAGTGTGAAATATTTAAGAGGTGTCTGATTTACTAGCTGTGTGTGATATTGTGATATTCTTGTACACATGGAAAACCCTTGGGTCAGGCCCCATTTGGTGAAGAAGTGATTAAACGTCTCTCACTATAATCAGTGTGAGTTTGTTCTATTTATATTTTACTGTCGTCATGCGTCCGTGAGGCAAATTACCCTGTTCTATTTATCCGCAATTTACTTGGTATGAGTGTGGTGTCCAGGAACACCCAGTGGTCCATGAAGCATAGCCAGGGGGTCCGTTACTTCTTTTTTTTTTTTTTACATTGCAGAAATCACAATCCATATTATCAAAGTTATGATGTTTTGGGGTCCAAGCACCAAAGTCAACTCAAACCTAATGTGTTCTATTGATGGAAAGTTCAGGGG
>JANDJT010000190.1:3051050-3063487 GCA_024331685.1 Stegophilus panzeri | reverse complement strand
TATGACAGGATTCATCTATATGACATGATTCATTTATGAATTCATCTATATGACATGATTCATCTATATGACAGGATTCATCCATAGATTCATCTATATGACAGGATTCATCTATGAATTCATCTATATGACATGATTCATCTATGAATTCATCTATATGACATGATTCATCTATATGACAGGATTCATCCATAGATTCATCTATATGACATGATTCATCTATTGATTCATGTATGGATTCATCTATATGACAGGATTAATCCATATGACATGATTCATCTATGGATTCGTCTATATGACATGATTGATCTATATGACAGGATTCATCTATTGATCCATCTATATGACATGATTCATCTATGGCTTCATCTATATGACATGATTCATCTATATGACATGATTCATCTATTGATCCATCTATATGATATGATAGGGTTCATCCATATGACAGGATTCTTGTATATGGCAGGATTCATCTATAGATTCATCTATACGACATTATTCATCTAATGATTCATTTATATTACGCGATTCATTTGTATGTTCATCTATATAACAGAATTTACATATCTGTTGATTCATTACCACCTCAACATTGATTATGTTCCAATAACAGCATATTCTAAACAGATTTATTCCTCTTATACAATGACAGTTTGCTAACAATTACAGTTTTATAAGTGTTTATAGTTATAGTTTTTGCACATGAACTTAAGAATCCTTACATGACTTACTATATTTAAGATGTCTGTATAATAAGAAGCTTGTTTTTCCACAGGTATTTTGACTCAGGAGGTTACAGACTCTGAGCTACAACCGTATGGAGCAACTTACATTCCCTCGTCTTATGTGAAGTACATCGAGTCAGGCGGAGCACAAGTGATTCCCATTCGGTATGCTAGCACATGATGTATCACCTGAACTGGCTCATAGCATCAACTCACTGCGTTTAGAACAGGAAGCTCATATTTGTCTCAGAGTTCAGCACGGCATGGTGATTTACTTGCTCTAACACGCCTTACACGACTCATCAGCTAATCACCATGTATTTAAAGTAGATAAAAGAACTTTCCGTCACATCTGGTGTTTATGGCCTGAGGTGTTACAAGTCTGTACTAGTGACTGAAAAAGTTTTAGGTTCAACCGAGTTTCAAGTTTGAAGCAGTTTTTAAACGTAAAGGTAACACAATGGCTGACCCTGACCTTCCCAAGTTGTCATATTATGTGGAAAAAAACAAACACTCTGGATTTACCTAAAAATGGTGCTGGACATAACAGGATTCATAGGATGAAAACACTTATATATAGTCTAAAATACTTAATTTATGACCATCCTTGAGGCTGAAGTCTAGTAAACATCTGTAACTGCTGTATGTTTATACCGTATGTATTACTATACATTATTAAAGTATTAATTTTGCATTATTTTCCATTCTAGACTGAATCTGACCAGAGAAGAGCATGAAAAACTCTTCCAGTCAATCAATGGGTAGGTCAACACTTCATCTTCCGATCCAGAGACAAAAGAAGAAGTGACAGAGCTTACACTTCCACATAACATCAACAATGTTAATTAGAAGGCGCTCTTTCTAATGAGGACTCAGTGTGTGTGTGTGTTTGTGTGTGTGTGTGTGTGTGTGTGTGACTCATGTGATAAGCCTCTGTAGCACTCCTAGTAAATGTGTAGAAATGGGGAATTTAGTCTGCTGGTGACAATCACATCTTCCCTGCAGCAAGGAAAGTCCCGATAAAGAACAATTAATTATAATTGAAATCAGATCGTCATTCTTGCCATCTTCAAATAATTAAACATAATGCACAGTGGTATTTGTGATCACATGTAAAAGTTAGCTAGTATTATATATATATTTATATATATATATATATATCTTGATGAGGGTCATGATGGAGCTGGAGGCTATCCTGGGAACGCTAGGTGCGAGGCAGGAATGTGCTCTGGATTTTATTAAACTGCAATAAAACTCTTTTATTTCTAAGCCGGCTGAATAGCTGCAATAAGTATCTGTAATTTCATGAGTAATTACATTGTAATGACCACGTTACAGTTTTAGAGATTTTCAGATATCGTCACTCTGGATATCAAACTGTAACCGTAGTCGAAATAAAGAGCAGTTATAGATCTCAGGCAGGAATTTCTAAATACTACATGGTTCTGTTCCTTCCCTCTGACAGCCTTATTTTTATCGGTGGTGCGGTGAATCTGGAAACATCTCTCTTTGCACACACTGCTGGGATTTACTTCAGACTCGCTCTTAAGGTAAATCATGCTCAAGCGGTCGGCTCGTACTGGTAAGCCTTTTGACTGATCTGACTCAGTCAAAAGAGTCGGAATTTCCGTCACTAACACTTCGAACTTCCTCATAAAAGTTTTTTTTTTTAATAATCTTACATGATTTTGTCTTGTTCGGTTATGTAAACATCATTTTTTTGATAATTGTCCATATTTTGTTTGTATTGGAGCTGGTGAATTGAATCAGAAGAAACAGTTTGTTTATTTATTTATGTTCTTAGATCCAGTAATTCCTATTATTTGTAGCTACAGTATTGTGGCTATTTCAGGGACTAGTAGGTGCGTCAGTGTATTATATATATACTGTATTTATATATACTGTATATCGTACTGATCTTTACCTTCGGCTCATTATTTCCAGTTCGTCAGCTGTTTGAAAAGGGAAATGACTCCAGTAGGTTCACTGTATTGCTTCCTGTAACTGCGAGTGACATTTCTGAATTTGTTTTGCTTTTCTTTCAGGCCAACGATGAGGGCGACTACTTCCCTATCTGGGGAACGTGTCTGGGCTTCCAGCTCCTCACTGTACAGGTGGCTGGAGAGAACCTGCTGAGCAAAACCATGGCAGACAACGTCTCAATGCCCTTAAACCTCACCTCAGGTACACTGTAAAAAAATGTAGCACTCCAAATCCTGACAAATGTATGATTTCATGACCCACGCCCACGATTGGCTAGAGTCGCTGTGATTGACAGTTGGTTGTGCTCTCTGGGTGGGAGGGGCATACTTTGTCTCCCCTGTCAATCACAGCAACACTGTGCCAACCATGGTTATCTGTGACCCCGTCTATGCGTAAGAGGGCAGACAACACTTTCCTGGTATCTTGAAGGGTTCCTTATTCGTTTGTTCTTACATTTGATACACAATCTCCTTATATTGCATCTCTTGAAATCCTAATTCCAAGATGAAACTCTTTAACAGAGGCCCAGTCCAGCCGCATGTTTGCGAGTTTTCCTCCAGAGCTGTTCAAGGCGCTATCAGAGGAACCGGTCACGGGAAATTTCCACCATTATGGAGTGACGGAGCAGGTGCATGACTCGAGCAGCATAACATAGCATTTACATCGTTTCACATTTACACTGTTTTAATAGTAATTCTGTATGTTTCAGGTATTTGTAGGAAATAAGAAACTGAGTAGCTTCTTTACCATATTGTCTACGAACAAGGCGGATAACGGAGTTGTATTCGTCTCGACCATGGAAGGTAGAAAGCACTGAATCACGTCTACATTTTTTTGTGACTAACAACCACATGCCCATGGGGTGTATCATGGCCCGCATGTTTATAGTTGTCTTTAAGTAAATGTTTTCTGATTGGTCCGCAGGGAAGAAGTACCCGTTCTTCGGCGTTCAGTGGCATCCAGAAGTAAACCGTTTCCAGTGGAATTCTCGCTACAGTTTTCCTCATTCTAAAAACGCTGTCCATGTGTCCTCACTTCTGTCCCAGCTTCTTGCGAATGAAGGTAACTTCTATCTATATATCAACTATCTATCTATCTATCTATCTGTCTGCCTGTCTGTCTGCCTATCTCTCTGTCTGTCTCTCTTTCTATCTGTCTGTCTGCCTGTTTGTCTGTCACCCTGCATATCTATCTATCTATCTATCTATCTATCTATCTATCTATCTATCTTTCTGTCTATCTTTCTGTTTGCCTATTTGTCCGTCTGTCTGCCCCCTTGCTTTCGGTCTGTCTGTCTATTTATTTATTTAGTGTAAGTCACTCTGGTTGAGAGCAGATAACTAAATATCATCAGTCTGTTTGTCTGTCTGTCTGTATTGCTGTTTCAGATATATTTACATTAAAACTATATATTTGCTCGTTTTCAATACCCCTTGTCGCTCTCTCTCTCTCTCTCTCTCTCTCTCTCTCTCTCTGCAGGAAGGAGAAGCTCTCACCACTTCAGTCAGCTGGAGGAGGAGAGGCGAGCACTCATATACAACTATAATCCTGTTTATACAGCAAACTTTAGTGCATATGAGCAAATCTACTTCTTCTAAATGAAAACCTCTTTCCAGTTCACATGTATGAAGAGATCAGGTGCTTTGCTTTTCTCATTCCTGCTCTGGTTTTTTTTTGTTTGTTTGTTTGTTTGTTTTTATAATTCAAAAAGAAAACAGCGTTTAATTTCCTGCTTTACCAGAAGAGGGCAGCATTTATCTTGCAAAGAGGAATAAAATGTACCTCAGTAACTCATTGTACCTCACTCAAATGTACCTCACTCATCTCAGCAGCTAATGGACAAAAACACCTGCCATGTAGTGTATGGGCTCGAGGTACATTTCTATAATACACAATATGTTTAAGGATATAAAGATTTAACAAAATGCCAGCAAAACAGTAATGCTGCTTTAAAATATGTGAATTGTACTTTTAACTAATGACTACACAAAAATAATAAACAAGTGAACACTGAAAAGGATCATTTTTTAATTCTGTAATTAGATTTTACAACTTAGAAGATGATGTACAATATTTTAAGTGTTAGATGATTCCAATTGTTATTTAAAAAAAAATATCCACAATATCTTAGAAAATTCCTTCTTAGAAAATGTCACGATTGCTCACAATATTGAAATGATACCTAAATTCTGCTTAAAAGAACAATTTAGCCAAAAATAACATTTACATAAAATATAGTCGATCAGCCGTAATAATAGAAATCTATCTGTCACAAAATTTTTCCGTAAACATATGCACAAAAACCTTCATATACTTGTTTTAAATGACAACATTGCACTAAATAATCATATTTTTAACATATTTATTTAGTAAAAGAGCAGATAGAGTGTGTATTTACAAATGTACATTCTGTGCAATATTCAGCTTTGAATTTAATCAGCTACACACACACACACACACACACACACACACACACACACACACACACACCATATCCGTCACTTTGTATAATTACAGATTGTAACCCATTTTATGCTATACATAATGTATTTGCACCCCTTTACCCTGTTCATCAAGGGAAAGATGGTATATTATTTAAAGTAGTGGATGACTAACACACACTAGTTTCTAAATGTACATCTACAATGTGGACCAACAAGGCTGTTGTGTGTAATAAAGTACAGTAAAGTGTTTAACACAGTGTTTAAAACCCTAGAAAACATTGTACATGTATACCTGATACACTTGTACCAAAACCACACACACACACACACACACACACACACATACACTGCCATATGAGTGTCAGCTCAGTGGTAGTCCTGTGGTGGTCGTAACTAGATACAGGGCTGTTTCTTGGTGTAACTGGACATAGGGCCCCAGACTGCTAGAGAAGCCCCATGATGTTTAAAATAGATGCGCAAAAAAAAAAAAGCACACTTCAATATCATTTCTCGAAAAAGGTTTGCATATCAGGCAGTCGCAGGAGGTGTGAAATGAACAGAAACTGAAATTTACATTGACTAAATTAAGTAACAAATATGAGAAGAAGCTGAGATCATGAAGCATTCATATCTGTCTGGGGCAGAATGCAAAACGGAAAAAAGCAGAAGAGGACAAAATGATCGAAAATACTGATAAGAAATTAGTGCTAATTAACTGGATTTAGTCAGTTCAGCTGCTTTCTTGCTTGATGCTGATGAAATTAAAATGGAAAAAGTGTCGTGGCTAAGTAGCTAGTTTGCTAGCATCTGGAGTAAGAAGTCTAAAGCTAACACTTAGCTCCTTTCCTTTACCTTAAGTTTTAATACATATTTAATTTCAATATTCATTTTATTAATATAATTAATTCACTTGTTTAGGGATATAAATCCTTGTGCACATATTATCTTATTCAGTTGTTCACTAGTTGTTGTTGTTTTTTATCTTATTGTTAAACTGTCCAAAATGTTTTGGGTGTTTAACAAAAAAAAATAAAATAAAAATCACTTCACGCTTCATTTGTTCAGTGAACTGCGTGTGCATTGTGGGTATTCTGTGCGTTAATTGATTGCAGTGCATTGTGGGATTCCAGAAGTTGTGACAGTTATTCTGACATGGATACAAGACTCCTCAGACAGCATGGAGTGTGCGTTTGCGTTTGCGCATGCGCGTTGATTGTGAACCACTTACCGAATCGACTCTCCTGAAAGAGTCGTTCAAACAAAAACGATTCCTCATTAATTCACTGCTTCTCACGCGGATGCCAGCGTGTTTTGATGGCAGGGTTTTTTCCCCATGGAGGATTGAGATCAAACGCTGAACAGCAGAGGTGTTAGGAATTCAAAAGTAAACCCCCTCTCCCCCCCCAACTGAAAGCAGGCGCTTGGGAAGGGATCTGATCTGATCTAATCTGGGTGGATCTGATTGTGTCTTTGTGGGGTTTTTTTTATTATTATTATTTATTTTATTATCAGTGTGATGTGATTGTGGATGCTGGGAGCGCAAACTTCAAGCAGCTGTTTGGACTTCTTGTGTAAAAAATGAGCGTGGATGCCATGGACATCTGGTTACATCTGGATAGATTGGTGGAGAGAGAGAATAAAAGTCGCGCTGTGGCAACAATATAAACACAGAGCTGTTGTGCCAGGGATCAACTGATGCAATCATTCCAGTGGTGTAACGGTAAGAGCTAATCAGCATCAGCCCTCTGTCCTTATGTCTTTCCTGTCCTTCTGTCCATCTGTCCTTGTTTTTTAAAACCATTTTGATTCATTTCCCTGATGCACTCACTCCAAAATAAAGATAAGATGCATGATGATGCATAAGGATGATTGACAAGCTCATGGAGTCTTATCATGACAGATGTTTGTGCAGTGGTGGTCATCAACCCTCCTGCAGAGTTTATCTCCTCATCTAACAAGCCTGATCCGGTTAATCCAGGCCTGGTGGATAACTGGTCCTAGGGATGCCCCAATCCCTTTCCCAAGGGAAAGATCTGCCCATACCTGATATCTAATCTATCTGATACTGACATCCTCTGGATCTAATGATCCAACGCTTATCAAGCCTCCAATTTATGCCAATTTATGCAAATGATCACAGGTGACATCCAAGACAAAATTGTATCCAGGTTAAAGCAAAGTGGGAAATGGTGGAAATGGTTCCCAGGGCTCTAAGCAGGCATCCTGGAATACAAAAATTCTCCAGGAGGGCAAGAATTTCTATTGGTGCCCCTGGATGTTCACATGAATTATACCACGATGTGACAGGAAGTTTACATTAATGCACTCGTTCTGAAACATTATCATTTCTATAGTAACAGATTGCACTTGTATGGTGGACACTGCACATAAATGGGTCTATAATTGTTGAGTTTTCTGTAAGGAGACGTTTCTATAACATTTACGGAAGGAGTCTCCAGTGTCAGTGCTTTGTAAGAGACAGAAAGTTGTTATTTTTTTCCACCACAGGAAAGTTTTCAAGACAGACGAGTTTACACTTTTGTGGCTTTTTGGTAACACAAAAAGATGTTTTTTTTTCTGTCATATTAATGAGTCCGTATAGGATTTCGTGGAGTTTTTTTGTTATTGTTGTAGTCAAAAATTTTGCTGTGGCTTTTTTACTAAATTTCCGATGCAAATTGGTGAATTTTTTGTTTTGCACGGTCTTTTGCAGTGACGTTTGTTGGAAAACGAGACCTTTTATCTGTACTAATGTTCGACGCACGTGAATCGAAGAGGGCTTTGGCCGAACGTGCGTCGTGATGACGTCGCATGACGTGTCTCGGTTTATTTAATTAAAATGTGTAAATCATTGTAAAAAATTGCAAGCCGACATTTTAAGTTCAACGTTTTCTTTATTTGAAAAAGGCATAAACGGGAGGAAAATGTTTGTTAACATTATAACCAGCTGTGTCCAGCTATGTTTACAGTTTACAGTTTACAGCCTATGTTTGATATATTATATACAGCCCATGTACTGTGTATTTATCGTCCTGCACTCGTCTCACACTGTTGTGTATTTGCACTTTATGTAGTCTTGCATACTGTTATGTGTCGCACCATGGTCCTGATGAAATGACATTTCGTTCCAATGTATACAGACTATATAGAGGAATGACAGTAATAACCCACTTGACATGACTTGATCGTTTATCTCGATCATTTCGTACGGTGCAGAAGGTGTTGATATGAATTATGATGCCATCATAGCTAATATCCAATCAGCTTCTTGTTCCTGTAGGAATCATTTGGCAGCAGGACTGCACTGCTTGCTGTTCTGGCAGGTTTCAATTTCTTTATATGTATATATCTATATATATATGTATATATGTATATAATATATGTGTGTGTGTATGTATATTTCTATATATATATAAATATGTAGTTGTTGCACTGATGTTATTGGTGGTAATCTTAGAAAATTCACATATCACATTGTTACAAACAGACCAGTTCATAACAGCGAATAATATCGAAGTCTGTCCAACTCGGCTTTTATATTTTATACGCCGTTCATTCCGTCTTTATTGAAAAGTACTAAGGAGACACGTTTACTCTCCTGAGGTTTTAATATTTGATGTTTCTCTCTCTTGAAGCACAAAGGCACATTTTTCATCCTAAGCCATGTTTTTTAATACTGCCTGAACTGAGGAACAGCATAGCAACACACTGATTCATTAGCTCATTATATGTCAATATTTTCCAAATGGCTCCATTATGACGTCTGAGCAACACCAGTTAAGGACTTCTGTAACGGATTTTTATGAAAATAAGGAACAGACTTTTTTCTATTCTCCTGCATGCTTGCGAAGGACGGAGCCGGGTTTTTATTTCACACGTCAGACTTAGCAACCTCGATCTGAATGGCAGGAAGCTGTTCTAGTGCACCGAGTCTCGTCATTGCCTGGATGCGCCTGGTTTTCTTTGGAATCGGGGAACGCCCTCACCGTGTTCCGATGTAAGAGCTGTTCTTAGAAAAGGGGGCGCTTTTTTTTTTCCTCGCGTTGTCTTGGCAACATGCCGGTGCCCTTGGTGATATAGGTCAGCGGGCCAGCACAACAAGCGCCGCTCACAACATGAGAGAAGCAGCGCAGCAGTCATCACGCTTCATGAGAAACTCCCTGAAGGAGATAATTACAGTATTACAGTATAAATGAGCAGTTATGGTACTTCATGGTATTTATGCTTATTGCATATTTTTGTAGATTTTACTCTAGTGCTTAGAGGAAAAATTCCCCCGATTTATTTTGTATAATGGGTTCCTAAATTACCCACAATGCCGTCTGACTACCTGCCAATAGTGGTAACCCTGCATTAACCCTGCATTAACCTTAACCTTAACCTTTAGCCCTCGCTTCATCTCTGCTTCAAGAGATCGATGCGGCGGTGCTTTAGTCCTTTATTCTTTCCAGCTCTCTCACCTTGCCTGCTCAAACAGATCAGCTTTCAAAGCGCCAACCTTCACACTAATACCACCGTCAACACATCATCTCGTAACTCGCTAACTAGCCGAGCCAAGTCTCTGCTCTCGTATAGCTGCGTTGCATTCTGGGACGTTGACGCCATCCTTTGATTTCGAACCAACGTCTCCAAGACTTTTACGGCATATTTCGTGTTAATATGACCTTGAACAATTCTCTCACTATGAATATGGCTAAACTGATATTTTTTAGACATTGAAGGAATCTAAAAATTACATTAAATATATTAAACAGAGCACAAGCACAAGTTCCTGAATTTATGTGTGAACCCCATCTCATCTTGGCTCCCTGATGCTGATTCCTTGAGTGAGGAACTCCAAAGGAACTTGTTTAAGCTCACTTTGTGAAATAGGATAACAGAACTGAAGCGATCGTAGATTTGATTTCGGAGGATGCGAAGTCATTGTAGAGCACTAAAGTGCTGCCCGAGAGCGCGCAGTCAAATAAGATGGAACAAAAATAAAATGATGGGGGATTATTGAATTTCCTTTGAGCAAGAGCACTTCTTCTGAGCTGTGTGGATAAAATGTGGATAAAAATGGCTTCTTCAAAGTAGAAGACTCCAAGCACTCTTTCTAATCAGATAAAGTCCTGAGGTGACTGTTTAGCATCAGATGGTGGTTAGTGGTTAGCACGTTCGCCTCACGCCACCAGGGTTGGGGGTTCGATTCCCGCCGCTGCCCTGCGTGTGCGGAGTTTGCGTGTTCTCCCCGTGCTGCGGGGGTTTCCTCTGGGTACTCCGGTTTCCTCCACCAGTCCAAGGACATGCACGGTTGGCTGATTGGCATGTCCAAAGTGTCCGTAGTGTATGAATGGGTGTGTGAGTGTGCATGTGAGTGTGCCCTGTGATGGATTGGCACCCCGTCCAGGGTGTCCCCCGCCTTGTGCCCGATGCTCCCTGGGAAAGGCTCCAGGTTCCCCGCAACCCTGAAGGATAAGTGGTATAGAACATGGATGGATGGATGGATGGATCTAAACTTAGCAGATGTGACGGAGAGAACGAGATGCGAGAATGCGACTTTGTATTTATCACAGCAGTTATCTGTGTATTGAAAGCCTTTTGCTACATTTTTTATGAAATAAAAAACACTTGACCCTTTGTCTACATCCTGTGCGCCATTCTTGTTGGAACAAAAGCAGAAAACACCCACAGGTTGTTTGCAGAATGTGTGCTGTGACTAATTCAATTACTACTAAATTATGCTCATGATCTGGACACACAGCTGGAGTGATGCTAAACTGGAGGCTATAAGTTACCCTTACTTGTTAGCATTGTAGCACCAGTACTAAACTGAAGAAGCAAAATCTCTCAACTATATAAATTCCTCGACTGAATCTGAAGTCAAATGAAAGTTGTGTTTCTTGTATGAGGTTTTATTGTATATTCGCACTCTGTGTGTACGAAGTTTGTGTGTAGGAGGGTTTGTGAGGCTTCTCGCCAGCTTCGAAGCTGCAGGATAAATTTGGAGGGGTTTTTTTTTTTTTTTTGGTTGTTGTTCTTGCACAAGAGCACTGAGCGGGAAGTCTGGCCTGCTCCTCATACACACCATTAGAGATGTGTTGCAGTTTCCTGTTTCCTATCATTTAGCAGCAATCCCAAATCACTGTTCTACTTTTGAGACCAGTTGGAAAAAAAAAAAAAACAGTGGTTTTATGTGGTTTTAGGAGATGAGAGCGAAGTTTCCTAAAAGCATCACAACACAAAGGTCATGGTTAAATGGTTAGCTGGTAGAGCGAGCATCACATCGAGCACTCTCTCTCTCACTAAATCTATAATATTCCCCACAAGGCCGCAGTGTGCTGGGGATCCTGAACGATTTCAAAATGAGATCATCTGTGTGGCACAGCAAGAGACGATATAGTGATGTTTTCTGTTTCAGTTATGGAAGGAGTCTCCAGTGTCAGTGCTTTGTAACGGTCAGAGGTAAAACTTGTGAGGACATGAACAGACTTGTGTAAATGTAACTATAAATAGACAAAAAGTACTGCTTCTGCAGTTTGAGATTGATACAAACCTTTCCCATTCCCTGTGTAGGGTGTGCTGTGGAAATTACTCACAGACTCGTCCTCTGTTAAGTTGTATCTATGGGGATTGCCAGCTGGCCTTCCTCGTCCGTGAGCTTTTGGTTTTCCTCTCCTCTCCATCTTTCTTTCCTTTGCCTCTCGTAGGAGCTTCTCTGCATGGATTGCATACCTTTCCACTTGTTTTAGGCTTCCGGTGTCCCAGGTGATACATTGTTGTTTGATTATAGTGGCAATTTCTGTTTCTGAGATGTGTCTCCCATGCTGTGATGGCCGCCCGCCCATCTGCCAGAGTGTCGGGTTTCTCCAAGCCTGAGTTTGCGTCATGGATCTCAGTGAGCCTGGACAGGTACTGTGATAGTCTCTGAATCTTGCTGCTTGCACTTTGCTTTTTTTGTTTTGTCCATTTGCACAGGAAAGGTGTTCATCAGCCTCTGCTGGAGTACCACAATTTGTGCTCTGTACCTTGAATTGACTCCATCATCCCACTGTGGGTTGATCAGGTGGACATCGTTCTTTGGGAATTTCCGTGAAACCTTGACCCAGTCCATGCCAAGTTTTGCCATGAGCAGTCATCGTAGTTCATGAATGGTGGGTCTGAATTCTCTGCAGAATATCTGAAGTTCATCCTCAAACTTTCGTCCTCCTACTTCGTGGAGCACTGGCAGATGCGTCATGCTGCTCCTGATGTCTTCCAATGTCCAGGGTCTGTGAACTAGCATAGGGCCTCCTTCTCCGGC
>JANDJT010000190.1:3017694-3033971 GCA_024331685.1 Stegophilus panzeri | reverse complement strand
ATTTTTTTAACTATTACCCATTCATCTCTGTGAATAAATAGGAAGAGGTCCATTTTTCTTGGAAAACTCTACACTCTCTATCCACTTTTTTTCCTATTTGACAAAGACATTTTGGCTAATGAGGGTGTACGGGCGCGTAGAAAATAAGGTAGACTACACCGTTAGAACAAACAGCAGAAGGCGTATTGCTCCCATCTGCTGTTCGGTCCGAGTCCCAGAGAACAGTGCACCCCTAGCCGATAATTTAGGAATAGCATTTTATTAAACATTTCTAATTCGTGTCTTTTATGCATTTTTTCACTTTCAAAATTCATCCTGCGGGCCGGTTTCGGCCCTTGGGCCGTACGTCTGACACCCCTGTTCTAGTCCTATGTGTTGTCCTGATTGAGGGCCTGAATGGCCCGTTGGAAGAAGCTCCTGCTCATTCTCTCTGTGTTGGCCTGCATGGAGCAGAAGTGCTTCCCTGACTGCAACAGAGAGAAGAGTCCGTTGTTCAGATAGCTGAGGTCCTTCACTATCTTCTTTGGTTTGGTTCAGCACTGCTTGCTGAGCTCAGTGTGGATGGTGTGTCCGGATGATCTGGAGAGCTCCTGCTTGGTGCTGTTCCCTGGGATAGGCTCCCCTGCAGCCCTGTGCAGGATAAGCAGTATGGAAGATGGACGGACGGACGGATGGACTTTTTGTACTCTTTTTTTTTTTATTATTTAAAGCTGATTTCTTCTTTTTCAAAGCTGACTTCTGTTTATGTTAAATGACTTCTTTTTTTTATTATTTAATTTTTTTTTTTTTTACATTTGACTTCATGTAAAAATTACTTCTTTTATTTACATTTGACTTCTTTTTATGTAAAAAAAATCACTTCCTTAATTTACATTTGACTTTTGTTTCCGAAATCTCGGATATATCCAGAGATATCGCGAGAGTTTAGAAGAACGCGTGGGACAACATGGTGGCGTCCTAGAACTCGCATGCGGTATTTTATTTTTACGTTTCGAGAAATCGCTGTATAAGTAAGGTTTGGTACATATTTAAGTAAAACCCAGGCTGTGAGTTATTAAATAATATAGCTCGGTGTCATCTGGATTAAACAGAAGGATCCACAATGCAACACGACGATGTAAGCTGTGTTTTCGCTTAACGAGCTAGATCATTAACACTGGCTAACTAGCTTCATGTTTGAATACACTTTCATTTATACTGTAGTGTAAGACCATGTGTTTGTTTATTCACATGTTCAATCATAATTCATTATGTTCTGTATAATTCAGAATAACAGACATCATCATATTCCTCTCTTTAAAGGTAATATGGGACCTGATCGGAAATAAACTGTTTTGTTCTTATAAAGTCAAGTAAGTATCAGCACTGAGCACTCCTAATAGAGGTATCTATAAATCTCATCGAAATAAATCACTCCATGTTGTGCTGTTAGAGGAAAATAATCAGTAACCAGTGGCCAATGAGTGGTGTGATGAAGCAGATGAAGTTACTCTTACCAGTGTTTTAATTCAATTACACAACAGCAATTTATCAACAATTTCATCTGTTTTATTGATTTATAGAATGATGCGTACTTTTTATCCATTTATAGTTACGTTTATTGACATGGAACGTCCACAAAACGAGTTAGTTTCTCCTATCGCTTGAGTTGTAGCAGCTAAAAACACTCGCTCCTTCCCCGGTCTCTCCTCATTTCTCACTCAGATTGAATAAGTGGAAGAAGGGAGGGAAAAAAACATCAAAAAGCGCTGACACTGGAGACTCCTTCCGTAAACGTTAAACAAACGTCTCTACGGAGACCTTCACCATATCAGCAGTTAGATTTGGGTTTGTTTGGTTATTTTATTCATATACGAGGTGCCGTCGCTGTACCTTCACAAGTCCCTCTGAATGAACTGCAACTATAAAAACGACAACGCTTTAAATCCGACTGATCGTTTTGATAGCTAGCGAGGTAGACTGTTTAAGGGGTTGAAGCTTAACGTAATATGTCTCTTTCCTCCTTAGAACAAAAACGAAGAATTTCTGCCGGAATGAGTACAACATCACGGGTCTCTGCACCCGCCAGGGGTGTCCTCTGTCCAACAGTCAGTACGCCACCGTCAGAGAGGAAAAAGGTACTGATGGATCACACTCGGGCTCGGCTTTTTAATGAACTATATCAGTTGAAACGACCGTGTGTTAGCTGTCTGTTTGATAAGACGTGTTGTGTTGTCGTGGAGGTGTTTGTGTTTGTAAGTCTGACCGCAGGTGTGTTTCTCAGGTCGGTGTTTCCTCTACATGAAGGTGATCGAGAGAGCGGCTTTTCCAGCACGCATGTGGGAGAAGGTAGGCCGTGGTTTATAACGCAGTGACATTCTGATAGTTCTGTCGTTTGTGGTATGATGAAATCATTTCCAAGAGATCCAGACAACGTGGAAAATAAAGCACTATTTTAAAGTCTGTATCCTGTTTTCTTAATTCGTGTTGTTTATGTTCATAAGTTATACCTGGGTTTTTTTTTCCTGTCCAGGTGAAGTTGAATCAGAACTACGAGAAGGCCCTGCAGGAGATCGACGAGAACCTCATCTACTGGCCGCGCTACATCCGGCACAAGTGCAAACAGCGGTTCACCAAAATCACGCAGTACCTCATCCGCATCCGCAAGCTCACGTTGAAGAGACAGTGAGTACACGCACCGTCTCTCTTTCTCTCTGTGTATACTTACTAGACGTCGTCTTATGTTTTTAATAACACGATGGTTTTTGTTCACAGGAGGAAACTTGTTCCACTTAGCAGGAAAGTAGAGAGGAGAGAAAGAAGGAGAGAGGTGCGTATCCAGAAAGTGGTGTCTGTGTGTGTATATTATATTATTACTGTCTCTTGTCAAATGTCTATTCCTTAAAGTCCCCATGAAATCAAAACTGAAGTTTTGTTTAGCTTTTTAGTATGAACATGTCAGCCTTAAGGTGATCTATAAGCTCGTGTTGCTCCAAAACAATGACCACTTTCGCATTTAGAAGATGTACACATTCAAAATCTCGCGCTCTCTTTACACCACTGATACGGATCAGCAGTTTTGTTGACATCATTCTGCACTTAAGATTTTCTGCCCAATCAAACGCGCTCTAGAATCTGCAATGTCCCGCCCCCAACGTTATAAAAATCGGTCATACTAACTATCAAGTACGACTTAGCCCGGGCTGTGAGGTACGCTAAACGCTATTGGCTATTTCAAAAGGGGGAGGAGTCACTCGATATGTCCCACTCTGACTTCCTGTTTCAGTGGAAATGATGACAAACCCGTCGAATAACGCTGCGCAGTTCAAGGCACTTCACAGGGACTTTAAATTCGTGTCTTTACTTCTGCCTATTATGGAAAGTGTAAAACACTTGGGGCGTACTTTTACCGGGAAAATAATCAACGACGTCAAATGCTACCACACCAAAGTTGATTACTTTCCAGCTGCTGCGTTTTCCACAACAGCTCCGTGGTATAAACATGAAGAATTGACGTTGGCCTTTGTTTGTTTGTTTGTTTATTTATTGATTTATTTAAATCTTTTCATTAAAGGAAAAAGCCCTGGTCGCTGCTCAGGTGGAGAACGCCATCGAGAAAGAGCTGCTGGAGAGGTTAAAACAGGGCACGGTGAGCATCACATCACTGCACAGCACGAGCTATACTTTTATTTATTTATCTATCTATCTATCTATCTATCTATCTATCTATTTATTTATTTATTTATTTTAAAAATTGATATCGATTTCAGTATGGAGACATCTACAACTTCCCCATCCACGCCTTCGATAAAGCTATAGAGAAACAGGATGCAGAAAGTGAGACGGAAGAGGAGGAGGAGGAAGATGAAGAGGAGGAAGAGGAGGAGGAGGAGGTGAGCACTAGTGATTAAAGTTACATGATGTTCATACTGCGATAAATCATCCCATAATATACTTTTTCTGAGATTGTTATATATTGCAATAATTGTGCTTGCTAATTTTGTGTGTGTGTGTGTGTAGGGCGTAGGGAAGAGAGAATTTGTTGCAGCAGACGAGTTTGAAGAAAGTGACATTAGTGATTTTGAGGTGAGGATCTGGGTTTTTTTTTTTTATTGTTGTTGTTGTATACTTTATACATTGAGTAAATACAGTTTAAAGATCGCTGGACACTAAACGAATCGCACTTTCACACACAGGATATGAACGACTTAAATGCCAGCGATGATGATGAAGAGGAGGAGGAGGAGGAGGAATCGGAAGAGGAAATGGAGGAAGACGTTGAGGAAGAGTCCAGAGTCAGGTCGAAAGGAAAGACTCCGCTCAAAGGACCAGCGAGGAAGAAACGCGCATACGTGGAGATCGAGTACGAGCAAGAGACAGAACCGGCAGCCAAGAGCAAGACCTCGTAGAGACTCCACACACACACACACACACACACACACACACACACACAAAAACTATGGATAGTTCAATCTCTCCACACTAATATGCAAAGCAGAGTGACTTTGTGTTTCCGTGTGTGGAGATAAAATCTGCGTTTTGTGTGTCGTGTTTGTGTTCTTTCTATTAAAACTTGTTCTTTTAAACAAGTAGTTTTCCACGACTCTACTTTGACTATATTTGTTTAAAACAAACCACACATTTAACTAACACACACACACACACACACACTTCTATTGCATTAATTATTACATAAAAAGTTTACAGTGTGATGAATGGCGTCCGTGCTGCTCGGTTCAGCTCAGCTCACACACTCTGCACGCAAAACATCCTGTATGCACTTGAACACTCGCTCACACACACAGCTGCCGTCCACCTCCTTCAGCTCCACCTGTAAGTCCAAATGTATCACTGTAGAGAGGTTTCTGTCGAACGTATGCACTTTTACAGATAAAAGACAGAAAACTCAGCTGTTCTGCAAAATGTTCCCGTCACATAAGAATTTTAGATTCATGTATTTATAGATGTATTCATGGACTAACGGACTTAATCTACAGGGCATCAGGAAGCAATGAGAGTAAAACTACATATCGTTCATTTTGTATTTATTATTTACAACATGCTTTTTGTACATCAACAAGCAATTTATCTGCGAAATAGTTCGTTATTCACGTTACCGTCACAATATTTTCACCCTCAGTAAATCTGTATCGATACAAACCCGCCTCGGGATCACTCTCTCTAACAGGAGGCGGGACTACACGGCTCTCAGTCACGCCTCCCTGTACGTACCCTCAGTGTGCCGTGTGAGCAGTGGTCCAGCAGCAGCAGGCAGCGTGACGCTCTGTTCGACAGCTCCTCAGTGAGCTCAGGAGACAGAGACTCTGCAGAGATGTCCACGAGGAACCTGAGCAAGCTCCTAGCTAGGACAGACAGCCTGCACGCCATCCTACACACACACACACACACACATATTCAGGACAAGAAGAACGTTCCAAATTCTCCACAGCAGTCACACCTGTATCTCAAAAGGGGGTGCCATAACATTTAATCTTTTCTCTGACTCTATAATACACGATTGGGTTGAAAAACACGGCCTCCGTCAGCCAATCCGCAGGCATTTAACAGGGTTGAATGAAAAGTGCATCGTCACAACAACATGGCGGCCCTCGTTTTATACTAAGCAACGCTGACTTTTACTTCGTATGCAGCGTCTGTGTTGTTAAAAACGTTCAAGTTTTGATTTGCAACATAATTCCGTGAATAACGGCCGTATAACGTATTAAAACCATTATGACAGATACGTTGTTAATGACTAAACACGAACAAGACAGCTGACCTGTATTACACGTCGTTCTTCATGACTAAAAATCACGCAGAAATAACTCATGTAGACCTTCTTCATGTGTTTCATATAAAGTCAGAAACTAACCATACAAACACGACCTTGCATCCATGTTTTTCCCCAAGACGTAGCCTGGAATGCGTTTCGGTCCGAACTCAGGATAGTTCCAAGTAAAACGCGTTGCGGAATTAGCATTAGCGAATTGTCACTAAATAGTTTTACAAATTAGCCTAGTTGTGAAGAAGTGCTTGGACCCCCGATGAAGGCCACTTGCAGATATTATATCATTTTCATTCTGTTTTTGTTGTTTGTTTACACCATAAACAGATTGATACTGATCGACCGGTTTTGCCGATTAATCGGCACCGATAGCAGATTGTTGGAACTATCGGTTATCGGAAAATTCCACACTGATAATTTTTCCCGGTTGTGTCCGTCGCATGAGTGGCTGAGAAGGGTCCGCTGTCGTTGTACGGTACAAATTTTGTTGTGTTAAATTTGCTTATTAATTGGCATATACCTTGGCCAGGCAACCTGTATCGTCCTCTCTAGAACCTCCAATATGCTGAGCCTGGCTTTCTCTTCCGGACCATCCGAGACCTCCAGATATCCCACAATCACCCTCTCCAGCCTCTTCAGATGCCGAGCGATGCCTATACCCATCCTGTAAAATCAACCCCAGCTTAACACAAAGCGTACTTCAATTAAAGACACCAAAACTTAAAAGTAAACGTGAGCGAAGACGCTCGTGAACAGCGTTGCATCCGGCTTAACGTTACACGGTGTGCGCCGTGGAACTCACTTCTCGACGAACAGCAGGAGATTGCTGGCGTAGATCCGGCGCAGTGTGAGCTTGTGCTCCATTTCCATGTGCGTTAAAATGAGGCGGAGGACGCTATCGTAGCGGTTCGGCGTTCGGGGTAATCCTGCGTGGCCCAGAGGCTTCTCAAGGACTGAGAGTAAATCTATAAGACACGGCAGAACCACCTGCAACAATAACACCACCACCAACACCACACACACACACGCTGTAAGCTGTAATACTGTAAGCAGCTTGTATTTACATGCATGTTATCGTTTCTGACTAGAGCATTAAGAATAAAAGTCATATTTTGGTTCGAATAATGCTTAAACATGTTGCCCGTCATCATTAATTACGGGTTAACTGTAAAACGAGACGTGGTGCGTGTTACACGTATGTACAGTACCTGTATGAGCGGCGCTTCAGACGTGTACAGGTGATTGTAGAGGGCGTCGTAGAGCACCTGAGCTCGGTTAAACTGCCTCAAATCAGCAGCAGGCTGGACACAACGATAATCAAATACACCGATATTACTATTAGTCTCGAGATGATTTCTACGAGTACTAATTTTTATAGCGAAAGTCTTATCTGACCACATGAAGGACGACGTGATGAAGGCAGTGCACGCCGAGGACTTTGTTCTCTGTCCGGTAGTCGTCCGATATGAGCAGAGACGGAGGGAAGACCTTGTCCAAGTAGTCGGCTAAGAAGGGACGCCCGACCTGCACCAGCAGCCACGAGAAGACGTGTTTCACTGCTTCGTTTCGCTTCCAGGTTTCCCTAAAGACAGATAAACGATCATCTTCTGCATATTTGACCCCTTTCCGACAGCAACTATACGATTTTGAGATCCATCTTTACACACCGAGGACAACTGAGGGACTCGTACACAACTATTACAAAAGGTGCAAACGTTCATATGTTGGAAAGGGGTCGAATATGTAGAAGATGCTGGAAAAGGAAAGAATGTGCAGGACCTGGAGGATTTTTCCTGAAGAACAGAGGGTGGTTTAACTGCTTAGGACAAATAAGGGACTCGTGAACAACTCTCACACAAATATAAAAACATCACGCCGTTGATCTTCCATGTAACGACACACGGGATTAAGAATCAATGCAATGCTTTTGAACTGGTTCATGTGTGTAAATTAAATTATTATTGTGTCTCGTGGACTATAATGTAAACATCTGTTATGTGAAATAGATTATTCAGGGCAGGACTAAATAAACACCTAAATGCAATATTGATAATCCTTTTTATTAGTAGTATTTTTTTTAAAATTATTATTATTATTGACATTTTGCTGATTCTGCAAGGGGTGTGTAAACTTATGACCTCGACTGTAAATCTACAGCGTCCCGGTGAGTCTTGACTTTTACTTGAGGGCTCACTTTGTCATGTCAGGCTGGAGTGTGTCCAGGATGGATCCCAGGATCCCTGTGTTTGCGCCTCCATCACTTCCACACAGCAGCTCCTGCACTGAGCCGCTTCCACTGGCTGTGACCGTGCGGTTCAGCAGCTCCAGAGCACATTTCCTGGAGGATTTATCAGTCCACGGCTGCTTCTGCAGGTGTGTGATGGAGAAGACACACAGGACAGGACTGAGTGCGTGAATTAAAGCCTTCGCCCCTGAGGCTCCAGACTTCACCGCCTCTCCGAGCTGAGCGCTCAGCGCCAGGAGAGTTCCCCCGACCGCCAGGGCTTTTCCTGGGATCTCTTCATAGCTGGCGGCCGGTAAAGTCCCGCTGTCCGTGTCACACAACGGCAAAGCGGCGTGTTTAGTGCAGGAGTTCACCAGGTCTGCATACGTTCTCCGTAAACGTGAGCTGAACTCGGGGAAGAGCCAGGACAGGGGACTGATCCTGAACAACTCGGCTGTGCGACTCAGGATGCTCGGCTTGTCTGAATTTCTCTCCTCGAAGCGTTCACAGATTTCCGAAAGAACAGAAATGGCACTTCCATCCTTTTCAACTTCAGACTTAATATTCAAGTCACGTAGAAGGCGCTCTAAAGACATTCCTGTAGCTAGTATATTTATTTCAGTTAAAAGACATGCTTAAACCAGCTTTTATTTTGAGCTCGATAGTTGTCGCAGGATAATGGCGTCATTTCCCCCACGGTCTCTACAAACCCCGTCTACTAATACGTCTCATAACGTTCTCTGATTGGATAGCTCTACTGGAGGGATATTATATGGACCAATCTTAGCACAGGAGGCGGGGCAATCCTTTGATGACTACGAAATAAGGTTACAAAACGACTGCCATATTATAAATGAATTATTTTACTATTGCTTTTTATTTATATTTTTATTTTGTTTGTTTGTTCGTTAGTTCATGAATTCATTCGTCCATTCATACATGTATTTATTTATTTATTTGTTGGTGGGCTTGCTCATTTATTTACTCATTTACTTACTAATTGATTGCTGTTGATTTCTTTATATTGTTTAAGTTGTCTAGATCTTTGACCTTATTTTGTTAGCCTTTGCATTGTTAAAATAAAATAAAAAAAAATTAAACAATTAGTTGCAATTAGTTCAATTTTGTAATAAAAGATAAAATAAATAAATAAAAGATTTCTTAGCATGTAATTAACCATTAATTTATTGTTTTGTAAATTATTAATTTACTTTAAATCTAAGATTTGGGAAACAGGGTTGTATGTTCAAAGTGATCTTGCCAGTCAATATTACAATATTATTAAAAATAGACCCAAAAAAAAAAAAAAAAAAAAGGAGAAACTTAGGTTTCTTCTTCCCAGGATCATCAGGAAACCTTCTGTTGAACATGTGACCTATGGAATATTCCAGATATTTCATAGGGCTGAATGCGTTCATTCAAGTATTCAGTGTTGAGTGAAACTAAAGTGTACATTTTCCACATAAACTACTGTATGAATATGGACAACTCTTGGAAAAGGATGTTTCAAGAATGAGATGTTGAAATGTTTTCACACATTAATGCAAAAAAACAATAAGATTTTGAAGAATTTTAATGATTATATGTGAAGGTAAAGCGTAGTTATGGTGTTCTGGGACAGGCAGAAATACTGTTTTCTAATTGCGATAATATAGGTTTTTATTAAAGTTTTATCTGAAAAACGCACACAGGTTGTTTGAAAGGACACTTCACGTGTGTTTGATACGGATTTTAAAATGTAATATCAGTGAGACACAAATGGCGATCAGGGTGATCATGGAATCACCCAATTTATTTTTGTAGATAAAATAAAATAAATAAAAGACTTATTTAAAAATGCTACCACAATTCATCAGACATTTGCTGTTATTTGGTTGCAGACTGCTATCAAAACCTCTAAAATCATATACGTAAAATCATATATAGAATTAAAATGCGAAACTAATTGAAACCTGCTTTTGAAAACCAATTTTTTTTTTTTTTTTTAAAATGACCTTTTTATGAATAGCAGTATCAATCCTATAAGCCATTTTGAACCATCTGAGCTGTTGCTTAGCCATTGCGAAAGCTGTTCTGTTCACCTTTACAGAGCTTTTATTTAATCAAGCAGGGTGGAAATGTAACCTTTTGACACATCTCTCATTACCTTTGCCTTTCATGTCATATTACAGGATGGAACGTGATGCCTATCAGCTGGAAAGAGATGCGTCACCTTTGGGATTTACAACGTGAGCGTTTATTGACATTGGAACAAAGAGCTTTGATTGCGAGGATATTGGATTTTCACTGTCACGTTCCATGCAATCTTGTCTACGTGATTGTTATGTTTGCACCGATATAGGTAAACATATTTCTTGTATGAGACACGTAGCAGATTAATCACGCCAAGTGGGTCCCTGGTTGAGCTGGTTGAGTGTTTGATGTATTTAAACACAGTGTACTATAGGCTATGTCCTGGATTAAGATCTGCTGTATTAGACCTACATATTTTGAATCATCGTCCATCCAGTAAGGTGGAATACAAGACAACAGTATAACAGCTCACATTATTCCACAGCCCTGTCGAATACTCGATTCTGATTGGGCAGAACACCTTCTAATACGTTCGAATACTTTATCGTTTCTATAGTAACAACTCACACATGGACGGTCCAAATTATTTAACAAAGAAAAAGGTATAATCCTGTATATGGTTTTATATGTTTACTGACATTTACGAGGAGACATTTTTATTATTATTATTATTATTATTATTATTATTATTATTAAACCTTTATGGAAGGAGTCTCCAGTATCAGCGATGCATTTTTTCAACAAAAGCGCCGTTTACAAATTGCGATTTCATGATAGCATGATGGATTTTTTTCTTCAAGAGAGAGAGAGCAAAAAGAGAGGCTGGTGAGGAAGCAAGTGCTTACAGCTGCTATAGCGTAAGTGAGAACAGGAAAAATGGATAAAAAAGCGTGATGTGTCGTTAATGAATTAATGCCAAATTGTAATCGTTGGCAAATTGCTGTGGCGTAAGAGGAATAAAACACTCCATAGATGGAGTGCTGTTATAGGAAAACACTCAACTTCAGATTGGCAAAAGTAACCCGTCGTTGATTCTTTGCCTATAACAGAACGCCCCCCTGAGTGTTTTATTTCTTAACGGTGCGTGTGTGTTAGTCCTCGGGGTTGGCGTCACTCTCGTCACTCAGGGGGAACTCTCTGAACTGACGCTCCGTGCTGTAGCTCTTCACGTGCATGGGACACTCCTGGTTTAGAATCGCCTGTGGGGAAAATCGACATAAATAAGCAAAGCCTGAAGGGATTGTATGTGTTGTGTTTGAGTGTGTATATATGTGCGTGTGTTTGTGTTACCATCTTCTCCTCCCGAGCAGCAGGGTTTTTCAGAAAGAAGCACAGGGGTGCATAAAGAATATTGACCACCCCAATGAGCACCATCAGATACGGGAAGCCAATCACTTGTACTATAGCGCCCCCTGTAGATGGACCTACATCGTAATACAGGAGAAACGTCTCAGATTTTCTGGCTAGTTATTCTGGAAAATATACATTTTTGTGCTATAATGCGCTTTTTTAGAGTAAAAGGGGAAAAAAGAGGTATTACACACTTATTCATGCATTCATTATAAGTTTACGGCACTCCAAGTTCGTAATTTTACTTGTGATTATCGTAGAATTTCAAAGATTCCGTTACAACATTTCTGTGCAATGGGTTTCACTATTTTGTTTAATCAGTCCAAGCAAAAACATCAACCTCTCCACGTCCCACCTTCATTAAGACCCTACTCATGTGGGAAATGCACTTCACGGATAACGTCAAGTCATTGCAATTCACCCCATAAGCAGCAGAGGGCTCTAAAAACGACAAACTGCCGCTTTAATGTCTATTACAAAATAAGAGTCCATAAGAAATTTTTATTCGAGCGGATTTGTTTCATTTAAAGTTAGAGGCGATGTTCAATATAAATCTTTTACCTATAGCGAACCCCATACAAAGTGCCACATCCGCTATGGCGTACACGCTGCCATACACAGAGGCATGTCTGATATCCACCAGGTATCCCATTATAGCCATCATGGACGAATCAACCATTCCTACAAACACAAAGTGCGAATTCCAGCGATTAGTGGAAATGTAGCCGTGTTCCTGCTCTGGCAGTGTTAGCAGTGCAGTGCTTACCAATAGCGAATCCTAGTCCTCCGTTAGGGCCAATAAGGCCGTAGATGTTTTTGGCCAAAGGAACCTGTAAGAAATTCGGATTTAAGAGAAGAATAGGTGCTAGACCTGTCTTAGTATTGTGTTTTTTTCATCACTTGCTAGTCACTTCCTGCACACAGAGACAGCGGCTATTCCTGAAAGTGGCATTAACCCATTTTACCAGAGGCCAAAGAATGGAATTTTTTTTCACGGTGCCCGTGTTCAGCATTGAATTTATTTGTGATGTCCCACGCCACAGTAGTGGTTAATGGCTCATATGAAAGTAGACACTCAGGGCTTTAAGAATGTGTATTTCTTTTTTGAACCTATCCTATTAGGTTTAAATGTTATCATTTTATTTTGGCAGTTGCACACGGTGTTTTACTATCAAAAAAAGCTTTAGTCGTGCTGTCGGTTTTATCTCCGTACCACTGTTATTGTGGAGAAGAGTGAATTGTTTGCCCAGCAGCGGGCTCACACCCCTCCGCTTTCACATCATCCTGCTCACGGGCATCTAAATACAGTCACGATACTCTACACACAGTAACCCAACAGTGTCCCGGCTAGCCTTAACATATATAACATATATAATTATAAATATCACATTTACATAATGTACAATTTACCTCAAATATTAATCAATGTTGAAAAAAATTGAATGTCTGAGCATCTTAGTGTTTAGTCTTTGGTCTTAATGAACGTCACGCGCGGTCTGAGACGTTGATGAGGTCGCGGGAATTTATTTTAATTCACCGTTATTTATACTGTAGCGCTATGCATGTAAAATAATAATTCAAACTGACGGCTTTTTGTTCTAAAAATTTCATTCAGTACCCAAAGATTTGCTAGCATTTATGTATGGAATGCAGGGATCAGTTCCCTTGGTTGGAACGAACAGCTGGATTGAGATGCGACTTTGATCAACTGCAGAGCAACGCTATACTATGTGATACAGGATATAATAATTAAATATGTACAGCTGTGTTTTGATCTAAAAATGGTTTATCAATCGCAATATTTAAATGACAAGAAGCTGTCTATCGTTCGGTGGATTGTGCACTTATTTACAGTAATGCACTGTGAATTTCTAAAGTAGTAGTCCTATCATTTCTATACATTTTCTATTGAATAGAAAGTAAATAACGGCGTCACTCACGCAAAGGAGGCTGATGCCAACAACGACCATGCCGATCATGGAGCACAGCCACCTAGTAAGGATCAGGGTGATGAAAGTCAGCGGATCGTCTGGGTTTTTTTTTTTAAGCTCAATCTCCACTGCAAATAATTACTCCTGAAGTGCAGATATCTTTGCATAAAGTTACTGCAAGATATATTTCACTACGTCATTTCTTGCCACATACATTTGACCTAATAATAATAAACCCAAATTACTCTTAATATGAACACTAAATATGAATATTTATATGATATTAAATGCACCAGAAAGACATTTTACCTGCCCATTTTGTTGGCCAGCAGGCCAAACAGGTTGGTTCCAATTAAGTAAGACACGCTAGCTGGTAGAAAAGCCACCCCTGCAATATCAACACCCTCATTAGTAGATGGAAGAAAGGGGGGGGGGGGGGGCAGGGGGGGTTAGCAGAGCTCATGATGCCAACAGATAAAACAGACAAGGAAGACACACCCTGCCGTCTTCTGAATACACTCTCAGACGTATCAGTGGTTTTGATCGGGCGACTGAGCCTCATAGAAAAAGCAATTAAAGTAATAGCACGAGACGTCGATGTCCCGTGGAGAAGTCTGGAGCCACCTCGCCTCTTCGCTTTCTGTCTTTTAGAGCAAAGGTAAACGCAGAGATTTCGGCAGAATTTTGCTGCTTTGAAAGTCAAAATTAAGCTGCGATCCCGCCAAAGCCACCGTAAAAGATTATTTACAGTGACGGGAAATAAGCACGTCCTTTTGTTATTTAATATACTTCAAGATCAGATTTACACACGTAATGTCTTTGGACTCTTTTGTACTTATAAATATGACCAAAAAATAGTATGCATTCATAAGAATAAACAAAGGAGGAACGTATCCGACACCACAAATGATCCACCTCAGTACTAAGTTGTAAAGCTGTTGTTGGCAATTACAGCTTTGAGACATCAACGGTAAGAAGTCATTTGCTTTTGCGCAGCATTGTGGTTCAATTCTGACCCCATTCCTCTCATCTTCAATTCCCCAAATTTACAGGGTTGGACAGGCAATTTGAAAATCCGCCATAAATTGTCAATAGGATTCAAGCTCGGAGATGGGCTCGGCCATGCGAGGCGAGTTATTTCGACTGTGTGTTTGGGGTCATT
Source organism: Stegophilus panzeri (assembly GCA_024331685.1). Classification (NCBI taxonomy): domain Eukaryota; kingdom Metazoa; phylum Chordata; class Actinopteri; order Siluriformes; family Trichomycteridae; genus Stegophilus; species Stegophilus panzeri. Next base: position 3,019,467 of record JANDJT010000190.1, on the reverse strand, counting down.
GTCTTGTTACAGACGTCTGTCTTCGTTGTCAGTGAGATTCAGTTCTTCTCTAACATGTCCCGATACGTCGCTCCATTCCTCCATGTTTCCTTCGTTGACGTTTAATATCATGACGCTCCCGCCACCGTGCTTCGCTGTGGGAATTATGGTGTTCTTGGGATCATATACCGGATCCTTCTTTCTCCAAACACGACGAGCTGAATCATTGATTGTCTAAATGTTTTTTCAGATGTGCATCTCTGTGCTTCCTTTCAAGCAGAGGAGTTTTTACATGAGGTCTAGAAACAAAGATGATTGCGGCGCAGTTCATTGCTTATTGCTCTTCCTGCTGCTTTCAGGTCGTCCCGCAACTCTCGCTTTCCTTCCTTATCATTACTCCGAGAGTGCTTTGTGAAATCTTACATGGCGCACCAGTCTAGGAATAATTAGTTGCGGTTCTGTGAAATTTCCACCTGCATAGTATTGAACCAATCGTACTTACAGGGATGATTAAGGTCTTTGGCCATAGGGCTCTGAACCTTTATCCGTTCAAATGTTGTTAAATAATGTTCCTTCACCATGTTCTTGTTGTGCGAAACCAGGTCCAATTAGAATGAGAACTCTTTTTTTTTTTGCAGCATTTATATCTAGAACTTGATTTATTTTTATTGTAACCCTAACCTTTATATATTTTAATATAGTGTAAGAATTCCTATTAATTTAGTGTTTTAAACACCACATACTTATGAATACATACTTTTATATATATATATATATATATATATATATATAAGTAGGAAGCTGAAAAACAATATATATGCGTTAATTTGACATGGACGTATACATCGGAAATATATTAAATAACAAAAACAAAAGTGTCCAAATACTTCTTTCCCTTCAATCAGTTCCTAACCAACTTGTTATTTCTGTTATTATTATTATTTATAAGTGTTTTCTTGTTGTTGTTTTTTTTTTTCAATTGTAACATGACCTTGGGTATGAGTAAGGCACTACATAAATGAAACGCAATATATAGTTATTATTGTTTTAATTTTTTCAAATTTGCTGACCCCACCTTTAATATCTGGTTCAACTGTTACATGAATAAAAGACCAATTAGAAAACCGTGCCAAATGGTAGGAAATAGCTTGTATATTGTTAAAGTTATTTACTTTATTTTAATCTGTATTACGAAGGAATGAAGCAGGTAGTGGACCTTCTTACCAAGCTGCCATTTTGGTGAACACATGGTCTGCATCATCCATATAGGGAGAGTGGGCTCCAAAATGGCTACGCCCATGTTGGCAAAGCACAAAGATCCTGCGAACAAGCTCACGCCATCAATACCAGTGTGTTTGTGTGCAGTTTGGAAAATATTTTATTGTTCTGGAAAGGATTCTGAATTTCACATTACGTTAACAGATAATGTCCAAGTGATAAGTATACACACAGCACACAGGCATGGCTTTTATCAATCGCTCGCATTAAGACAAAGGTAATTCCTTGATTGATGATAAGTAGCAAACACACACACACACACACACACACACACACACACCTGCGCTGATGAGTATGTAAGGGTCCTTCAGCAGAGTTAGTAGTGGTGTACCCGCAACACTCTGAAAACAGATTCCACAATTAAAGGTGCGATAAGTGATATACAGCCTGAATATGTATCACTTTTTTATGGGCTGTAACAGAACACAACTAACAGTGGTATATATATATATATATATATATATTAGGTCCGCAATTCATTCTAAAATATATACGCCTTAAGTTTAAAAGAAATAT
>JANDJT010000190.1:3000383-3016219 GCA_024331685.1 Stegophilus panzeri | reverse complement strand
GGACAAATAGAGCTGGGTGTCATCAGCATAGCAATGATATGAGAAGCCATGAGACTCAATCACCTGCCCCAGAGATGATTAATAGTATCAAAAGTTTAATAGTAACTTTTGAGTTATCATTGGGGTTGCTCCTCAAAATGTTCCATTTTTTGGTTTTCACAATATGGACGAATTCTTTTTTTTAATCACCTATGCAGTTAGAAAAAAAAAAAAGTTCTTATGCTGAAGCAGCTTCCAAATAAATTATTATTACATTATCTTAATCAAAAAGTAATTAAAAAAAAAGCTGTCACTGGAACTTTCACTACATTAATTTAAAGTATTCAAATTGTAGAGGGAGTAGTCGATTTTATTCTTGTATTTTCATTATTATTTTAATAATAAAACTTATTCAGAGTTTTTCGGCAGGGTTGGGGTTTTCAGAAATACAAAGAAGGATGCGATTTATAAATAATGTGATTAAGAAAATGTGATTAAAAAAGATTTCTGCTGAACCCGTGCGTGATCAAGACTCGCATGTTAAGTGTTATTGAAGGAAAAGCAGTTAATGCGTTAGTGTGCTTATGATAGGGTAAAAACGCAAACGTATTGCCTTTACACACATTTAAGTCAGGTTTCCACGTAGTTTGAATTATTTGAAGGAAAGCCTACTTTATTTGCGAGGTCGTTGAGCGCTACTGTGTTTTGAAAAAGCATAGAAGCATAGAAATTAGGTGTAATCATAAGTAGAAGGAGAAAAGGGGAGGGGTGGTGTGGGTGTGCGTGTGTGTGAGAAAGAGAGCGAGAGAGAGAGAGAGAGAGCACCAGCGGCAGGGAAACACACCCGTTAACGGCGCGCGAAGGCAAAAAAAAAAAAAAAAAAAGGAAAAAAAAGACGAGAGAGAGCACGGACAAAGAAAACATGGACGCAGCCACTCAGTATATCCGTGCACATCTACAACTGAATTTGCTACCAAACCGTCGAGTACAAGAAATGGAGAACAATTAGGCTAAATTAATGCCGTGGTGGGAAGCGAGGCATTGCTGCAAAGAGAGCTGTATTTTTAATTCGTCTGCGGATTCCGGGAGCTTGCGATGGCTGTTGCAGGGAGATGTTGCAGCTGTGGGGAAAATGTGCCTCTTCTGTCATTTTTGACGTTTTTGCTCTGTTGTGGCCTTGCACTTGGACAAATACGCTATTCATTTCAAGAGGAATCTGACAAAGGAACGATCGTGGGTGACATTGCGCAAGATCTGGGGCTGGACGTTGCAAAGCTCTCGGCTCGGAGTATCAGGGTAACGGCCGATGGAGGAAAACGGTATGTGGACGTGAATCCGAAAAACGGAAAACTGTTCGTAAACGAACGAATCGACCGAGAGGCGTTGTGTGACAGGACCGGCGGGTGCGTTTTAAATTTTGATTTGCTTCTCGAGAACCCATCCGAGGTACACAGCATCGAGGTGGAGGTGGTCGACGCGAACGACAACGCGCCGCAATTCCCGAGAGACGAGTACCAGTTGGAAATAACGGAGTCGGCGTCGCCCACTTCTCGTTTTCCCGTCGAGCACGCGTTGGATCCAGATGCCGGGACCAACTCGGTCCGATTTTACCGGCTCGGGCCAAACGAGCATTTTGCGCTCGATTCCAACAAACCGTCGCCCAACAGCAAGCACGTCGAGCTCGTGCTGAAAAAGCCTCTGGACCGCGAGCAGACGCCGTATCATCAGTTGATTCTGACAGCGTCTGACGGCGGCACACCAGCGCTGACAGGTACGGCGAAAATTAATGTGCGCGTCTTAGACTCGAATGACAATAATCCAGTGTTCGACAGCTCCGTGTACAAAGTGAAACTGCTGGAAAATTCACCGAAAGACACACTCGTTATTAAATTAAACGCCACGGATCAGGATGAGGGCACAAACGGCGAGGTGTTCTATTCGTTTAGCAGTTACACTCCGGAAAGGGTCAGGCAGGTGTTCAGCATGGACACCAACACTGGAGAAATCCGAGTCCGGAGCAATGTGGACTATGAGGATACCAACTCGTATGAGATGTACATTCAGGCCATGGACAAAGGACCGGCTGCAGTTGCGGCCCACTGCAAAGTGGTGGTTGAGGTGGTGGATGTGAACGATAATGTTCCAGAGATTGTGCTCTCATCCTTGTCCAGCCCGGTGCGTGAGGATGCCCGTGCTGACACCGTTGTGGCCTTGATCAGTGTCACAGACCGGGACTCTGGCCCAAATAAGCAAGTGACGCTGGAGATCCCACTTGGCCTTCCTTTCAAAATCAAGTCCTTCAGGAACTACTACACGTTAGTAACCTCTGCCTTCTTGGATCGTGAGACCACAGCAGCCTATAACGTGACCCTCAGTGCCACAGATGGTGGCACACCTCCACTCTCCTCCCGGAAAACCATTCAGGTAGATGTGGCAGATGTTAATGACAATCCACCACGGTTTGAGCAGACCTCTTACACTGTGTATGTTATGGAGAACAACGCACCTGGAGCCTCTCTTTGCACTGTCAAAGCTCTTGACTCAGATGTCAATGAGAATGCACGCATCACCTACACTGTTCTGAATGACAACAACCATGGCATTCCTGTCACTTCCTACGTTTCCATCAAACCAGACACAGGTGTGGCTTATGCTCTCCGCTCCTTTGATTATGAGTCACTAAGGGAGTTTCACTTCCAGGTAAAAGCACAGGATGGGGGCATTCCACCCCTCAGCCGTGTGGCCACTGTCTATATCTATGTAATGGACCAAAATGACCACCCTCCAGAGATTGTGAACCCTCCTGCCAATGGGACACGTTCTACAGAGACAGTGCTGAAGAACATTGAAGCAGGTGCTCTGGTCACCAAGGTGGTAGCATATGATGCAGATGCTGGACAGAATGCTTGGCTTATGTATGTTTTGGATCAGTCTAGTGATCTGGAACTGTTCAAAGTGCATGAGCACACGGGGGAGATCCGTACAACACGCAGAGTCCTGGAAGACAACTCAACCTCGTTCAGTCTCATTGTGCTGGTGAAAGACCATGGAGATCCCCCACTCTCCTCTACTGCCACCATCAACATTGCTGTCATGGAAGTCCCACCTAAAGTCACCCCTGACCCCAAGAGGATAATGCGCCCGCACAGCACACCTCTCTTTTCTAATGTAACACTCTACCTAATTGTAGCACTCAGCGCCACAACTTTTGTGTTTCTGGTCACAGTGGTGGTATTGGCCATAGTGCGGTGCCATGCCTATTGTACCCAACCTGGCTCATGTTCACCCTGTTGTGTGTCTCAGAAGGGCACACAAGATGGTGGGTCTGGAGGAGGTGCAGGTGGAGGGTCTCAAGCCAACAACAACGTGGTCCTCCGCCGAGATCTCAAAGTTGAACCTCACTATATTGAGGTTCGTGGAAATGGCTCTCTGACCAAGACCTACTGTTACAAAACCTGCTTGACTGCCACATCAGGCAGTGACACATTCATGTTCTACAACACGGGCCGGCCCATCAGTGGGACCTGGGGTTCGGAGCGCTTCTTCACAAGTGGCAGTGGCTTTGTGCGCAGGCTCAGCATGCCAGATGCAGCAGTACAGGTGTGTGAGTTATTAGATGAGTGCATATATACATATATGCATATGCACTCTGTCTAGATGTTCTTGTAGGCAATAATGTCAAATAGTCCTTAAAGAGCTTATAGTTCTGATTAGAGAACATGTACAATGTGTTATATTCACCACATCTGTGATGTGGCCATTTGACCTCGGTTTTCCTGGTTGCTTGGTGTACTTAAAATCTGAAGAATTTCTACAACTGTGGTGCATTAAGAATAAGGGATTTACTTTTGTACTTGCCTTAACACTTTCTCTTGAGCTGATCCTTCCCATCATTCAAATGTATATATGCACCACAAGTTTTATATTAATGGCAACAATTAGTCTGCAGTTACATAGTACACCAGGTGCATGCTCCATATTCACTTTTGGTTTACATATTACTTATTGGATTCATCTATGTCTTCACTTTTTTCTAATGCATCTCTTGTGTTTATTAGGAAGAAAATGTCATTTATTGTGGTATAAGAATGAATACTTTCAAACGTCAGCATATATATACAAATAAATAGAAAACTGAACTATATGAACTACAAAAAAAGTGTCCACCATCTGCCTGACACACAAACTGGGACATCAAAAAAGCCTTTAAAGTCTGTTTTAGTGCTCTTTATCTCCTAGTGCTGGTTGATTGCCAGTAGCTACCTAATCATACAACAGCTTTAAAAAGCTGTGCCCTGTATAGGTAGAAAAAAAATATCTGTAGTCTCTAATATAAAAAGATGCCTTTGCATCTGTGGTTTGTTGTACATTCTTGCATACTTTCAAAATGAATGTTGGCATTGTGAACAGTGTTTACGTACCATGTGGCCATGTCTAATTGCTGTTAAGTCATGTTCAGTGGAATGGACAGGAATATTGTAGGTCTGTTGTAATTGACTCTAACGTGAACTGGTTATTTGTTGCCTCATGGAAAATTTGCTTGTATATACGGTAAAATCCTGACAGGATTGCAATATTGGGATGAAGGATGAGTAGTCAGGGACTCGGATGGCTGCTCAGTCTCACAATAAGTACTGTATGTGGGAAACAGCAATTCAGTTCTTTAGAAGCTTTAAGATACGGCCGTTATCCGCCGTATAGGAGAAATTAACCTTCTCTGTCGGGCAAATTAGATTGTGTGGTTTGTGCACATGCTCCCTCCCCCCTGAATTCACCTGATTAAAGAATATTATTTATCCAATTTATCTGGGTCACTCGGTAATGCCTCAGCGTAGCACATACTCCCAGACCCAGTTCTTTACTAGGACAAATATAAAAAGACTGGCTGATGATCTCCTTCACAAAGTTGCTTAAGTGTATCAGTAGTTCAGTTTGGACATTTTGGCCGAATTGTGAAGTGCGCTTGTATGGCTTTTGGTCTGTACATTCATGGTCTCTGTAGATAATTTAAATGCACTCTCTGTTTTAGTGCATTATGCTGGTCTGCAGAAGCAGTGCATAATTATCTTATGTGCTCAGGGTTTCATAATGGGAATATTGTCTGGGTTTGAAGGACCCAACATTTGGTTCCGATGCTGATGGTTGTTAGTGTGATCTCAGTGGCTTTGTGGATGATGCTCTTGGGGTGGGGGATGCTATAGTATCACATTACTAGGCATCAGCTGGTTACTTAAGATGATGTCATTCTATTTAGAGGAAGTACATTGGATAAATTAAGGGGGATTGTAGGAGGAGTTCATATGTTGGTGTCCAGATGAAAAGGAGTGAGCATGCAAATGAAAAGGAAATGGTTTTTGGGGAATATGGTGCATATGTGGAATGCGTGAGGGTCTGAGGTTAAGGGTGAAGGTTGGGATAAAAAAAAATGTAGACCCATCTGCTGGATAACTGATGTGGCAGTAATTCACCAGAGTAGCCTCTGGCTCCTTCAAGAGCTTATGAGGTCCTAAATCAACGCACATACAGCCAAACACACACAAATACATCCACATGAACAAACTGCAACTCCTTAAATCACAGTCCAGAGCTTATAAGAGTCTCTGTTAGATACAGCTTGTATCAGAATGCAGAGAGGAGACTCGTTCAGAGCTCCATGATTTATTGATGAAAATCTATCTAACCCTGTTCCACCCCTCTCTCTTTCTCTTTCTGTCTCTACCTCTCTGTCTTTCTCAGCCCAAGGGACCGAATGCTGACTGGCGGTACTCTGCATCTTTGAGGGCAGGAGTGCAGAGGTAAGCCCTTTTGTTCTTAATCTCTCCAAACTGTTTCAGTCCTCGCTTACTCAGAGTGGTATAGAAATCCAATCCGTCATGTCTCTTTTATGTTTAAAAATATATATATATATTTATACCACTGTACATATTCTGCTCTTCGTTTCCAAGAATCTAAAGTATCTATTTTACTCAGGCTTCTGACTTGAGAATGTTACATTTTTACTACAGTGTAGTGTATTTTATAGGGCAAGTTGAGCTACAAAAATAAACACTATATTGAAAATAGAGAACAGTGGGGGAGAGAGGGATGGAGATGAGATTTATGACTTGCAATACAGAAAAGAATTAGACACGATGACCTCCAGAAGCTGCCTCAAATCTGCATGACCACTAGTCCTATAATAGCCAACAGCTCTGTCTGCTTCCATTACAAACACACACACACACACACACACACACACACACACACACACACACATACACTCAAGCAGATCTGGCAGCTCAGGGCCTCTTCTCAGCAGTGCGGATATCTGCAGTGATGGAGGATATCATCAGTATTCTCTGAACCACATTCTCAGTCCTTCAATGCTGAGCATGAAGGACAAATTGCCTGTCTCTCTCTCTCTCTCTCTCTCTCTCTCTCTCTCTCATACACACACACACACACACACACACAAATGATGCCCCTTTTCATAATCAAACACTTCCTTCTCAATTACAGTGTGCATTTATCTCATTTATCTCATCACAGACTCTCATACACACACACACACACACATTCCTGAAGGGCAGTCTGTTTCATGCTTTAGTATTGTGAGCATGTTAACACACACACACATAAACACCTCTGAGAAGAGATGATGTATATTCTTTATGTATGACATTTATACAACTTGTTCCTTACATTGTATTAGAGCATAATCCGTGTTAGTGTCACTGGCAAAGCTGAATGGCAATTAAATAAGGAATAATATTAAGTAATTGTTCCACCAAGCACTTTTGTAGTTAAGGACGCATTAACTGGCTGCTCTCAGATCCTAATGGGCCTTGAAATTAGTGCTTTATTAAATGCAGGTGCACTTGCAGTGTAAACCCAATAAAAGATACAGACTGGGAGACTTAGGAACAGTTGTAAGGCAAATTACAATTACAATATAAGAACTTGAACTTGAGTGATCTGACCAGGTCTGACCAATTCTGATTAGATCCACACTGATAGTACAGTAATAATGAGACAAACATTTCTCAAGTCGCATTTCATTTATTTCTTTTCCTTACTTAGAATTTCTAACTGTAACATCTTTGAAAGTTCATGATTTAAACTTCAGTGCTAAAAATGCGTAAAGTATAAGGCAATATCATGTAAAGTATGACAGCAGAGCAAGGAACCAAGGTAGCAAAGCCGTCCATGCTCTCTGAGTGGGAGGGACATACTCTCTCGCCCTTGTCGATCAAAGTGTCGCTGGCCAATCATTGGGTGGCTGTAAGATCATGTATGCAGAAGAGGATGAATATGATTGGTATCTTTTGTATGATAGGGGAGAGTTGGCTGGGTGGGTGGCAATTGGTGTGGGTCCAAACTGTGGAAAAAATTGGGGCCAGGGTGAGGATAAAACGGATGTTGCAAATTATTTTAAGATTTTGGCCGAGCATACATGATATAGGGGGTTCAGGAACATTATTAAAATTTTACAACTACATTACTATATGCTCATGTGAAGATTTACAGCACTTATCTTGCTAGAGTCTTTATCCAAGAGTCAACCGACCACAGACTACCTTTCTCTTTCACATCTATTCTATTCTAGAAATCTGTATCTTTGTAACCAGTGTAAAGTCCAGCACCATTATCCAGTCCTCACTCTGATTTGTTGTTTCAGATAATTGAGTTTGAAGCTCTCAAGTTCTCTGGCATTATATTTAATGTGAACCTTGTGTTCCAGCAAATCACAGGCTAATTTTCGACTGTAATAGTATTAGAATGATCCACCATAGCCTGAGTCTACCTCTCTCTCTCACACACACAGAGCATATGCAAAGAAAAAGTTGCAAAGTGATTTTAGCAGGCTGGACACACCTTATGCTGCATTGCAGATACATCGCTATACATGCTGCTTCTGTGAGTCTCATATATTCATTATGAATTTATGGATGCTTGGTGCTGAAGTTTAATTGCTGTAGGAGTCAACACTGAGGTTGTTCGAGGACAGAAGGCTTTTGATCAACCAGCATTTTAATGCACATGAGCGGCTCTGGAGTGGAGGGTGCATCATTTAGATTTTTGAAACATTTACAGTCTTAGAGATAATAGTGAAATAGGCTAGAAGGAAAAATATGTATAGGAAAAATTACTGGCAGTAATGGTGGGTTTAAAATAAAAGAAAATATGATTAAACACAACATCATCTTTGATTTTCCGTTCTCCACTCTGCACTATTTCCCTTTCCATGTCAGCTTATCTCTCAGGACTCAAAGTGCAACAGAAACATGCCATGATGGCCCATGGTGACTCTGCGTGTCATCTGACATACATAAACACACACACACACACACACACACACACACACACATCAGATCACATACATGCTTGCTAACATGCAACTTCAGAGTCTGGCACACTGAGAAAATCACACACATACACATGCATACACAGCAAAGGGGAATCATCCATGCATGTAACGTGTGTGCACATGCATGCACATGCACATTCACATATACACATATGCTATTTAATTCTCAACAAGTGTTGATTAATTTTCTATAACAGCAGCTCTGACAGTTGTGCAGCTATAAATCACAATTATTTATGTTGCAGCTCTGTTCACATGGAGGAGGCCTCAGCTGTGATGCAGGGAGCACAAGGTGTGCTGGTGCAGAATTGGCCTACAGTGTCCAGTGCTGCAGGTAAGACTTCACATTTTCGTTTTTTGACACTTTCACATAGAAATTTTCACATGAAATTACCTTAGAGGAGGAAGAAATTTCTCATGGAGCCTCAGACTTACCTTGTATTCACACTAGTGGGAGATAAAGCGACAAGTGACCGTATGTTTGCTATGTACGTATATGTCACGGAACTGAAATTTCAGCAGCAGAATCAAATGACAAAGCGACAGCATAACACAGACACGTGTATTAGGATTTTCTCAACTTTATGCAAATAAGGTATGATGATGATTTCCCAGACCAATCCTATGGCTTGTGTGGTCTGACGTTTCTTCACTTCTCCACTCACAACTTTAGTTCCTACCTGCAACCTCTCATTTACTGTTTGACTCCAAAAAAATGGGAGAAAGCCTTATAACTTTGGTTTCATCTTATCCTGTCATATTCAACCTGCATTAAATGAATACAGAGACATTAAGAAGAAAAATAAAGCTTGCAAGGAAGTATCAGAAATGGTTGGTGTCTCTAAAGAGTGGTTGTAAGCTTGTAAGCTTGTAAGCTGTTAATCTGCTAATGAAGCTCATACAAAGCCTGGTATCTAGCAGGTAAACAGCCTTCACACTGATTAAAGCATTATTAAATTGTATTTAACTAGTTTGAAGATGATGTGTGTATATATAGACACAAACAGTGGTGTCTCTGGTAAGTGTAAATAGCTAGTACATTTAGCTTGCACTGATAATCTAATAATAAATCTAATATGGAGCCTGGCATGTAATGTAAATCAAAGAAACAGTTTTTACACTTTCTAAAAAAATTATTAGTATCCGTCCTAAATAGATGTTAAATAAAAGTAAACCATGCACGGTAGTAACTCTTGTGTTGTATGCCATAAATGTTGGCTACTAATCATCAGAACTGAAAACCCACAAGCGAAAAGCTACACGAGTGACATGAGCAATGTATGCTAGTGTGAACTCAGAAATATTGTCTCATACACCATGTATCGTTTACCTCACAGCTAACCAGAGACCATTCCGGCAAGGGTAATGACTGAAGGATCATCTAATTGTCCCTTTTTTTGCTGGCACAATTTACTGTGTAATCTAGTGAAGTGATCCGTTTTAAGTGACTACAGCTACACCTCATAATTAGTCTGTGCTTAATTATTAGCTGGTACTGTGATTCAGGATGGGATATTTTTGGAAGAAAGCTGCTTGCATTCGTTTTAGTTCATAATACTTACTGAATTGAAATGAATGATTTTATTACAATTAACATACATTCCAGCATCATTCACAGTGGTTGTTGATGATATGCTGAACAGGAACTGCTTGTTTATGATTACTTGTACAGCCAGCTGATCCAAAGGTCCATCCTACTTGGCCTTGAATTTGTACAGAGCATCTGGTTTGGATATTTGGATGACACAACACAGGGCTAGGATTCGGTCAGAAAGTTTGTTGGGTTTATATTTGTTATTCTATACAGATAGAGACAGACACAGGGGTATTGATCTGCAAGCTCATTAAGGAGATTAGACAGAAGCAGGAGGGGAGGATGACTGAAATATTGACATTATGATCGAATATACTGGACTTGACCTGTAGGAGTGTGTATATGGACAGACAGGATGGAAGATATTCATGCACTGCTTTTTATATTATTTCCAAAGCAGGTATCGACTTAGATGTAGATGTACAGATGTTTTGTGTAAGGACTGTTTTAGCATCCAGCAGATGGTAACATATTCAGTTCGATTCTCCTGTGCAGCAACAATCTTTAAATAAAAAACAGGAGCTAGGAAGGAGAGACACGAAGCAGAACGGACAGAAAATAAGATGGAACAAATGAATGATAAGTGAAGAGTAAGTGAGTAAGAGTAAAAGGAAGTGAAAGAGGTTGCTCATTCTATTGAGAGTTATATATAGAGGATAAAGAGTGGGTGATGAGAGAACATGGGGGGTTTGAGAGGAATGCTCGAGGAGTGGCAGGCCCCTGCGGTGGTCATGTTGCTAGGGAACAATGTGTGTGTTGTTGCCAGGCAACAGCACTGAACTTGAAGAGACTGCTGCAGTGGCAGAGAGTGGGCGAGGAGCAATGAGGGAGGCAGTTTCCATGGCAACCATTCATATTTGGAGACAAAGAGGAGAAGGAAGGATCAGAGAGGACAGCCTGGTGTAGTGGATGAGTAAAGGGGCCAGTAGGCTAAACATATGCTTATTTAAGAAATAAGGATATGATGTGTTCACTGTAAATATAGTGTAAATTTGTACACTACAGGTCATATTGGCAACAACAAAAAAATTAAAAATGTAGGACCTCTGGGTGCCAAAATGGGGATATCATCAATTTTAACCCAGTACGTCTGCGTACCATAGCAACCATCTTACTGAGATTTATAGGAATCAACTCAACAGCACATATCTGCATGGAGAGATGTGGAAAAAAAAACTGTATGAGGGTGAGTTATATTTAACAAAAACCTGGCATAGCTTCATCAGCTTGGATGCTGCTGGCACTGTCTCACACTCCAGGTGCACATTCACACTAAACTGGCAGGAATGCACTGCGCAGCCAGACAGCGACAGAACAAGAGATGTGATACAAAAAGAAAGGTTGGCAATGAGTTAGAAAGGACACACACACACACACACACACACACACACACACACACACACACACACACACACACACACACACACACATGCACGCTGTACCTGCAACAGAGGAGAAGGAGGAGCCGATGCCCTGGAGGGAACGAGCAAAAAACAGCAAGGTGTACGTCTCTGAGAAAGCAAACACTGCACGGCAGAAACACACACACACACACACACACACACACACACACACACACACACACAGAGATTACATTAAAACACACACCTTTACACACCCACAAACCACGTTCTTCATTCATTCTAATGGAAAGTACAAGTACAATGTACAATGGAAGTACAGATAAACATATAATTATTGCCTCCTTTCCTAAAAATTAATCTTGGCTACAAAATGAACAGTACAGTATCTTCATTGCAAAGCACTTCTTCCTGTAATGTCTAGCAAGGTTGGAGACACTTGTAGAGGATCCTGTAGAGTTGTCCATGCAGGACATTTTAAACGCCTTTATATTCTTAGGTTTGTGCCAATAATTCTGGAGTTGAATATAAGCGAGTAAGATTTAAAAAATACAACAAAATATATTTTTTTGCACTATTTAGTTATGGTTATCAAAGGTTCTGAAGGTTTTATACGATTTGCAGGTGAATTAATATTAGATACGTGTGCCGGCTTGTTACTGTATGCATATGTTTGATGTGCCATGTATTTAATTGTTATGTTTTGCTTACTTATCGTGGAGACAAACATGATGACGAACCCAGCGAACATGGGTATATGGTAACCGATCCTGAAAAAGAAAGAAGCACAGATCACAAATCCGCTCACTAAAGGTTGTACATGTTTTGTATCACTGCATTGGTTAGGCTTGAAATGGTCTAGTTAATAATAACTGTTTTGCTGTTCATTTTCAATGAACTATTATAAATCTATACAGAAATTCCCATCCAAAACCACTACACTCTGGTCTCACTGGAGGAATGTTAAAACAGAGGGTTTCCTTTTTAGGAAAGGCTCCAAGAACCCCATTTGAAAAGAAAGATTCATTGACTGTCCAAAGAACCCTTGAGGAAACCTTTTTTTTTCCTCAAGAGGAATCTTCTGAAGAACATCAGAGTAAGTCTGAAGTCTGAAAGGGGAAGCAACCTTCCTGAGAGTGGAATTACAGTAAGAAGAATACATAAATACATAAACACTGTTTACGTATCCAGAGGAACTCGGTTCAAACAAAAAGAGGATTGGTGTTGGCAGTCTTTCAGAAAGTGGACAGAGAGCATAATATTCTTCTTAGCTAATGTCCAATAAACTCCCATCTTTCCCATCCTCTATCAAGTTTCTGCATCATCACTTCCCTCTCCCCTCCCTACTATTCAAGCCTCATCATCAGAAGCAACTCAGATCTCCAGCCTAAGTTCTCAGAGTTCTCCTCTTCATTTCTCCTCATTTCGTAAGAAATGGTTTGAAGTTCATACGGGGATTAGCAGTCAAGCCACTGCACAGATACACACCTGTTGGTCAGCGGACCCACGAACGGGTTGACCAGAAGTTGCACTATAGCTTTGGATGCAAACAAGAGGCCGACTCTCACGTTCTCGGCCTCCAGAAACTTCCTGTCGCCCTTACAGTCGCCCGAGTCAGAGATGCTGGCACTCCCGTTGGAAATTGGGGTAACCGTTGAGTCACTGAAGTTATCCTGGGTCACAGTGTTGGTGGTGGTCTTGGTGTAGGTCACGTTATCATAGAGAGAGAAGATGGAAGAGAAGGTGGGCTGGTTCATGTTAGGAGGAGACAGAGAGGAGAAGGAGGAGGAGGTGGAGGAGGAAAGTTCAACCAGTTGATGCTCCATGGCATACAGGAAGGTAGGGATGATGGGAACTGGAGAGCAGGAGAAAGGTGATGATCAATTAAATGTGGTAATGCTGGTAATGTTGTAAATTCAGAAATTCAGAACATGTGATTAGTGTTACTGTCTTAGAGGAGTAGTCTGGGGGACGGGGGGGTGTAATTCCCTTACCGTGAATGTGGTTGATTTGCTTCTCTAGTTTTGCAATGGAGCTAACAAGTACAGGAAGTCTGTTTCACCCACAGTTGTTAAGAACACAGTATGTCTACTGTATATTTCATATTATTGTATAATAATAAATTATACAATTCTACAATTTTGGTTTTTGAAGATTCGAGGTGGCACGGTTTTACAGCTCTTAGAGGTGCTGCCTCACAGCTTCAGGGTTTCTGGTTCGATCCCGAGCTTGACTTACTGTCTGTGTGGGGTTTTGCATGCTCTACCCATGTCCATGTGGGTTTCCTCCAGGTTGTCTGGTTTTCTCCTCGCTCCCACAAACAGGCCAGTATGTGGCGTGTCTACGATAAATTGCCCTTCTGTGTGTGAATAATGCCTCGCAATGGACTGGCATTTGTATTCCTGCTTCACACCCAGTGCTCCACGGTGACCCTGACCAGGATAAAGCGGTTACTCGACCCTTGTAGATCCAGTGCAGAACTAAAGAAGTCAATTGCAGACGCCAAACGTGTCTTGAGTAAGGGGTAATGGGAACCAGTGTAAGTTTGATTGTTTTGTATTTTTTTGTCAATATGGTTCCACTTTACTTCACACCTGATGAACATCTGCGTAGAAAACTGTGGCGTGCGAGTCGGTGTGTTCAAGATGTTAAATTAGCATGAGCGTTAATGTGTGTTGGGCTGCTGACTCACCCACGACAGTCAGCAACATGTTATCCAGCAGCAGAGCTACACACACCACCACCAGCACGAGGCGCCGTGAGCCCCTGCTCTTCCTGATCCACTCCATAGGATTCAACACAGTCATCGCCAAACCTGGTCACTGCACTCACACACACATTTATGCATTGCAAATGGCTGTCCCTATGTTTGAGTGTCTGGGAAAAAACATGATTAGTGAAAAAAAACGAGTACGGGAAAAGACGCTGAAGTTTTGACCTATTTGCACGCTGTTACAAGCAATTAGCATATAGCCTACCTTGCTGAAAATTGGGCTAATGTGCTATTAATCCTAATAGGAGAAAGCCTTGGAGGATAGGTGGGTTAATTTAGCGTACAAGCTGTGACAGGATCATTAAATCGACACTTTCGCACATGTCATTTTTGTAAACGTTAGAAACGGCTTACTGTCGCTTGCTACTTGCACGTGTAATAGTATATACTATATAATGTGACACTATAGCATACGTGTGTCGATGCAGTATTCCTGAGAGACACGTTATTCCACAAATTAACACGTCTGAAGAAATGACGCGTGTTATGCCATCACGAGCGATAAAAAATTTTCAGGAAATTATGACATCGCAAGGAATTCCACACCCAAGAATGTCTTAAGAACGATCGGCATCGTGACGGCGTAAAAGATTTTTACACACTAGAATGTCTCTAAGAAATATCAGACATTATGACACCATGATGCCATGATTCCACGCCCTAGAACATGCTGAGGAATGTCATATATTGTGAGATGACAAGTGATTCTATACACTAGAACATCTTGAGAAGGACTGGAATTATGGTGGGAGTGGTGGCTTGGCGGTAAAGAGAGTCATAACCTGGGTTTAACATCTCATCCGGAAGACGGTGCTGTTTTTACAGTATAGTGTCCCCTATATTAACCCTGCACTCTGACCCCAACTTCCTGGTATGCTGGGGTATGCGACGAAAAAAGAATTTCACTGTGCTGTAATGTATACGTGACCAATAAAGACTCATTATCATTATTATGACGTCACGAGAGATTGAACACACTAGAACGAGGAATATCGAGGAATATTGCAGAACCTTAGAACGTTCCGCACACTAGAATGTCTGGAGGAAAGGTGTGTTTTATGACATCACAAGTGACTGGAACATTCTGAGGAACATTATGACATTATGACATCACATGTGACTGGAACGTTCTGAGGAACATTATGACATTATGACATCACAAGTGACTGGAACGTTCTGAGGAACATTATGACATCACAAGTCGTTCCACACAAAGAATGTTCTGAATAAACATGACAACACAAGAGATCACCCATATTAGAACGTCCCGAGGAATGTTGCTCATTTTGACCTCTTGAATGGATCCACGCCATAGAACATCTTCGCGAATTATGACTTCATGAGAGATCCGTACCCTAGATCGTTCTATGTATTACGATGCTGTGTAGTACCGTTATCCCATAATTTATTATTGTGCGTTAATTGTCCGTTATGATCACGAGCAATCGCTCACACTTGCCAAGGAACATTGTGCATCATGACATCACAAGTGACTGCAGAGACTAGAACATTCTGGGGAACATTGCACAGTATGACATCACAGACGACTCCACACCTCCACACATCGTCTAAAGTGGCGTTTTTGTATCGCGATATCGCGAGGTATTCCTCACACTAGAATGTCATATGGAATGCCGCGTGTTATGACATCACTTGCGATTCCGCGTGCTAGAACGTTCAGAAGAGCGCGTAAGCCTGTCAACTGTCTCATGTGAAACACAATCCTGAAATCATGCTTGAAAGATGACCAATAAGAGCTGGGCTGAACTGTTTTCCGCCAGA
>JANDJT010000190.1:2982883-2995383 GCA_024331685.1 Stegophilus panzeri | reverse complement strand
GAAGGTTACAGTGAACGTGAGCGTCCATAACAACGTGAGACAACGACAGCAAAACCCAGAATGCGCTAATCAGAGGGTTGGTACAGAAAATCACTAATAACTGGATCACTTCACACACTCTGAAGTATGGAGAGGGTGAACTTACGCTTATCTCTTCCCTGAATCCAGGGAAACAGATGCAAGGGCACAAAGAAGAGACAAGGTCGTAAAAACAAGCCGGATGATACAGTCACTGAAAAAGGTAAAAAAAAATTAATAATTTTTTTTTTTTAAAAAAAAAAGGAAACTCATACACAAAAATCAAAACTCTAGTTTGTTTACAGGTCGTGTTGAAAATGAACTCATAGACCACAAATGTAACCATCTCACAACTTATTAAAGTCCACATTTGGTTTGGTTTGGAAGTTGTTGAATCACTGGACATAGAAGAGATTTAATAGCTTATAGCGTATAGTGACAGTCACTTTAAAGAAGCGGTTTACAATTTTCGAGTCCTCTTGCTGCCGGCAATGAAAACACAGACAGACCTTCTCTAGTCCACACAATCTATCCTGAAACAACGTATGACTCAGGAGTTTCAGCCTTTTTAAAGAACTATGTTTTAGCTGGAGCTCATTTCAGGGCCAGAAAATATACATATATATATATATATATATAAGCCTAAAATGGAAGAAGTGATGCAAATTACGTTTTTGTTTTTGTTTTTTCGTTCTTGAGAAATCTTTTAGATTATGTGATACAGATCTACAGGCCCGTTTAAACATTACAAACTGCACCTTTAAATCCGACAGCTGCAAAATAAACTCAGGGCTAGAGTAAACCGTAATTCTAGCCAGCATCAGTTCTACAAGGATCCATATCTAGATCCATAAAGCTGACAAACCTGAAAATGGGCCAATTTCCAATTTCCCATGTCTGGGAAAAAAGTCTAGCTTTTATTTAAAATGTTACTACTTTTTAAACCTTGTGCACACAACTAGTTCTGTTTTTAACACGTACAGTTGTATATCGCACAACTCTTGGTATAATGTACAGTATTATATCATTGCTATTACATACATATTATCTATTCATGTCACTGGAAGATTCAAACATCATTTTATTCTACTTGTACAATGACGATAAAGAAATTTCATTCACAGTGATGAAGGACTTATAAGCGGGTAGTATTGCTGCCTCACAGCCCCAGGGTGCCCGGTTCTTCCCATGCCCGTGTGGGTTTCCTTCAGGTTTTCCAGTTATCCTGACACCTCACAGTAACATGTCAGTAGGTTGGCTAAAATAAATTGGCCGTGTGTGTGAATGTGTGTGAATATTGCCTTGCGTTTGTCTGGAGTCCCATTCATGGTGTATTCCCACCTCACACCTAACATTCCCGGGATAGGCCCCGTATCCACCATGACCCTAGCCAGGATAAAGTTCTAACAGGTGTATACAGACACGATACAAACACAGGACTAAATTTATAAAGCAATAAGTGATCGCAGGCTCGGCGTAAAGTGGTGTGCTTAGAACCGCTTTACATGTGATAATATTAGGATACAACAATATGGTAAAATCCACTGTTTGATGAATTATTCAACTTATTAATAATACTCTCTATAAACTATTCTTCTGCCACACAATGTAGTCCATTAACTTTTAGCTTTGGTTGCTAAGCAACCCAACGACTTTTCTACGGCATTTCATAGAATGATAGATGGCTCCATCCTGCCTTCGGAAATCCTGTCAGAAATATCGTAGTTACAAGGTTTATGCACAAAACGCCACTACTATATGACCATAATTACAACTGGTATTTGGGGGAGTATGGGGTGTGTCAATTAAAAAAAGAAAAAAAGAAAAAAAAGAAAAAAAAAGGGGAATAGCAGTCCACAATATGCATGTGACTTCTGCAACAGACAGTTTAGGCTTATTGGTTAGCACATTTACCTCGGGGTTGGGGGTTCAAATCCCACCTCCGCCCTATGTGTGCAGAGTTTGCATGTTCTCCCCGTGCCTCGGGGGTTTCCTCCTGGTACTCCAGTTTCCTCCCCCAGTTCAAAGAAATGCATTGTAGGATGTTTGGAATTTCCAAATTGTCCGTGGTGTCCGAATGTGTGTGCGATTGTGCCCTGTAATGAGTTGATAACCCGTCCACGATGTCCCCTGCCTTGTGCCCCGAGTCCTCTGGGAAATGCACCCCTCCAAGCTCCCCTGTGACCCTGTGTAGGATAAGCGGTATGGAAAATGGATGGAATGGACCTGCTTAGTCCTTTATTCTCTTTCAGGAAGGCAAAACTAAACTTCTTGTCCTTGATAATGCAAAATTAAACCTGTTCAAAAAGCACTTGAACACACACCACACCGTAATCGCCACTTGTGAACTCGTACGCACGAACTTCCGAGTAGGACTTGAAGGTAGCACTGCGTTAAGTGTAACGGTTATTTCCCCATTTAAATCCTGGTGCATTAATACACACGTCAATTATTGTGATGCGTTCAGGTCAC
The DNA here is from genome assembly GCA_024331685.1 of Stegophilus panzeri. Lineage (NCBI taxonomy): Eukaryota > Metazoa > Chordata > Actinopteri > Siluriformes > Trichomycteridae > Stegophilus > Stegophilus panzeri. The sequence goes on along the minus strand of JANDJT010000190.1, from coordinate 2,992,893 downwards.
AGGTGTGCGTATATCAAGGATTTTTAAAAAAAAAACACACAAAAAAACAACGGCTTCAAACGAGGCTTTTTAGCCAATCAAATTTGAGAACCGTTTTATACTAGTCATTTATTAAACGTGACTTATTTCCACCCACAGGGGCGAAGAGGAGTGACTGCGTGCGCTCACGTGACTGTGGAGAGGGCTGGTGCTGCGTTCAATACCCCAGCGGAGGACGGTGCCAGAGGGTTCCTCAGGAAGGCGAGATGTGCACTTTAGGAGGGCAACCCAAATCTAAATCCCGCAGAATTTTGAAGCGCTGCAACTGCACGGCGGGTCTGAACTGTCTCCGGAAGCCTGGTAGCCTCAAGGGACAAGGAGAGTGCAGCGTTCATGAAAGGGAACGAGACACTCCGCATTAGGATGTGTCTGAAACGGAAAACGCTAACGGCTTCTCGCGCAGTACCCGGATGCTGTCTGTGTCCCCAATCTATGGCTGTGTTATTTTTCATCAAGTTTCCATGAATCCCCAGCATTTATTATTATTTTTTTATAGTTAGCAAGCGGTACCTCAAGTGTGTGTTGTAAGCTAGCATACTCAAATAACTCATAAATATGGGGTTTAAAAAAAAAAAAAAAAAAGTATAATAACACTAGTCCTGATCCCTAGAAGGTATTAGTTGCTAAACAGATTTATATTTGACTAAATTTACACAGAACATGAGGTGACTATTTCTATCTATATTCACTCAGCTATTCATCGTTTAGTTTAGCTGAGCCTATTTCCCACTAAAACGTTTTCAACTGAATTAGCGTACGTAATTAAAGTAATACATCCGTATTAGCTTGTAAAAAGAAAAAAGAAGAATACTGCTGAATCATTAGATTAGAGCTAGAACAAGGTAGACAACTGCTTTCCATTACAGACACACCTGTCTAGTACGGAAACCCTAAGCGTCCATGCATTATTCATTTTTTGTTGTTGTTGTTTTCTCGTGATCTCGACTTAATTTTCTCGTGATCTCGACATAAAAACTTGTTTTCTCGTGATCTCGACATAACAAAAAGCTGTTTTCTCACGACATAATTTTATCCCGAGAAAATCTTGCCCTTTGTGATTGGGACTGGTGTTACATGCATTTTGGCATCTTCGCCATCATAAATATAACAACTGGCCAATGTAGAGATTGATCTCCGCATTAAGAGAGAGGGGTGTGTGTCCCCTTCTCAAGCGTCCGACACGAATGTGGAAGTCGTCGATCCTGCAGGGATGAGGTATTTTTGTAGGCCACCCCAGAAGTCAGCATCACCCCGGATCCCTCGACAGAAATCCAATAGGATTTTTCCATTGGGTTTTGGATCATTGCAGAAAATAAACTCTGTGACCAACAAAACTTTAAGATTCTTACACGTTTCGTTCATTAAGATAATCTTCACAAAGGAAAACCATTTTTATGAATTTCGAAGCCTAAATACACTCGTCAGAAATAAAAAGCTAAAGTTAGGCTATAACCGAACTACGCCACGGTCACATGACTTCAACGTCACCACCGCTACGCTTCCGACAACTCTTTCAATCTTTATTTAAAAAACACTGCAATTGGAAAATACTATAAATTGATAAATCTACAAGTTGGAAAGTTTGAGATGGAATAGTTTGCAAGAGCACGAGTATAAACACAACGAGGGTGTAGTAGATGAGTTTTCCTGCTCGGCGTGATGACGTTTAATCTCTCCGTCAACCTCCATAGTCCCTTTTGGCAACTTGTTCGCAACCGTCTATATCAAGACATGTAAAAGCGTTTTTTGGTTTTTTTTTAAATCCTGAGTTGGGTGTTACTGGTGTATTTTCTGTCGTAATATAAAAAAACGTGAATATATCTTGAGCTTGTGTTAACCACAGACCTTATTTCAGGCATTTAACCAAAAACCCATTCAAAAACCCCATTGACTTTGGGACGGTGGATGTCGAGTACGCAGAAAAATTAAGTCGAGATCACGAGAAAACAAGAAAGAAAAAAATGAATAATGCATGGCCATTTAGGGCTTCCGTAGTCTAGGGCTGTATACAGGTTTCTGAAATATTTTTGTGCTCTGGCAAGTGAATGTGTAACGTTTGAATGTAAGCTGATAGGCTAAGACACGTTGTTCGGTGACCAGATTTTGCTTTAATTTGATTGATTAGCATCGTGCAGACTGCGCGTCTGAATCGTGGCTTTCGTCTCAGACCTCGCTACGCTCGCCTGTTGAGTTTTTGTGACAAACACACTGAGGTATTAAAAACGGTTAAAAACAGTCCTAGCTTCACAGTGTAGGTTAATCGCTTTATTCCGTGGCACAGTTTGATGGCGTACGGTGTACACGGTGTACCGCTTTATTTCATGACCGAACTGTTCTTTGTTGATTTTATAGGCTCGCTAAAAGCCATGCTAGCCGTCAACAGTTTTGTGACATTAAATGAATGTTTAAGAAAGAAAGAAAGAAAAAAAAATCTATTTACCCGATCAGCCAGTTGTCCAAATTTTGCTTCTTTATTTTGAACGAATCAAGAAATAAACTTGCGGGACAGCCACGGGACAGTCTCGGCCGATCGAGCGTAGAAGCTGACTAAACCGTCCATTTAATCCTCATGTATGTGAAATCGTGTTTTAAAGCTATTATATTATTATCATTATGACTATATAAATATATATTTACCTTTTTGAATGTAGGACGTGCTCGTTTACTCAGCACGGTCATCATTTCACTCTCTAACGGATATTTATAACACTTACACGCCCTTTTCTATAGATTCTTGCTTTAGTAGCTGTGAATTGTAAAAAAAAAAAAAAAAAAAAAGGAAACGAAAAGAAAAAAATGGTATTGAAGAATCGAGTCGTGGTTCGAGCACTTGTTTTAGAGTGAAATATGTTGGATTTAAGCTTTTAAAAAAAAAAATTTCTAAACAATTATATTTCTGCTACTTTCTAACGCTGGTGTCTTGTGTATTATTTACAGTGTTTAGTGTGAAAACACGACTTTCAATTATTCCTTTGTGTATTGATTGATTTATTTTTTTTAAAACAACTTTTGTCGCCTCCTAGAGACAACAATGCAGAAATGCATTTAGTCCCCAGTAGGAGAATTAGGAGGACACACCCAGCCTGACACACACACACACACACACACACACACACACACAAATAAAACCACAAACCCTTTTCTTCTCATAACAGCTGCACTGCAGAGACACAGATAATAAATCTGCACGTCTTTATTGTTTTTAAAGTCAGGAACTTTCTGTCCTGCCTCTTTCCGGTCTCAGATTGCACAGACGCAGATCTCTTTACCCCAAGTCCGGGTAATTAAACCAGCACGCAGTGTTCACTAAGAGCTAGGGTTACTCTTTACGCTTCCCAGCTGTCCACTAGGACGTGTTAGATAGTGCTGAGAAACCAGCACCGCGCCGGCGTTGGAGAAATCAGACACCTGAGGCTGAAAGGATCCAGGTTGATTTGGTCTCGGCAGAAACTAGAGCTTGGTTTCGTTCAGCTGATGTGTGGAAAAACCCAGACACACCTGTTCAACTCCACCGCATCACACCGGCTACAGCGTGAGCAAGTTACAGGATTAAGTAAGGAGTAACGGACACGGGGTACCACCCAGACGTTGATCTTTTTCCTATAACGGCACAACCCGAAGCGTTTTATTCTTCTTATACTACAACATTTTGCAGAGTAGATTTCATTTCTAGTTACATTTTTATATCTGAGAAACAAGTTAGTTCCTGCTATCACTTATGTTACAGCAGGTATGAAGCCGTTCCCTCACCAGCCAATCGCTTTATCTCTCCAAGTTAATAAGAACAAAAAAAAATAACTTTGGTACAGCGACTACCAACGGGAGGGGAGACAGCAGAGCGCACGTGATCGGTGATCCGCCATGCCTCCTGCCCGCGAGTCCGAATTGTTTCGTGGAGCCAAACAGTCCGGTGCTTGCACTTTCACCGCAGTGGCAAAGAGCACAAACACACACACACTACCGGTCAAAAGTTTGTGGACACTCGACTGAAATGTTTCTCACGATCTTAAAAACCTTGTGAAATCGGTGTCGTAGACAAACATATAATCGTGCCGACGTATTCGTTTCTTTCATTAGAAAACTAACATTTTATTTACAAAAAAATATATATTTAAACGGACGACTCGGAGAGAAATATTCCAAAAAGCGGCCGATAAGTGTCCAGCGTCGGTGTAAACTCCTTTAATACTGTTTAAAAAGCATCTCGGGGAAATTCCTCAAGAAATCGAGTGAGAAAACGCCAAGAATACATTTCTGGAAATTCTCGGCAAAAATAGCATCTACTTGGAACATGCTAAAACACTAAATTACTTAGATTTTTTTTTTTTCTCACAATATAATTCCCATAGTTCCATCTGTGTTACTCCAGAGTTTGGATGACTTCATTATTCTAAAATGGGGGAAAAAATAAAAATAAAGAATGAGTGTGTCTAAACTTTTGACCAGTAGAGTGTGTGTGTGTATATATATATATAAATATACATGCTCTTCCTACAGAATGTTTAATTGAAGCAGCAAGAAAACTGGTTTGTTGTCAAAAGTCGAATGCTAGTTGCGCCACCCACTAATAAATGTTACTATGGCAACCAGTAGTAGGAACGCCTACTGGTGACTTCATAGTACAGCGACTGGCAGAGATAAAAATCACTGTGTGTGTGAACATACCTTTATTATTCGGCTATATGGTGAGGTTTTTCATGTTTCTGTGTCCTAAACCACACCAGCTAGTGTGTGTGTGTGTGTAACTGCTAATGGTTTCAGGTGGATATTTACAGAAAAGTGAGAGCGAGTTCCATTAAGGCGCTTCCACACTTGTTGGCTTTCATCAATCCTAGCTACAAACTAACAGCCTGGCTTGCTGTCCAGATCCTCTGGTGGTGAAGTTGTTTTAGTTAGAGATTTAGAGACAGAAAAGCAAGAGAAGTGGAGCTGCTTGTTGGACTTTACTGTATGCAGTGTTAGTTATTCAACATACTGGCAACAAAATGTTTGGTTCAACATGGCCTTAAAACTCCGTGTATTCACACACCAACAAGACACTTTCTTCCCCCCTCACCAGCACTTTGTCCATGTTTTTTGCAACCTGATTGGTCAGGAGGTGCTTGATGTCACTCTGAAAAGCTGAATTTTGTTCGACTTTGAAGCTCCACTGTGACGAAATGGGGAAAAAAAACAAACAAAAACAAAACAACAACCCCAAAACACAACCGCTGACACTACGTCTTGGCTGACATTTTCAGAGCGCTCAGAACGTAAATAATTTAGCCAAATTATTTCACCGCATAACCGTCATGCCATGCTACTACTGCCCTATCGTACTGAAATGGAATTTTATCAGCTAGCTGAGAAAGTTCCTAGCTAGTCTAGGAAATTTATTAGCTAGGATCAAACCACCCATTTTAGCACACAAGAGCAAGAAGTGAGAAATGTCTCGGAGCTCGTTGTTCCCCCTTTTTATTTTCAGATTTTGATACATGAATCTCACAGCCCGTGGGCTTCTACTTGCGAATGAAAATGAAAACGATCTTTAAAAAAAAAAAAGAAAAGAAAAGAAAAGAAAAAAGAGGCAACTCGTGAGTGGACGGTGTAAGGGAAATAGAGTAGCGGGTGTCGAAGCAGGACAGGAACGCAGCGATTTGAGCAGTGTTTCACGGGGACTAAGAGATCAGGGTGTGCAGGAGACGTGGGTGGGACAGGAAGCGTCTAGAGCTGGCCGCAATCGGCGATGACGATCTCGGCGCTGGTTTTGCCGCTGTTGCTGCCGTAGCCCTCCACCTTCTTGATGACATCCATACCCTCCACGACCTGACCGAAGACCACGTGCTTCCCGTCCAGCCTGACGGAACACAAAGCAGTCCGTCGAGGGTTTTATTCAGAGCTTTAAAATCCATGAATGCTACATTTATCAAACCAAATCACAAGGGATCGTTAAGCTCCTAAATTCATGCAGAGCTTCAAATCTATGAAATGACTAGGCCGTACTAACGGTCCAGTTTCGTTTACACCATCTATGTTGAAGTCATAGTATAATACGTAAACCTTTCTCCATCTAGAATAAGCCTCAGGTCTGCTCCAACACTGAAAGTCTAATCCAAGTTTATTAGCAAATAAAAATAAAAACTGACCAGCTGGTGTTCGCCGTACAGATGAAGAACTGCGAGCCGTTGGTGTTGGGTCCGGCGTTGGCCATGGACAGGCAGCCGGCCCCCGTGTGCTTCAGAGAGAAATTCTCGTCCTCGAATTTGTGGCCGTAGATGGACTTGCCACCGGTTCCGTTGTGGTTTGTGAAGTCGCCACCCTGCAAACGTTCAGTGTTAATGGGGACGGAGCGGCCGGAACACTTCAGACACACGTCCCAATGTGTAAAACGTCTGCGTGATGGTGTACGAACTGGAATTTCCATTCCGTGCGGAGAAGCTATGGTAAAATGGTTTCCCCCCAACAGTGAATATCGGATCATTTATTTATTTATTTAAATCAGCCCTGAGCCGCTTTCGTTTGTCGTCCTAAATCGGATATACATCTGCTATATGGCCACGTGACACGAACGCGATGGGAATTTACGTGGCTTTTTCCGAACACGTTGGCCGATTTTCATGATTAATACAAATTAATGTTTTAACACGATTCTCAAAATGTTCTAAATGAGACTGTTCGTGTTTTTATATTATATTGTACATGTTTATATATGTATATATGCATGCATATTTCACATTTTAATTAAAACATCCATAAATGCTATTTAAAAAGTTTAAACCGATACGAAGGGAAAACACACGGTCTTTTGTAACCTGATAAACGCCTCCTACGGCCTGCGCTCCTCCCAAGCACTACGCGCTTAGGTTCGAAACAAAACAAAACAAAAACGCCAAGATAAAACAGGCTGCACTTCGTCGAGGACTGAGCTCGAAGCAAAGAAAGGTTCGGATATCACTTCGGAGATATGGAATTGGTGAGGATGAACACGGCTAACTCTGATGAGCGATGTATGTTTTCTTTCTCAAACGGCGGACTTGTTTGGTCAGTGTTTTCGATTTAACAAACGAATATGTCTGCATGTCGGTTAGTCTAAAGCGAATACTTGTATACACAGTACAACTCGTTTAAAGGCAAGAAGTTTTACTTTGTTTATTTCTGATGCTGTGCGCAACCATGCTGATTTGACGTCACTCCGTACACGGGGAAGGAACTCGGATTTGAGAAGAAAACCCCAAGCGGACTTCTCGGTTGCGGCGGCATTTCATGTCATGAAAGTCTCCATTTGCTGTCGAGAAAGAAGGGTTCACCAAAGTTGTGCAAAAATAGTAAGCAAATAGTGCAAGTAATGTCTTTTTTTAAATAAAAAAATATCCTTTATTGAAAAGAACAATTGTTTGCACTATTTGCTATAGATGCTGCCGTTACTATTTCAAAATAAATGTAAAAAAAAAAAAAAAAAAAAAAAAAAAAATTATAAATAAATTGCGTCAATTTTTTTCAATTGCATTGTGTAAGAACAAGAATCGAAATCGTAATTGAGAACCGTTCATAAATTTGGGGTGGGACGATGACTTTATTTATTTATTTATTCATTTATTTATTTATTTATTTTGCAATATTGCCCAGCCCTACTGTCTATTGCTGGCAGTGCAGCGAAATAATTGAGGACAGGAACAGTATATTCGGTGGAAGGACGGTGAAATTGGTGCTAGAGGAGTAAAGTTCGGTTCTCCAACGAAAAGACCCATACCTGGCACATGAAATTAGGGATGACACGGTGGAAGGTGGAGCCTTTGTAGCCGAAGCCAGGCTGTCCCGTGCACAGCTGCCTGAAGTTCTCTGCAAACACACACACACAAAACTTACTGCTTATAATTTTCTTTCAAGGTTTTAATTTAGATAGACATGTGTAGAGGGAATGGGGGGGGGGGGGGGGGGGGGGGGGTTTGGAGTGGTACCTGCTGNNNCTGTCCTGGGGACGACATCAGCTCTCAGCTGTTAAAAAATAAAAAAATAACACAACACAAATATATACACATTTTATACTTAAAAAGTCTGGTCAAAATACAAACCCATGCCCAAAAACAGTTCTCTACAAATAGGCCAAAGTGCCTCCTTGACTAGCCGCTCCCAAAAATAGTGCAGGACGCAGCAGACAGGGTGTGGCTTCAGACACAAGCAGACCAGCAAGCGGTGCACATCCTGGATCTCATGCACGTCTGCAGTCTAGCATAATCTGTCGGTGGGCATCGTCGTGCCCAGATCACGTGACTAGATTTATGACTGTTCCGAGAGCAACTTGAAAGCGTGTGCGCGCTCGAACGCGCAGCAGCTATGAGGTATGCGGTCGGGCGGGAACGCGCACAAGGGCTACATTTACACACGTGTGCGCGCACACACACACATCCCTGAATTCATACTTCCTTATCATAAAAAAAGTGCCACGGATTACAAAGGGAACAATAATAATAATAAATAATAATGATAACAGTAATAATAAGCGGCCTGTGTGATATAGGAAATCATTTTAGGATTCAGTATTAGTATATATTATATATACACATACACAGTATATGCGCGCGAGAGGGGGGGGGAGACTGACCACGTGCTCAATCATTCACACCAGTTTCCGGGTTTATATGTTTAAACCAAAATGTCGCATTTCACATTTCACAACAATACCTACACAACTGGTGTACATCCTTCTGCACTACTGATCCCGATACCTTTAATACCTAAAAATTTAATAAAGAAAGGCGGGGTTCTCGGTGAGAATTCTCCGCAGCGCCTCAAGGACGCGCGCGAACTCGCGCGCCCCCGCACCCCCCCAATAGAACTTTCCAGAACATTTATAAATTAATTCATGGACAGCTCCATGAAGGGGGGGGGGGGGGAGACGAGACAGCTTTATTATTTACAAATTTATTTATAAATTATTTATTTATAAATTATTTTATTAGAGAGTTCGATGTTCGGTTAGATTCTGATGTAGTTAAATAATCAACAAATGTATGAAATTAGACGATAAAACAAACAAAGACAACGAAGCGTCCGTCGGTTCATGTATGCCGCATAGCACGACGCATTTAACCTGTCAGATTAAAGCCTGTCTAAACTGTAATTGTAATGAACACCCAGAGGCGTCTAATTAAGCAATTAAAGCGTTTTTATATACCTCAGGAATGAAAAAAATATATATAAATAGAAGAATCTAGCGCTTACGCCACTAAAAACAATAAAAGATACCGTTCGCTGAGTTAGCCACGGTTGTGTAGCTACGTTAGCTATGCTTACATTTCATCTCATCCAGACGTTCTGGAGGATGTCGGCTGCTAAATTAATCCAGGAAATAAATACAGTCGTCGTCCCCACCACAAATAAATAAATAAATAAATAAAACAGCGTATTGTCCAAAAAATCAACACACACTGTCTGTGTATAAGCGCAAAAAATGAACTTATTTGCATTAAGGGTTTTGAGCAGAGATAACCAGCCAGTTTGTCACAATGCAGCCTGGAAGAAAGACCTTTGTTTTAAGCCAAATAACGTCATATTAGGGATGTTTTTATAAAGCAAACTGGCTGCAAGGTTGGTGCAATCCGTGGCACTGAGCATCGTCTCTCTACTAAATTCCTGGAGTGTGCCTTAACACCGGTGTTCTAGTTCAACTAGACACAATGAATGAATTGAAAGAATAAACATCAGAAAAATTAAATAAAGGATGCAGGCTAGGACAAGTCAAGGGTCAGGCGCTGGCGCAAACACACCCCAGTGGAAAAGTACAGCCATTTCTATTGTACTACACTATAATATACTATACTATACTATACTATACTATACTGAAGTCCATTTCACAATACGGAATAATAATAATAATAATAATAATAATAATAATAAACAAACAAAAAACATATCGAAAAACACTTCATTCCAGCATAAGAACCTTATCCCATCTGTGAAACATTGTGGTGGTAATATTGTGGTTTGGGCCT
>JANDJT010000190.1:2961829-2975986 GCA_024331685.1 Stegophilus panzeri | reverse complement strand
GTGTGTGTGTGTGTGTGTGTGTGTGTGTGTGTGTGTGTGTGTGTGTGTGTGTGTGTGTGTGTGAGAGAGAGAGAGACGGTGTTTACCAGATGGGCTTGGAGCGGTTGATGGTGGTGCGCATGCGAGGCTTCACGTAGTCGTAGTAACCCTGGTTCTTATGCTCCTCCTGACACCACACCAGGTCGGCGTTGGGGTATTTCTCCGTCTCGGCCTTGACCAGGTCGAAGGGGAATGGTGAGAGCTGCGGGATTGGGGGGGGTCAGGGGTCACCACGCGTACACGCTGTACATTACATACTTATACGCTCACACACCTAAAAATGCCTTAACATGCGAAAGTGAGTGTCGTACCTGCTCGACACGTGCGATGGCCACGGTGTTCTCCAGGTCACGGGTTTTGCGTTCGCGCGTGAGCTCGTAGAAAACTTTCCCTGTGCAGAAGATCAGACGCTTCACCGCAGCTGGGTTCTGGGCTGCGAGACCTTCCTCTGGGATCATACGCTGGAAATGGGTGCCTACACACACACACACACACACACACACACACCTCAATAATAATAATAATAATAATAATAATAATAATAATAATAATAATGAATAACACACGTTATTCCAAAAAAATTTCACTATACCTACTAATGTCAAGTCAAGACTGATTATTTATAAAGCCAAGACAGACAGAAAGATGAACAGAGACAGATACACAGGCGACAGACAGACAGGTATAGACAGACAAAGAAAAATAAACAGATGGACAGACAGACTGACAATATAGACACACAAACAGGTGATAGACAGGCAGCCAGATAAAGATAAACAGATGAGTAGATGTATATAGAGGACAGACAGACAGACGGACAGAGACAAAAATATAAAATCAGCCCTAGAGACAAAATTAGATAGACAATAATAGACAGAAAGGCAGACACCTGCTTCAAGAAGAAAAAACAAAAAGGATGGAATCCAAAAATCCAAACTTTTTTTTTTTTTTTTAGTTATTACAAATGTCAAACAAACTCATGAAATCCGATCACATGACTGACCAGGCAGCATCAGGTCAAAGTTGGACTTGGCCTCTGGGTGGCGCAGCAGAGATTTGGGAGTGAGAACGATGAGCTGTAGGAGAGAGAGAGAGAGAGAGAGAGAGAGAGAGAGAGAGAGAGAGATTAATTAATCAGTCTGTGTTCCTCTGTGTGTGTGTGTGTGTTTCAGTGCGAGTGTAAACTCACAGGCTTCCTGAACGGCTGCAGGATTTGCCTCCTCAGCACGTGGAAGTAGTTGGCAGGAGTGGAGCAGTTCACCACGATCCAGTTACAGTCGTACAGCTGACGCACAGCGAAGTCGTCCGTGATTTTCTACAACAGATCGGAATCACAGTTACACACCGCCGGTTCTTATCAGGCAGCGGGAGACCTTCCCATTAATGATACACACACACACACACACACGCACACACGCACACGTATAAAAATCCATCATTGTTGTCCTGCGTCTACAAGTCAACAGTTTTGTCCGCCATTCTGCTCAAAACACACAGCGAAGAAAAGGACATGCTCAGTACAGCGCAACGAGGTCATGCGCTCTTTCGCATTTCCCTGCAAACTCCGTGTTCGTGTTTGAACATCCTGCATGAGCGTCGTTGTATTTTTGTCCATGCGGTGCTTGAATTTGCTGGTATATCTGCCATCAAATAATGTTTCAGCGCTCCGTGCGGTATCGACAACAAGGACAAAAACGCCTGCTGCGGATTTTCCCGTCGGTGTTAAAAAGGGTAAAAAGGATTTTAAAAAAAATATATATAAATAAAGATGATCACAGGTGAGATTCTGAGAACGGCAATGTTACCTAATCGTAATATAAAGAAAAAAAACATCTGTCTTACAGGGAAAACATCAGGATCGTCGTTGCACATTTGCAGGAAACGCTCGGGGCGAGCTGACGAGTGCTCGGGACCCTACGAGAGAGAGAGAGAGAGAGAGAGAGAGAGAGAGAGAGAGAGAGAGGTGTAAATTAAATAACACAATCACTAGTACATGTTGGTGTATACACTCACTGCAGCTGTTTAAATGCAATATCACAATACAGGAAGAATTAATACGGTACCTGGTTGAACGATAGACAAGAAAGGATGTTTACTTAACATTGTGGAAGGAGTCTCCAGTGTCAGTGCTTTGTAACAGTCAGAAGTAAAGCTCAATCTTTAAGTTTTATGACACAGGAAAGTCTTACGCTTCATCTTCTTGGTAAAACAACAGGCTGGGGGTTGTTTTTGTTTTTTTAGGGCTGGGCGATATATCACTAACACCTCGATATCGTGATAAATGATTACGCAAAACACTTTTCCGAGATATCGTCGGTATGGTGATGTTTTATAATAAATAAAAAAAGAAAAAAAGGAAAAAAAAAAAAAGCGTTTTTAATAATTACAATTGAAACGGTACTGAATGGATGCAGATTTGACTTTTTTTTTTTTTTTTTTTTAAACTTAATCTTTTTTGTTGGCATGAAAGAAAATTTTCAAACTCTGTTTAACATTAAAAATAAATAAATAAAATAAATAAAAAAAAATGTGTACTGCTTAAAAGGTCCTCGTGTACCATGATACGATATATTTTTATCACATCGCCTTATTAATATCAACAGAGAACTTAAAAAAAAAAACGAAAAAAAAAACGATGTGTCATTCTTTAATGAATTAGAAAAACAAAACATAACTTATGAGACTGTTGTGGTGTAAGAGGAATAAAACGCTTTGGAACGTGCGGTTTTGCATCAGGACGCATATAATACGTGGCTGTTGATATGGAATACGTGAACGAGTCTCAGTAGGGATTTCCAGTTTAATAATGAAATAATAATAATAATAATAATAGAATGTGAAATTAAAATAAAAGTCCGCACACGCAGGTGAATTGTGGGTAAATGTAGTCTCACCATGCCCTCCATGCCGTGCGGCAGCAGCAGGACTATGCCGTTCTGGCGGACCCACTTGGCCTGTCCAGGACAGATAAACTGGTCGATTATACACTGGGCCGTGTTGTGGAAGTCTCCAAACTGGGCCTCCCACAGAACCAAAGCGTTCGGACTGGCCATGGCGAATCCCAACTCGAAACCTGAGGAAAACGAAGAAACAAAGGTCAGGGCGGGTTCGAGGCACAGGCAGACGTGATGAAGAGATAGTGAGTGTGCACACACTCGTACGCACACACTCGTACGCACACACTCGTACGCACACACTCGTACGCACACACTCGTACGCACACACGCACCTAGCACTCCGTACTCGGACAGCGAGCTGTTGCACACGGTGTAGGGAGCCTGGTTTGGGGCCACGTGGTTCATGGGGATACATGTCCTCTTATCCATGTTCTGATCGTGGAGGACGTGGTGACGGTGACTGTGGAGGAGAGACAGAAAAAAAAAAAGAAAGAAAAGAAGACTGTATTAGAAAAAGAAAACATGGGACCCGGGGTTGCGAAACTAGATCCAGTTTCCTGATCGTATAAGAAGCGTTTCTGCTGCTAGGGTTTGGGGAACCGACGGAACTGGAAAACGAGCTGCTTTTCCTGGGCGAAAGTGTTGTTTAGACGTGACGCCTGGTGCTCACGCTGCGTGCACGCGCACACACACAGAGTCCGAGAAACCATGCTAATGACGCCGAAATACTCAGCAGCACCTGAAGGTTCCTCTTTCCACGTCCTGGCCGCTGAGACGCACGTGGATCCCCTCTTTGAGAAGAGAACCGAAGGCCATGTACTCTCCCAGAGCCCAGTCCACAGTCCGGTTCCGGATCATCTCACCGCGACCCTTCAGGATCCGACTCAGACCTGACGAACACACACACACACACACACACACACACACAGAGAGAGAGAGAGAGAAATTAAATGTACACTGCAGCAGGTGTGTGTGTGTGTGTGTGTGTGTGTGTGTGTGTGTGCGCACACACCCCCGTGAATGGTAAAGTCTTCCACAGGTACGGATGATGCCACTTGACCGATGTGCGTCAGCTCCTCCTCAGTCAATCCTGTAGAAGGACAGGTCATGCTTTTGGGCTGGCCGTCCAGTGTGAAAAAACCTGGACACACACGACAAAGACGTCACAGTGTTAAAGGGCGCGGTCTTATTACAACATTTCAAAGAAGTCAACAGGTCTAGTGCATACACACATACACACCAGGCCAAGGGGAATCCAGCCAGTGCTTGATGTGGAGGATTTTCTCATCCTTAGAGCGAGCGTAAGCCTCCTCACAGATCTTGTCGTATTTGGCAATCTCCTCCTGCGCGCGCACACACACACACACACACACACACACACACACACACACACACTTCAGTACTTAATATGTTCATCTCCACCTGAAAACAACAGCCACTTTAATCCACAATGAATACACAATTTGGACGAGATCTTGTGTGAAGTGTGTGTGGGAAGTGTGAGAGAGAGAGCGAGAGAGAGAGAGAGTGTCCTGACCTCATACTCCTGGCGTGTGACCACTCCCTCAGCGATGAGTTTCTCGGCGTATTTCAGCAGCACCGGCTTCTGCTTCTTGATCTGCTTGTACATCAGCGGCTGTGTGAACATGGGCTCGTCCATCTCGTTATGGCCGTTACGCCGATAACTGACCTACGCCGGAGAGGAGACGGGGACAAACGCACGTCGGTACATTTCACAACATAACGGTCATAACACAACACCACGTGGCGGTTTTCAGGATGACGCAGCCGTGGGAACACGCTCACCAGGTCGACCACGACGTCTTTGTGGAAGGTGGCTCGCCATTCGGCGGCGACGGTGCACACGTACATGACGGCCTCCGGGTCGTCCGCGTTAACGTGGAAGATCGGAGCGTTCACCACGCGTGCTACATCGGTGGGGTACGGAGAGGAGCGGGCCATGCGGGGATCGGTGGTGAAGCCAATCTTACACACACAGGGGGGAGAGAGAGAGAGAGAGAGAGAGAGATTTGTTTACTCAACCCCAATTCCAAAAAAGTTGGGACGCTGTGTAAAACGTAAATAGAAACAATGCGATGATTTGCAAACGTCATAAACCCATATGTTATTCACAAAAGAACATAGAAAACATATCAAATGTTTAAACTGAGGAAATGTAACGTTTTAAGGGAAAAAAATAAGGTCATTTTGAATTTGATGGCTGCAAGACATCTCAAAAAAGTTGGGACAGTGGCAGCGAAAGGCTGGAAAAGTAAATGCTACTAAAGAAAAAGTGTAATTGGTTGTAAATTGGTGGTGTGTGTGTAAACTTTAAGCGTAGAAGATGTACAAGTCTGTGTGTATAAGGACAACAGGGGCAGGCGAGACAACAATATAGTCACGTCACATTCAAACAAAAAAACTAAATAAACACAGAAGTGATGTGTGTGTGTGTGTGTGTGTGTGTGGGGGGGGTATGTTGAACCGGATATTGGAGAAAATATATATTTAAAAAAAAAAAAAGAAAAAAAAGAAAAAACTGGAAACTGGAAGAGATATTTATTTCTGGAACTGGACAAGTTTACACAGAAAGAAAGAAACGTACGTACATACGTGTGTGTGTGTGTGTGTGTGAGAGAGAGAGAGAGAGAGAGAGAGAGAGAGAGAGAGAGAACACCTGGTTGTTGACGACCACGTGCACCGTGCCGTGTGTAGTGTAAGACGGCAGGTCGCTCAGATGGAAGGTTTCGTAGACGATGCCCTGGCCAGCGAATGCAGCATCACCGTGCAGCAGAATGGACATCACCTACACACACACACAAAACAGTATTGAAATACAGGTCTGTTTCATGATCAATACCCGATCTGTTCTCTACCAGAGAAAGATTTATACGAAGGAAAGATTTTTAGACACACGCATATACAATAAGTGCATGAACAGCATGCGTGTGTGAGTTGCTGACCCGGTTGCCCCCGGTGTCCCCGCAGTAAAACTGCTCGGCCTTGGTTTTGCCCTGCACCACCGGGTTCACGGCTTCCAGGTGAGATGGATTGGCCACCAGAGACAGAGTGATGTTCTTGTCTGTCACACGGTTTATCCTCCTGTGGTACATGCCCAAGTGGTACTTCACGTCTCCTGATCCCTGTAACACACACACACACACACACACACACACACACCTGTCAGGAAGATGTAAATTATGTAGCGCCTGCTGTATGAGTCCCTCCGAGCGAGTTGTTACTATGGAAACAACAACGTATTAAAACGTGCGCATTGATCTAAACCTGCGATTTGCGGAGCTGCAATTAACGAAAATGTATTAAACTTCTGACCAATCAGAATCTAGAATTGAAACGTAGATAGTTAGTGGGTTAGGTATGTTAATGTGCTCATTGTTTAATACATGTAAAAAATCCTAGCTGTGTTTTTAAACCAACTGTGGAATCGGGGGCGTGGTCGAGCACCCGTTTGTATATCCTCACCTCATCTGCAGCCTCCAGCTTGGAGTCGAACTGGCAGAAGATCTGCTCCAGCTCCTTCCTGATCACGTTGGCCAGCACATTCAGTCGCCCTCTACACACACACACACACACACACACACACACACACACACACACACACACACACACACACACACAAATCACAACCGATGACAAACCTCTTCTTAAATGATCTACCAAACCACCAGGATGTCAGAGAGCAGAAAAGCGTCAACGGGTGGCACCTGTGCGGCATTCCCATGATGACGTTCTCCACGCCACACGCGCTGGATTTGTCGATGATGGTTTTGAGGGCGGGGATGAGGCTCTCGGAGCCCTCCAGGCCAAAACGTTTCTCTGAGGACCACTTCCTCTGGAGGAACTCTTCAAACCTGGAGTGTTACAAAAAAGGTACGCAACGCTCGCAACGACTGATGGATAGTGAGAACGTGTGTGTACTGTGCATCATTGTGTGTGTGTGTGTGTGTGTGTGTACCTGGTGGAGCGGACCGTGCGGGCCAGCAGTGTGCGTTTCTCCTCCAGGCTGAACTGCATGACTCCGGGACTCTCAAACTTCTGACGGATCCATTGGCACTGGTCCAGGTCGTTAATGAACATGAATTCCACTCCGATGTGCTGGCAATACGACATCTGACACACACACACAGAGAGCTTGGTGACCCATCAGTGAACCTGAACCATATTTAGAGGACTGAAATATTTCGTGAAAGAAAAATAATAAACTGCAGGGTGGTTGAAGGTAACTGTGGTAATTTCACTTCACCTCCATGTTGATTATTTTCCTACAAAAGCACAACACGGTGTTTAATTCCGCAGTTAGAGAAGAAGACAAAAGCACAGCGGATAAATGCAAAGGTCAGGGATCGAGGTAGATTAATGTGGTGAACAAGTGTGTGTGTGTGTGTGTGTCACCTCCAGGCGGCGGATGATCTCCCGCAGAGGCAGAGCACTCTCCGTGCCCCCGATGAAGGTAGTGGTGGGCAGGCGGAACACTTTGTCCAGATCCGACTCCTCCAATCCGTAGAATCCTACAGGCCAGAGCCAGAGACGTGGAGAGGCAAGGAGAGGAGGGGTATAAAATAAATTTAAAAAAAAATAAATTAAAAAAAAAAAGAGGACGAGTGTGGGAATGAGGAAGACAGGAGAGCGAAAGAGGGGATGAGAATTGTTTAGACCGTGACATGAGGGAGCAAGAAGAAAACATAAGCAGGGTAGAGGTGGTGAATGCACGGCACATGGGAATAAGTGTGAGGCAAAAAAAAAAACCCAAAAACATTTCATACAGTGATACGGAGCCACAGAGTTGCAGCGAATTTACATTCGTCGGAAAAGTTATAAAGCAAAGCCACAACGATGACGTGCAGGGTTAACAGACGGATGGATGGAAAGGACAGGAAAGGATGAGGTCAGGGGGGAAAAATAAATAAATAAATAAATAAATAAAAAAGGGATGATATGTTTATAAACCAAGAAATGAGAGAGAAGAGAGAAAGAGAATCAACAGCATCATCATTTCCAGCTCTTATCGACTGGGTTATTGGTGTTAGCATGGCGTGCTAAGGTAGCTTCCAGATGACGTGAGATTAAAGTGCGTGACGGGAAACATGGCGCTGACCCGTGACGTGCGATCCACGGGAATTATTTATTTACTGGAGCGAACGACATGAATAATAAAACCAGCGCGGTGGAATTCAGGCAGCATCAAGAACCGGGGGGGGGGGGATTGGGGGGTTGAATTAATACAAATATTATTTAAAAAAAATCTGTAGGTAACATGGAAACGGGATGATATTATTATGGGATGTTGAGTATGAGGCAGGAAACAGCGGTCATGCATCTTAGCGTGAATAAGTGGGAGAGCGGGAGAGAGACGGTTAAGCCTGAGTATACAAAGAATACATTCAACTGGATGTGTGTGTGTGTGTGTGTGTGTGTGTGTGTGTGTGTGTGTACACACACGCGTATTAGTCACAACTTGGACGCGAGACAGGCAGAGAGCGAGAGAGGAAAAACAGAGACAGCAAGAGATAGACAGAGACGGAGAAACACAGATGGACAAAGAAAGAGAGGGATAAAAGCAGGGAGAGAGAGAGCGAGAGAGAGCGAGAGAGAAAAACACAGGGGTGCTTGAAAGTTTGTGAACCCTTTAGAGTTTTCTATATATCTGCATAAATATGACCTAAAACGTCATCAAATTGTCACACAAGTCCTAAAAGTAGACCGCGAGAACCTGATTAAACAAACGAGATTAAAAATATTATACTCTGTCATTGATTTTAAGAGGAAAATGATCCAATGTTACACATCTGTGAGCGGCAAAAGTATGTGAACGTCTAGGATTAGCAGTTTAATTTGAAGGTGAAATCCGTGTCATGGTGTTTGTCAGTTGGATGATGATCAGGTGCGAGTGAGTGAGCATCCGGTTTTATTTAAAGAACAGGGATCTATCAGAGTCCGATCAAACACACGTTTGGAACGGCCAAGTCCAAGTCCTGACCTTAATCCAATAGAAATGTTGTGGAAGAACCTGAAGCCAGCAGTTCCTGTGAGGAAACCCACCAACATCCCAGAGTTGAAGCTGTTCTGTACTGAGGAACGGGATAAAACTCCTCCAAGCCGATGTGCAGGACCGATCAACAGTTACCCCAAACGTTTATCTGTAGTTATTACTGCACAAGGGGGTCACACCAGATACCGAAATCAAAGGTTCATATACTTTTACCGCTCACAGATGTGTAACATTGGGTCATTTTCCTCAATAAATAAATGACCAAGTATAATATTTTTTATCTCATTTGTTTAACTGGGTTCTCTTGGTCTACTTTTAGAAAATCTGATGATGTTTTTGGTCATATTTATGCAGAAGATTCTACACTTAGATAAGCACCACTGGGGGGAGAGAGCGAGAAAAAGAGAGAGCGAGAGCGCAATAGATATATAGAATATATATACTGAGTGAAATACACAGATGTACGGGTGTGCACGTGTGTGTACGCGTGTGCATGCACGCACCTAGAAGGAAGTGATGTACATTTCAGGGCCAGAACACAGGGAAAGTCACTCAGATGGAGATGTAAATCTGACCGTCCCTGTTTCCAGGGTGTGAGAAGGTAAAACCGAATCTCACAAACATCGGAACGAAACCCAACGCTGCGGCCCAGCACCACACCTTCACAACTGAAACCTCAGAGAGGCCGTGTGTGTGTGTGTGTGTGTGTGTGTGTGTGAATGCGCATGCGTATGCGCGCGCAAATCCCCCACTGATTCAGAGCCATTCACATCGAACACAGCGGCTCCGCCCAAAAAAAAAAAAAAAAAAAAAAAAAAAAAAAAAAAAGCATTAAGCCATCACCCAGCTACGAGCAATTTACACATCCTGTGCGTGTGTGTGTGTGTGTGTGTGTCACGAGCTCGACACTCTTTAATGCACAGCGATACACAAATCAGACAAGTCTACCTCAGGAGCATACAGACCTCTGGTCAGAGCACATCAATTTACCCCTTTTAAAGCTTTGAGATAAGTCAGAATGGTAGTCACACTCTGGAAGACAAAGTAGAAAGAAAGGAGGAGAGCACATTGAGGAAAACAAAAAAAGTGATTAGTCGATTCACAAAAGTAACAAACAGGTCGTTAATTCGTTGAGGAATTAACACAACTTCCCCATTTACCCCCAAATGCAGTCGATGCGACGTTTACTTTAGTTCAGTTCTGCACAGGAGCTACAAGGACAGTGTAGCGAGAGGGAAAAAAAAATAATCAATCGTTTTAAAAAAAACCTGTCGGGTGGAACCATGTGAACATCTGCAGAACATCTGGGATAAGCCAGCTCAAATATCAGGCTCCGTACAGAATTGGAGTTTTGGCATCGATTTCAAAACCTGATAAGGCTACGAGGCTGGAGAACGATGGTGTACGCTCTCATAGGTGCGAGAAGTCAACTGAATTAAAAATTTTATACTTAAAATTGATACTTTTATCTTTCTTTTTTGGCTGAACAGAGTAGAAATACTCTTTCCTCAAAAAAGAAATAAAAAAAATAAAATAAAATAATTAAAAAAAAAAGAAAGAAAGTAATTTCCAGGAAGTCACGAGTCGTCTTTTCGAGAACTCTTTACTTAAAGAATCGTTCTGAAAAAAGTCGGCGGAGAAAATGAATTTCCGCAAACGCCGAAAAAGTGGGCGGTCACTGTTGAGGCGGAGCAAAGAGACAGGCGCGTCATTAACGGCGCACTTTGTGCCCTTTTAGCACGCTCGCGTCATTTGAGACATAGTTAGTGATTCTAGTTGTCCAAGATGGCCGCCTCAGCTACACGTTTCTTGTTCACGTTTTCATGTTACTGGGTCCTGAAATACTGGAAGCAGGTTGAGCCTCATAGCTCCTGTGCAAAATGTTCACACTATCAAGCTACAAGTCACTTGTTAGTCTCTGTGGGCGTGGCCTGTCTAGCAATAAAATAAATGTATATAAAAAAACAAAACAAAACCAGCAGTAGCTATATATAGCTACAATATAAACTCAGTAATTGAACAGTAATTAAACAACGCATGAATCAGCGTGAAAACGGTTTTTTGAGTTTCTGTTGGCGCATTAGCAAAGCAAACGAATTTACTAGCTACGTCCACGTACCACAGACAACAACGATCTCCAGAGCTTTTCTTCGTAACGTCTCTTTGTTTAGAAGTTACACGTTATTCTTCTATTTTTGTGTGTCAAATCTAACCTGTATAAATATCTCGGGTCGCTTCGTCAGCGAAATCATTTCTCTATTTGTAATTTTTTTTTTTTTGCGTGCGTACGTACGTACACAGAAAACGAACTTGGTCGTTGGTTAGTATGAACGCAGGATGCGGTGAAAAAAACCGCACCTGATCACGATCGACTACATTTGGAGTTGAAAGCGGCGTGAATCTGGGGTTTGCGTTCTCGTTCCTTTGAAGTGATCAGTCTGGTTAAGGTAACCCGAAAAGTGATTTCTTCCGTTTTCTGATCGTGGTTAGAAGACGAAGCAGGGCTTACAAAAGGAAGAAGGACGACACGAACCGAGCCTGAACACGCCGACACCTCCCCGTTCGGCAGCACGCTCCAGCTCACTGTTCTACAGGCAGTAAATCAGGGGACAGAGGAGTCACTGTGTGGAGCTACTTCTCATTCAGTGAGACAACACTAACTAAAACACTCCACAGCCAGGGTGATTACAGGCTCGATTGTCAAGCGGGGAGTCAAGTGAAAACATGCGGAGAGCTCTTACTGCGTGTCATTTCGTTATATAAAACAATAAGAACTGCTTGTTCGGCTAGTGCTCGTTCTGTCGTTTCCTTTCCAGATGTTTCCACTTGATGACTAAATCTACATAGACCTACACCAAGTGTGTGGCTAGCCGACTACCCTACACACCCTGCAAACCAAAACAGAGATAGAAGAAAGAAAGAAAAGTCAGACAGAGCTTGCTTGTCCTTGAGGCCTACCTCCGACGGTTAGAACACTTAGCCGATCCTTGAAATGTGTAAGGTCTGGAGAAGCAGTGACAGGAAAGAAACATCCGGAAGACATTAATGACCACAATGATGTGAGACAACATTACATTACTGTATTTTCCAGACAATATGTTGACCCAAATCCCCTTCCCACCACTGACACCCCCCCCCAAACAATGTACACTAACGTTAAAATTATAACCTTAAACCATGATGCATCTAGACGTCTGGAAAATACGGTAGACCAAATATTACCAGATGTCTGGTAATATTGGTACTGATAAACCACACACACACACACACACACACACACTAATGAAGTGCATTAAAAAAAGCCGAATTTCAGCAACACCACCTATCCATGATTGAACTTTTAACCTAACCCCAATTAACAAACACGACTAATCACCGCACCGTCTACTTCGACAGATCGTAAGCAAAGCTCGCAAAAAAGGCCTGCAAAAGACGCATGCTTCTACAAAACACAAACCGAGGCCTTGAGCCCTGCCGCAGCGCAGAACCCGCTCAACACCGGGCTCGGATTTAACCAGGAAATTCCCTCGGCCCTGCTCCGAACGGATCCGGTGTGCGGATGAGCGTGCAGAACGGTCACATGCTGCGAGCGTGTTCACACAAAGAACGCGCCGATGGTCAGTTACACGACGTTCAACACACGCGCGCACACACACAATACTGCCGTGGACACTTCAGATCGTCTTTGAGGTTTTTTGTTTATGGGGAATGTTTTTAAAAAAAAACAAAACAAACAAAACATAATTCTGTTTGCCTACTGGCCAAATCTCTTAGCGGCCATTACAGGTGCAGTGTGTAACCAAAAAAAAAAAACAAAAAACAAAAACAAAAAGTAGTAAATCACATGATTTCGAAATCTAACTGCCATGCAGTCTATCGAAACGGGTTTTACAGCATTTTGGAGATCGCGTTCGTCACGAACTTCGTCGTCTCTTCAGTCTTCGCGTTCAGCGATGCTGCTTTAAAGGGGTGGTCCGTCACTTTTAAAAGTAATCCTTTAAAGATACCACAGCAAAACCGAGACTCAGACCAGTGGCGTGTAACAGTTCTGGTTCGTTTTGCGTCTACAATTTTTTTAAAATCTCTTTCAACTTTGGCAAGCTAATGTACCTCCAAGGAACTAACCTACGTGTCTTGAATTAACCCCTGATTAAATACTAGCTGCTAGCATACAAATGAGTGTCAATCAATGTTATTCGTGATGCATCTACTCGGGCTCCTGTTTTTGGATAAAATGCTGCACAATCGTTTTCAATAATCACAATAATGAAAATCTGATATAATCGGTACACGCCCTCTTGGGGGGCTGCTTACAGTGTCCCCTCAAACACGCTCCAACGCAAGCGCAATGTAAAGCAAGTTCCTGCCAACATGCCCTTTATGCAAAACACTCGCTCTGCCAAACACTCGCTCGAACTCCGCTTACAGGCTGTGATACCGAGGTCAAGGTTCCCGGACAGCTCGGAAATCCGGTAACGGATTAATCGCCAGATGTCTGGAAGCCGTACGCGTTTCAAATGAACTAACGTTTCTCGAATGGCTGAAAGTGCACGAGGTTTGTGCGGGTGTCGTTAGCAGATCGTTTCCGTTATCTGGTCACAAACGACACGAGCTCAGGGTCCAAAACATGCCCTTAATCCTTTTGAGACATTGCCATAGTAACACCTTTTCAGACGTCTGAAAGGATGTTCTCATAGTAACTCTCGACAACTTTTGGGTATTTCGTGCCTCTAGGGTACATCACTTGTACATTACCTCCCGCAGTGCATCATGGGATTTATTAAAAACAGAGCACTGGAGATTATAACATTATATATATATTTATTATTTCACTGAACTGCAAAGTGGCAGGTCTTGAAAATAAGTGCACTATGTAGTGAACAGGGCATGGTTTCAGACACAGCCAAGGTGTTATTTAGGAAGTGTAAATATGTTGTTAGTGTAAGTATGTAAGAGTTTAACAGCGTGACTTTTTAATTTAAATGGGGCTTACTTCAGCTTCCAGAGGGCGATAATAACCTCGTATTTGCTCTCTAACGAGACTAACGAGTTCTTCATGTGCCGTCCTCCATGTCGGATTTTATTCCTTTCCCTTCAACTTGCGAACTGATTGGCTGACAAGACTTGGTGGTTTTCTCAAGTTCTGTGGCAACCAAAAAAAAGCAGCTTCCTGTAGTAACTTGTATAAAACATGTGTTGTCGGTTGAGGGT